>VZSE01007587.1:0-12186 GCA_013398275.1 Promerops cafer | reverse complement strand
CCCCCCCCGCAAAAAAACCCCAAAAAACTAAAAGAGCAACCAAAAATCCACCCACACAAACCCATCTATCTCACCATCACTGAAACCTTCTACCACCACATGGAGCAGCTGGAGTCACCTCACAGATATGACTGGAATACTTGTCTGGGATAGTTCAAGCTGAAGGAGGTTCCTGAGCAGGGAATTTAGGATACCACAAGGCTCACCATGTAAATGCATTGCAGTCCCAAAGGCACAGCTGCTGTGGTGCTCTCAGGAGGAAGGAACATACTGGTGGTGACAATTGGTAACAGCTTTGCTTAAGATGCCCTTGTGGCACAAGATGGGCTCGGTCAGGTTCTGAGCACAAGTTTTATCTCTGTCTGAAGACTCCAGTGCCCTCATGCCAGCAGGGAAATGATAATACTTCTACATACATATACTTTCAGTGTAATTAGAATAAATCTTTTTATTCTAGCAATTTATGCTGCAGTAAGAGGAGACATGTAAAAAAAAAAAAAAGGAAATATACAAAGTGGAGGATGAACAGCTCCTCCCACTTTCCTGCCTCTTCTGAGGAAAGCAAGAGTAGTATTCTCTGTTTCCTCCTGTGCACAGACCACTGCCCCATCTTGGATGGAAACATCACTATGACAGGGCAAAGGGCACTGTACATGGATCCAACAGGGGTATGTTGATCCAGTTCTTCAGAAGAGTATGGAAACCCACCCCAGACCACTTCATGACGAGAATGCAGCCAGCTCTGAAAAGAAAGAAGTTAGCAAGGCCCCTGGATCAATTCAATCATTGGTGTGCATTGCAACCTCCAGCATTTTTTTTTTTTTTCAGATACAGAGAAAAATTCTGGTCCCACCAGATGCAATGACTCAATAGAAGTGATGAACCAATTTCACCTGAAAAAGGTCTTTCCTAAGCAGGAAATAAATGGGTGTTTTTGAAAAACCGTGATTATCATGTGACCTCTCATTATTATGATTATTTACCATGCTACAGAAACCTGGGACTCCTTACACCAGCAACTGGAAAGCCAGTATTCCCTAGAAGTGAGCCATTCAGACAAGACTTTAACAACACAACACCTTGCTTTTCAAATTTTAGAGGTGTTTATGCTCTGAAAGGTATAAAGGGATTTTTTAGAAGTTGCAGGGAATGTGTATTCAAATCTAAGGGCACAGACCAATTGGAAGATAGAACCCTCATGTTCTAATGTTCTCTGTTTTTTAAATAATAAAAAAAAATCAAACCGCAGTGCAAAGCCAGTCTATAGATGCCACTGAAGCATAGTTCAGAGTAATTATAGTGCCTAATTGCTCTGCAAAGAAAAAGTCCTCTGTGCAGTACTACAGGGGGAAGAAGATTAGAAGTGAAAGCTCATTTCTTTAAAAGTCAAGCCTAAATGGCATCTGTTACAAGCTCTTAGCCACATATCAGTATTATAGCCTGCCCAATTGAGCAGCTTAAGCTACCCAGCAGGATATAATTCTGCTAAAAAAGTCTCTCCCTTGCACATGAGCAAGAATTAATCTTTACTGAAGTCACTACATATTTGTCAGTGTTTACTAAGATATTTGTTAAGGTTTCAGTAAAAAATCCTAACCTCTAGATGAGGATGAGAGTATGCCCACACATCTCTTAAAATCCACTCCTGGTAATGGAACACAAACCTCTGCAACTCTGCAATTAATGTGTGGGAGATTCTGGTCTAGTACACATTAAAATGTAAGCAACCTGAATTTTCATTCCACTCTCTTCAAGGTGGGCAAATTTACCTAGACACTCTTGCAGTTGAAGGCAAGCTGACTATTGACACAGCACAGGGGTTGTTTTTCAAAGGTATTTGCTGCTACTGCTGTTTGTGTTTCCATAAATTAATGTGCAGAAAACAGCATTAAGTGTTCCCCAAAATACTGCTGGAAGAGTGTTTGCTCTTCTCATTTGATGCCAACTCATGTAGAGGACCTCCTGCTATGCTGTAATTTCACTAGTCAGATGTAAGTAAACAGAACAGAGAGGAAGACCTGCCAAAATCAAAGATAACTCTTTAGAAAAGTGTGTAAGAACAAAGGGTGAACTCAGGGAGCTGGAAGGTCTGCTTCAGAGGATGGCAGATCTTCAGATCATGCCAACTTCTCTGTATGACAGTGATGGATGGTGCTTGTTGCAGTCGACAGATTCATTACACATCAGATAATCTCCCTTCCTGCACCCTGATGTTTTTTAACTAGGTGTTTTAACACCTATCAAATTGTGCTGACAGGTGCAGAGTCAAGAACCCAAAGGGGACAGGATTTACTGTACTTGTTCAGCATATAAACAGCTCCTTCAAAATAAGGGTGCATTACAATTGAGCTTATCTTATTTATTAGGGTTGTAATAAAGTCTCCCCTGATGTCTAGCTCAGCAAGTTGATTTAGTATTGTATTTGCTTATTCCTTAACAAAACTAAAATATTTATTTTCTCAGAATAGAGGATTGCCAAGTGACCCCAGCAATAACCTAGGACTGCAAACCTGAATTCAGATACCAAGCCATAATTACCTCAACTAAACTGCTGGGCCTGAGTTCCCCATTTATAAAAATGCAGTGTGCTACCTGCACAGGAGATGTCTGGTGACAAACATTAAGAACTGCAACTCACTCTTGTGATAGAATATTAGAGACATATAAATGCTGCTATGTCTGTAACTTCATTAAAGCAGTCAGGCTCTAGACACACCTCAGCTTTTGGGATGTCCTGAGCAGACTTTGAGAATGAGAAAGATGTTGAACATTTTTTGATGCTGAATGCCTAATTCAAGGCATTCCATGTTTTCAACACAGTCATTTTAACCTGGAATTGAGATTTTGGTGCTGAAAAATGTTCTGACTATAATACAACTTCAGTAATGTTATCAAAGCACACAAATGTCCATATTCCACTAACATTGGAGAGTCCTAATTTCAAAACACTTCAGGTCTTTCATAAAGTTTTTCTCAACTTAAAAGCAATACAACATAGCAATAAAAACCCCCTTGGTCTTTTGCACCACTGGAATTGGAGGGGACCTTCAGTCAAAACCTGAGGGGTCCTGAGGTTTAGGACTGATTCCTCTGAGATGCTTAGAGACCTAACCTGGCTCAGAAATGCACTCTATTAAACCTTGTGATTAGGTGAATACTTGAGCTTCTTTTGAGCCCTCTAACCTGGTAGTTTGGAGCAAATGTTGTTTTGTACTTGTCTATGGTCCAACAGAAGGCTCCAAGCTTCTGTAAAATTCCACGGTTGTCTGTCTCCCAGAGTAAAGGTATCTTAGGATACCTTAGTCTCAAAGAAATGTCTTATTCTTCTGTCATTTTTGTTTGCAGCTCCTCACAACTTTAAAATTTTAATTATGTAATTTTTATCAAGATTTTTTACTCTCAGTAATAATCCACAAAAAAAAAAAAAAGGCAACCCTCAAAATGATACTGATTTAACACAAGCATGTGCAAAAGGTTATGCCATCTAGCCTGAGGAATAGTTCTGGGAAGGCCTCAGTGGGGTTTCTTAGGTTTGTGTTTGTTGGTTTTTTCCCCATTTAAATTCATGTTATCTGACACATGCCCTTGCCCATTACTTTACCCTCTAGAGGCTACTCTGGTACAGAACTTTCACATTATAGGAAATTCACTTAAGTCAGCTATTGCAAAAATTAAAAGAGCAGAAGTTGTGGAATCTTTTTATATTAATCCTTTAATATTAATCCCTTTATATTTAAGACATTTTGACTTTAGCTCCACCTACACTAAGTATCAATACATATCCGAGGAGACTGGCCTGCATTTACACATTTATGTGTTGGTCATATGCTGTGTTTTCTGGAGGGAGCTTCCTGGCAGTGATGGCAGGGAAGTGGGAATTGTGAGGGCAGTCTCAGGCACCAGCCTTCTGGCAAGAAGTAGAGGGAAACTGAGCTAAACACATCTCTTTGGTATCCATGATGTAATCCTTTCCACCTCTGAACAATGAATCACACAACTAAACTCCCCATACTTAAAACAATAGGAGAAAGCTAAAATTACAAGAAAATAAACATTTACGAAAACTAATTACTGCTTTCTCAAGTGTGCAATAAAGCCTTCCCAAGTTTCTGTCAGACTTCCCCTGAGGACCATGCAAGAGATGTTGGTAGCTTTCATTACCTGTGAGTGGATGTCATCCATCATCACAATTTACTATGTCCCAGGGCTCTGCAGCACATCCTGCAAAGGGAAATCTCTTGTCCAAACTGAAGATCTGCTCCTTTTGGCCACTCCCACCTCCCCAGTCACAGACAGGTTGCAGCTGCAGTGAGTTTTATCTCCCATGCTACATCTGCTCTATAGGAAGAGTACATACAGCAACTAGAACATTCACAACTTTTTAAAATATTTTTGGAAATTAATACACCCATTATATAAAGCTGCTGATGAGGCCACCTATGCCACATGCAGAACTGTGGAGCTAGTTTCATATATTAAGGATGTATGAAAAGAATGCAAGAAAATATAATTGGTGTAGAAATAAATTATGTTTGGTTTACAAGCCCCTTTTATCCAAGAGATTTTAACAGATACCTCTTCTCCTTCTGGGTTCTTCCCATACTTAAGTATCAGACAGCAGCTGGCATAGATACTATCTTTGTATATAACATATACAGAGAGCAAATATAAAATAACATCACTAAATAAAATCCCATTTCCTCCAAAAAAACACAGTGAAACAAGTACATTCCTTTGAAGTAGCTCCATTAGAGTTTCAGCTGGAAAGTGGTATCAGCCATTTGTGCTCTTTTTAAAAACCAAATATCTACGTGTGGAGCTTTAATCAAAGTAGTTGTCAGTTACAGGGGTGAAATCTATTTTGTGGACAATTTTAACTGTAAAAGACTACTTGCAAACCAAATTGCTTCTGTGACTCCCCAGGCTGAACCTACTGGTGCTGCATAGTTCTGGAAAGCCATGACACAGAAGGGGAAAAGAAAGTAATATTGTAAGCTTGAAGCAAAAAATATTTTTTTGCTTAAAATAAGTGGACCAATCCATGGAAACCTCACAGTCATTCTACCTGAAACTGAGGAAGACTTCAAGTTATTTAAATATTTTCTTTGAGATTGTCCCAGCTATAATCCCACCAGAAGAGAACCCCACTAAGAAAAGAATAATAATTCCATGTTTCCAAGTAGATGCAAATAGCAATGTACAAGATGGGTCCCACTGGTTTTATTAGCTGTTTGCCAAGGCTATCAGTTGACACACAAATTATTTTAAATTAATTCAAGTCTATAAAATTAGTTATTCATTCCTTTTTGTGCTTTATTTTTTATAATTAAAGGATAAATGTTTGAACATTTCTTTGCCCAAAGCCTCTTAAAACAGATATTTCAGAAAAACAACTAAGCCACACTACTTTGCTTCATTTATATGATGATGAATGTACAATTAATTCCTCTGTTCTGGTGGGAGGCCTGAATTTGTTATTCGTTATGAATAATACGTAAAGATAATAATATTTTCTAAAACTAGCATTATGGAGGATAATTATTTTTTAAAATAGCCCACTTGAAAATCCATTCTGAATACTTTATTTGGCGAAGTGTGCCAATTACTGGAGAAGCTCAATGGAGTATAAAAAACACATTTTAGGTATCGAAAAAGTAAAGGACCTGATTTTTATTTGCAGGGGATTTTTACCTAACAGAGATGAGCTTTCAAACTATCTTGAAAACTTTTTGTGGGTGAAATCCATCCCATTGCTTACTGACAAACCTCTCCTAAACAGTTTCAGGATATGCAGTTACAAAACTATTTTGTGTTAACATAATTGATTTTAAGAGTACAAGACCCAGTGGAGCAACTGTCAACCCTGACAGTAGATATATAATACAGCTATGTCTTCCCTTTTCCTCCATACTGCCTTGACTTCTTAAATGGTTCTGATTCAAGAGATGCAGAAGCACCTTTGGTGTGTCAGCCTTGGCTCATGGCCAGACCACCTGTGCTCAGTGGGTCATGGGCAGAAAATAAAGGCTAAAACCAGATTATAAAGCTCATGCATCACTATAAAAACAGGGAGATTGTTGACCTGTTACAGTTATGAGCACAGCTGACTCAGGTTGAGAAGCATTAGTTTAATTTACTGCCAAAAAGTACTGATTTGGGCAGTGACAAGGAAACACTAAACCATCTCTCCTTCCCCATCTCCCAGGCTCAGCTTCCATCCTTCCTCCAGAGTCATCTCCTCTCTGAGAGTGGCACAGGGCAGGCCTTTGTTAAACTTGTTGATTTTCTGCTGCCCTCTCCAGGCTGGATAGTCCTAGTCCATTCAACAGCTCTATATTTCTCATCTTGATTGCTACCATTATCACAACCTTTTTCTGTTAAAATATATCCCTTTTGAGGTGGGAGAGAATGTAGTGGCTCAAAGTATCCAAGATCTGGGCACATTGTACATGAAATAGCAGCATTATTTTATTCTCCCTCTCCTCATAACTTCTAATTAATTCATTTTTTTTTAATATTTTCTGAGGGCAGACATTTTGTGCCAGCATCTTTGCACTTCCAAGGTTTCTTTTCATGCTTCCATTGCTGTACTTCATCTACACTGAATTCTATTTAAAATATTTTTTCCTGTAACTGCTTTGGGAAGCTCTTTGCTGATGGTCTGTCCTGTCACTGCCAGCAAAGTTTTGCAAGGCCATCCATCACTGTGTTGGCGAGCAGGGATTTCAGTTCCTGGTGTCTTCCACAGCACAGTCAAGCTGTAGAGTCAGAGACAGAAACGCTTTTTATTATCCTGTTGCCTTTGCATCTGAATTTTTAGTGTATTTGAGGGCAAATACACTTGCCTTTTCAGGGTTACCTAATCCTCACTGTCAGAAAACAGCCTTAAACTGACAGAATTATATATCAGTCTTATAGAATGTTTCACAAATTGTCTCTTCACAATACCCAGTTTTTTTCTGAGGAATGTCTCCAATCTATTAAAAACTTACTGACTTTGTGCAAAACAGAGCAGAAAATAGCTAGAGAGCAATCACTCTCCTCAAGGTCTTGACATGATGGCCTCTGACTTTGGATATCACGTTAGATACCAGATGAGGAAAAAAACCACAGAAGTTAAAACCTATTTTAAAGACGTTAAAACCTCTTCATCAGTTTAATTACAAAGAAACTTAGAATTGTTAATACTTCATTAGGACTCTGATGATCCACCGAACGTGTGAAAGCAAAGGCATAGAGAGGGAAGCCAGCAAAGAAAACTTTTATGAAAGAATTCCATACAGTGGCAGAAATCTTAAAGTTTGCACTCCAGCTCACACAATTCAGTTCTGGGTAATGAAAACTCTGACTATTTTATTTAGTAATTACTAGTGATGGTCTGGTTTAAGAATATTTCTGTCTTTCTTAATTAGTATTTTTGCTTTGAGTATTCTGCCTGGCAGCTCTAATGCTGTCTCTGTTATGAAAGAGCAGATGACCCACACTTTGGTCCAGATAATAACAAAATAGTTTCTATTTAAGGGGCTGGATATCCCTAATTGCTTTCTGCAAGATCCCATACATCACCACTATGAATGGAGAGGGAGGAAGAAGAAAACTGAAGGATAGCAGCTTTTCATATTCTTTTAATGAAATTTTGGATCAAACCATTAGAAAAGCATTATTTTTTTTTGTGAAATCAGAGTTCTAGCATAGCACATTTTGAGCTGTTGACATAAATCTGATTCACCCCATTTCCTATTACATGAACCAGTATAGATAGCCAGAGACAGAAGCACAGCTGGAAATCGATGATCCCTCTTCAAAATTCCCTTTAATATCCCACCTCAGGACAGTACTTGCTCACTGATCCAAAGAACCTGGGTAATTACAGTTTGGTAGCCTTAAGCGTGAGGCACAGATGAAGAGAAATAAAACCTGTAAGAGATAAAATCACTCTCCTAGCTCTTTCTGATTGCGTAGGCTACAGGCTCTCCCGCTTAAATTATTATTAAAATAAAAGATTGCAATTAAGACTGTCCAGTTAAAAATAAAAAGGAAAACAATGGCATCTGAGAAAATGGCACTTGCTTCCCTCTGCTTGATTATTGCAGCTGATTGTTTTACACTGCAATTACCACTCAAATGGGAAAGGTGAAAGTGGATTCTGGTATTTTAACGAAGTCCACACACTTGCAGTGATGTTGCAACTCCTGCTCAAGCTACAGCTGACCTAGACCTTCTCTGGCTTGAACTGTTAGTCAAATCATCAAATAATGATGATTATCATCAAACTGACCTGGATCAGTTGCAAACTGTTATGAACACAATGGGAAGAAATGGAAAGTCAGCTGAAGCAGGAACAGAATTCTGCCACCTGACCTCTGAAAAATTAATTCCTGTTGATCCACTGAGTGGTGAGAAAAGAAAACACAGGCTTAGGTGAGGGGTTCTGCTCTTGGGGGGAGATTTTTAAGAAGGAAAATGGAGTAATTGTGAGTAGGAAGTATCGGGCATCCACATTAAAAAGGCATGAAGGTCATACAACTGCCTTTATCCCACTTTTCATAAAATTTGCACAGGTGCAGGTGAAGTTGACCCTCGAATTGTTGTAGGGTGCACACATACACTGAGGATTTGGGGAATTTTAGCTTTCTTAAACATCAGACAATAATTTCTCTAGTCTTGGCTCAGAAGTCACACACAACCTCATCTTTCTTCATCCCACTATGTAGCACTATATACTGAAAGAAGGAAATTGGTGCATACAAGATTGAATTCTTTCCCTCTGCTCTCCACGGAAGCATTTAGAAGTAACATTGCACAAGTTTACTGTGAAGAATCAAAAAAGTGTGTGATGTGCCCCTCCTGTCTCAAGTGTCAGATCTTTCTTTCAAACCTACCTACCCCAGCCTATCAGGCAGACTTTGTACATGGCAGCTGCTTGCTGATGATGCTGGAGGTGAAATGAGGGAGCAGGGTCAGCTGCAGATGATCAATCCATTTCCATACACAGTTATTCTAAACAAGAAGCCAAAATGAACACATTGCAAGTCAGAAAAATAATGCATTCTTCAAGCTTATATTAAAGCCCTCAATAGAGCATAGCTTGCACGATGAGCAGGAAAATCTAAATGATTTCCCAGTAGAAATCGTTCCACCTGTGCTGATGTGAATGCTCAGACTTTAGCGCAGGGAAAACAACTCAGAAAAGAGATAATTCACCAACCTCTTTAAGTTTAGATGACTCCCATGAAAAACCCCTGGATATTCCAAAGGTTTCAACCATTGCATCTACGGTGATGTTTAAGTATATATATGGCATAGAATCAAAGAATGGTTTGGATTGGAAGGGACCTTAAAGTTCATCCAGTTCCACCACCTACCATGGGCAGGGACATGTTCCACTATCCCAGGGTGCTCCAAGCATCGTCCAGCCTGGCCTTGGACACTTCCAGGGATCCAGGGGCAGCCACAGCCTCTCTGGGCATCCTGTGCCAGGGCCTCACCACACTCACAGGGAAAAATTTCTTCCTGATACATAACCTGAATTAATACTTATATATCATTATAATATAAGTAAATGAAATATCCTGGCTTCCACAAGCTTGTAGTTCACCAAGGAAAGCTCTCTATTTTTGTGCTGTGAACCCATGCAGCCTTGGAAGCAATTTCAAGTCAACTGCTCATGACTGCAGTAATGCTGGTACATCAAAGATCAATATCTAGTCCTAACTTGTTTTTTCCTTATGCAGTTGTAATGACAGTACCTCAGAAATAGGCTTTACAAAGTTATCTGACTGGCACCAGTTGTCCTAAGAGCTGTATTTTCTGCACTTTCAAGGCTTTGTTGTTTTCACCACATTTTCCTCTTCATGATAAAACCACAGCTCTATTTAACATTCAACTTCTCTGATTTCTCCTGCACCTTGTTGTGAAAGGCTCTCCCCATGTGTATGGCTGTTTATTTCAGCTTTCTTCTTCTCAGTGACCCCTGGAAGCAAAGGCTCCCTGTGCAGAACAGCAAGTACCAGACCTAAAAACAAAAAACAAAATCACAAGGGTTTTGCTCATGCAAAGCTCTTTGCTGCCCTGAGTGTTGCTCTCATTGTCAGAACTGTGTACTTCTCAAAGCTGGCCTCAAGATGAGAGCAAAGAGCACTTTGAGAAATGGACAGGAAGAGGCTGTCTGGTCACACTGCCACTTTTGCAACAAAGCAGCATAATTTTTTTTCAAGTGTCTAAATGAGAAACAATGACATTTTAAAATCAAGCAAAAAAACTATCTCTCATAGGGTTTGTTATGCTGTCCAGTGAACAGCGCTTAATGATTAGGATGATGCACAGACAATGATATATGTTTATCTTTGGGACAGAAGAAAAACTTGGTTCTTGTCCTTTTCATGCACCCAGCCCTTGCTGGGTTTTTTTTAGGTTTTGGGTTTGTTTGGATTGAGGGGCTTTTTTTGTTTGTGTGCTTTCACTTTTCTCAATGACTTGAGACAGGGAAAGCAGCTGACATAAAACTCCAACTTTTACTTTAAGGCATTTCACAGTACAATTTAGTATTTCTAATTCTTGATTTTTTTAAAAGTGGAAGCTCTTAGGAAACATACAACACAGTCTCTGATCACATCTGGTTTGTGCTCCTAAATACTGAGCTGCCAAGCCAGAAAAGGCAATCAGTTTAACTACTGTCCATTCCTGTTTGTACAGCATAGTGATGGGCACAGGAGAAAACAGGGAAACAGTATTAATTCTTCATGAACTCACATTTTCCTTTTCCATGGTAAAGTTTCTACGGTTCTCTGCATGAAAAGATTCTGACTTTCCTGGCTTTTACCTAGCTGGAAAGAGCTGGATGATTTTGTAGCATTCAGAAATTGGGAATGTAAGCCAATATATATTTGGATTTGGATGTGCAGATACAGAGACAAGGATCAGAGCAGAAAGCAGCCAAATCAGCAGCAATACTTTTATTTCTCCTTGGTTTAGAACAGTGTTTAAACAAGAGGGTTTTTATAGTGCTTTCAACTACAGTTCCATTCTGATTCAGGACTGTGGGAAAGCACATGTGAATGAAAGGTTTGGGCACGAGCTGAAACACAGGAGGTGCTGTCTGAACATCAGGTAAACCTTTTTCACTGTACAGGTGACCA
The DNA here is from genome assembly GCA_013398275.1 of Promerops cafer. NCBI lineage: Eukaryota > Metazoa > Chordata > Aves > Passeriformes > Nectariniidae > Promerops > Promerops cafer. Next base: position 1,048 of record VZSE01007587.1, on the reverse strand, counting down.
AGCACTGGCACAGATCACTCAGAGAGGATGTGAAGCCTCCAATACTTGGAGTTATTCAAAAGCCATCTAAATGTGGTCAAAGGCAGACTCCCACAGGTGGCTTTGCATGGGGTTGGAGCAGGGGGTTGGACCAGGTGGCTTCCAGATGTTCCTTCCAACCTCAGCCACTCTATGGATTTGTGGGTTTGTGACTCCGCAATCTGAGTTTTATAATAAAATAGGTAAATTAAGGTAAACATGAGAAATTCTGTGAGTAGTTTCCAGCACTTCCTTGATCTAGGTGTTGTGGAGTAGGTACTAGGGGACAAAGAGAATATAGTTGTGTAAAAGTGTGTTAATGAAGACCAGTTTCACTAAGTCTGTCCTTTTTGTTGTTGTTGTTTTGTTAAGTACCATTTTGTCCCAGCAGGAAAGTCACTTCAGATACTACGAAAAATAAATTGTGATCTCTTTAAATAAGCTAGTTCTCTTGTAACAGCAGTCTGGAGACAGAAGAATCTTCTGATTATAAAAATAATATTTTAAAAACCCTGCAAAATTTTGTGGTGAGTGTAAATCACCACAGTGAATGTTAGCAGTGCTTAGTAGCTTAAATATTTGCTGATTAAGCACAAAACAAGGTTCATATAGCAAAAGAAAAGTATGCATAATCTGGCAATAACTTTATAGGTGATAAAAAGATAAAACAATCCTTTATATTATTGCTGTAGTTTGACTCTAGCCAGAAAATAAGTACCATGCTCATTCACACACACATCTGCCCATGAGTTGAGAAGGAGAACTGGAAAAAAGGTAAATTCTGTAGGTTGAGATAAGAAAAGCTGAACAGTTTAATAATGGAAAGAAAATGAACTAACAAGAGTAGCAACATGTAATGAACGAAGAGACAACAAAAAGAGAGAAATAAAACCCAAAACCCACAAGTGACACACAACACAATTGCTCAGCACCTGCTGATTGATGAAAAATGAAAATTCAAAACTTGATGTTAATATAGCAAAATTTTCAGGTACAAAGGTGTCATAGTTTTATGCTGGCCCAATGCCAG
>VZSE01007567.1:126296-228941 GCA_013398275.1 Promerops cafer | reverse complement strand
CCTCACAAGGCATCAGGCCATCAGGTGTGTGGTGACACCTCCAGCACCTAAGGAGGCGCTTTAATCTGCAGCAGCCTGGGCAGGATTCAGCCCCTCGGATGCCCCAGAGCCCCAGCCCGGCTCCTGCTGCTGCAGCTCCATCCCTGCCCGGGGACTCGGCTCCCAGACCTCGCCATAATTGACTGGCTGCTGAGAGGCGAGCTAATTAAGAGATCGGTGCAGATAAGCACGAGACACAATTCCTCACAGTTCCTCACAATTCCTCGCTCTCCCGGTGCCTCTGGCAGGCAGAGGTTTATGGCCAGCAAGGAGCCTCAGCAGGAGGGAAAATGTGTCTGTGGACACGGATGGACATCGGCTCGCTGTGGTGGTGGGGAGGTGCAGGGAGGCAACGAGGAAAAGCAATTCAGTATCATCCCCCCGGCTCCCAAACACACTCACTCCCCATCCCAAGCCATGCAGAAAGCAAAGGAAGCCCTCAAATCCTTTTTTTNTATATAAAAGCAATAAACCATCTTTTTTTTTTTTTTTTTTTTTTTTTTTGTCACAGCCCCTAGTGCTGCTCCCCCTGGGCACTGGCATCCTGAGATTTTCAGGCAGATGGTCGATTTTCACCTTCTTTATTATTTTTTTTTAATCCTGAGAAATCCATGATCCCGCTAAATTCAAAGTGCAACACAGGTGAAGGGCCAGGCAGTGTTTTTTTCATGAGACTCTGGGAGCTGTGGTGATAAAAATAATTTAGCTTTAATTTATAGATATTATAAAAAATTAAACCCCCCCTTGCTCATGATTTCTAATATAATGAGATTTATATTTAATGTCTTCCTCAGCACTGGGGACATTTCTATGTTTTACTGCCCCAGTGTTTATTGCTTTGAGCTGCTTCAAGTGATATTTTTTCAAATATTTGGGGGGGTTGCTGGAAATTGTGGCACAGGATTTGAGGCCAGGCCCCTCTTTACTGCCTGAGAAAGGCAGTTCCAGGAAAGGCACTTGGCTCTGTCTCAGGGAGGCTTGGGACAAACTGGGGACATTAATAGGGACACCAAACAAAGTCCCTGGCTGCTGGAGCAGGAATTTGAATGGGAAGCACAGAAGGTTTAATCACAGAATCCCAGAATGGTTTGGGTTGGGAGGGACATTAAAGTTCCTCTAATTCTACCCCCTCCATGGGCAGGGACACCTTCCACTGTCCCAGGTTGCTCCAAGCCCTGTCCAGCCTGGCCTTGGACACTTCCAGGGATCCAGGGGCAGCCACAGCTGCTCTGGGCACCCTGTGCCAGGGCCTCAGCACCATCACAGGGAGCAATTCCTTCCCAATATCCCTTCTAAACCTGCTCTGCTCTGTCAGTTTAAAGCCATTCCCCCTTTTCCTACACTCCATGTCCTTGTCCAGAGTCCCTCTCCTGTTCTCATAGGTCTCACATGGATTATTTTTACTGCCTGAGGTTGTCCCATTGGGTTCCTCATGCAAACATCACTGGGAACATGACAATCCCACCAGGATAGCTCAGGAGAGAGGGGTGTGTCATCCATGGATCCATCCATCCATCCATCCATCCATCCATCCATCCATCCATCCATCCATCCATCCATCCATCCATCCATCCATCCATCCATCCATCCGTCCATCCATCCATCCATCCATCCATCCATCCATCCATCCATCCATCCATCCATCCATCCATCCATCCATCCATCCATCCATCCATCCATCCATCCATCCATCCATCCATCCATCCATCCATCCATCCATCCATCCATCCATCCATCCATCCATCCATCCATCCATCCATCCATCCATCCATCCATCCATCCATCCATCCATCCATCCATCCATCCATCCATCCATCCATCCATCCATCCATCCATCCATCCATCCATCCATCCATCCATCCATCCATCCATCCATCCATCCATCCATCCATCCATCCATCCATCCATCCATCCATCCATCCATCCATCCATCCATCCATCCATCCATCCATCCATCCATCCATCCATCCATCCATCCATCCATCCATCCATCCATCCATCCATCCATCCATCCATCCATCCATCCATCCATCCATCCATCCATCCATCCATCCATCCATCCATCCATCCATCCATCCATCCATCCATCCATCCATCCATCCATCCATCCATCCATCCATCCATCCATCCATCCATCCATCCATCCATCCATCCATCCATCCATCCATCCATCCATCCATCCATCCATCCATCCATCCATCCATCCATCCATCCATCCATCCATCCATCCATCCATCCCCTCCAGGACCCCTCTCAGCACACCCAGAATGGCTCTGCCCATCCCCCATGGCACCCACTGACCCCATCAAAGGTCCCAAACCTCTGGTCACCCCAGGGAAAGGCTCTGAAGGAGGCTCCCACCACCTCCCCTCACCCAGCATCAGGTCAAACCCTGCTGCCTCCAGCTCCTCTCCTGCCAATCCCCTCCCATTCCCCAAAAATGCCCCAGTCAGGCCAGTGTCAGGCTGGAACGACCCCTCTATTCCTTGCTGCCACACTGCATCCCACAGATCCCTCTTCTCCCTGGCCAACGAGCTGCTCTGAGCCCAGGATTAGCCCCTGCCCGGGGTGGTTTTGGAGCTGTAAGTGGACACTCCCAGGGATTTAGGTGGCATTTGTTGAGTGAGGCCACCCTGTCCCATGGGAGCAGCCAGCTCAGGAGCTGGGCCCGGAGGGGAGAGGATGAAGGGAGAAATGAGAAACCCAATACCCCTCTTGGCTCTGTTGTGGCTTAATTTAGAGCACAGGGGCTCTGCCAGAGTGTTTTTCCATTTAAAGCTGAACCTCTTCCCTTTTGTCCTGCACTGTGCCTCGCAGGGCAGTGGCAGCTGATGGCTGGGGCTGCTGGGGGAGGCTCAGCACAGCAGTTTCCAACTCAGTTCCCCTTTGCCACCAGCTTCCTCCCCGTTTCTCCCACATAAAAGACTGAAATCCATCTCCTCCTGCCATCCCTGTCCTGCTTTGGAGCCTCAGGGAGGGCAGGAGCCACCCACAGCCCCAATCCACAGCTCTAAATTCCCATGGGATGGGCTTTGACCCCCCAGCTGATCCTGTGCCCCGTGTCCAAGCAGATCCTGGGGCAGGGAGAGCTCTCCTGTGTCTCCTCTCTACATTTAACCACCCTAATGCAGCTTAATTCGTGCTACAGACACTTTGGAAAGCTCTTTGCAGGTAAATTCCTGGCAGCAGACCCAAAGGAAATGAGGACAATTCATCAAAGATCATTTATTCCCAGCAGTTCAGCTGGACTTTAAAATGGGATGCATCCATCAAGCACTTTATGGCTGCTCCATGCAAGTGCTCTGCCCAGCTCCAGGGCAGGAGACAAATTTTGGCTCAGCCCAAGTGTTTGGAGAAGTCATATTTGGAGGTAAGAACTGGCCAGATCTTAACAAGGAGTGCCCATACCTAAATACTGGCAGCAAAATTAACCTTAACTGTACCCACCAGCCTGTGCCAGCGTTGTCACCTTTAGCCTGTCACCACCATCAGCTGCAGTGAGAGGCTGAAAAAACTCAGAGCTTATCAAAAAGCTGCCTGGGACATGAATTCTCCCTGGATGAGGGCTGTCCCAGTGAGGAAACGCTGGGGACTCACAGTGCTTTTATCTGAGAGAGGCAAAACGATGGCTGGCTGCAAACTGGAGCCAGAGAAATTCAAATTAGAAATGAAACACAGGATTTTAACAGGCTGGTGTTCATCCATGAGGGGAAAAAAACCCACTGAAAGATCCAAGGGAAGCAGGGGGTTGTGGTGATTTCACATCAGCAGTATTCCTGACAGAAATGTTGCAGCTCAAGCAGCACAAGTGTGCAGGAGAGATTTTGGGACTGAGGATCTCCAGTGTGGGGAGTTTTCAGGCAGAGAGAAAAATATTGTCATTGATTTTGTTCTCTGAGTGATGGGTTGGGGTGCAGGGGGCTGCTGCTCCCAAGGTCTGCCAGGGTTTCTTATATTTAGCAAAAAATGCTGCAAGGAAATTGGTCTCATGCCTTGAAAACTGGGAACCAGCAAGAGCCAGCATGGGGAGAATTCAAGCCAGGCCACGCTGGGGAAGTGCAGGGGGGGTGTATTTCAAACTAGTGAGCAGCCCTGGACATTCTGCTCCCCTCACTCCGTGACAGGAGACAGATTGCACATTTCCATGAGGAGCAGCTGCTTACAGGTACAGGCTGCCTAAATAATCTGGTTTATAGTGGCTGGATTCTTTCCTTGATAAGGTGTCCAGTGGTGCAGAAAAAAAGGAGAAAATGCTTCTGTGCAGCCCCAGACAAGCACAAGGTTAAAGAAATGAGTGTTCAGCACTGGAAAAGAGGTTTTCAGGAGAGCCATGTGTGTTCTGTGACATCCCAGTTTGTTCCCTGTGCTTCAGGGGCTGACTCAGAGCCCTTTTCCTGGACAGAGCTTTGATCTTCACAGCTTCCCTGGGACAGGGCACAAGGCAGGGCAGCAGAAGCCTCTGCTCTGCTCCTGGGAAAATATTATTGATCCCCACTCCTGTGTAAGTGAAATCAGAACCTGCAGCTCCCAGTTACAGCCTGAATTTAGCAGCCACTGCACAGCACAGTCCCCACAGCCCTGCTCAGGCAGTTTTCCAAGGGATCTGCTCACTCCTGCAGGTCCCTAAAATCCCTAACTGAGGATTCCTCCCCTCTGCAGAGACATCAGGATGGAGCTGAACAGAAACCAAAGCTGTGGCTCACTCTCAACCCAGGATTTATTCCTCAATTTGTCCAGAGATGATTGAGGGTTGCAAGGTGCTTCTTCCTCTGATGCTACTGGCAGGAAAAACATTGCAATGGATGGTTCTGTTTTTGTGAGAGAGGCTCCTGAGAGCTTGGCTGAGCTCTAGGGCAGTGCTGGGGGAGTGGAGCAGCCTCGTGAGCACGGGAGGGTTAATTCCTGTTAACTCCCAGGTGCTGAGCTTACCCCCAGCTCCCTGACTTCCTCCATCAGGGACTCCAGGAACTGTTTGAAAAGAGACATTTCTTGAAAAGAGACATTTCTGAACCTAAACAGGAAGAAAGACAGGGACAGCACACCTGGAGTGACTCCTGCTCTGCTTTTTTCCACTCTGCACAGGGATGAAATCCCCGTGCTGGGGAAGGGAGGAGTGGTTTTCATGCCCACAAATCCACTTTGCACTGGTGGTGCTGGCTGGGGTTAAAGCCTGACAAACTTCAGGCTCATAAAAAGAGGCTGACAAATCAAAGGAGAAAAAGAAAAGCTTTCAAGTGAGGAACAAAGCAGCACTGTCCAACAATGCCTGGCTCTCCATTTGCCTGCAATCCCCAAGGCTGCTCTGCACTGGCAGGCTGCATGGCAATGCCTGATTAGCTTGCACTCTGTGTCCTCACTGTGCTGCAGGAGAGAAGGACAGGGCTGCCAGGCTTTGCAGCAGCTCCAAAAGTCCCAGCACTGCTGCAGTGAAGACCTGCCTGCATTTTGTTGCATTTCTTCTCAGAGAAAACAAGATCTGCCTGATGGATGAATGCAGAGACCCAGAAACAGGGAATTCATAACCTGGATGGCAGGTTTGGTATGGGGTGAGCTGAGCTGAAGGTAGGTTGACTCATTGCAGGGGTAATCTGCACAGCTTTCCAGTGGAAACTCACTGGAGTTTCAGAAAACTGCTGCCAGTATGATCAGGCAAAGAAAGAGGTTGGAATGATGAGAGGAGCCCACCTAGAGCTGATTTGCAGCTAGTCCCAGGTCAGGCTAATGCTGTGCCTCAGCACTGAAGTGCTACAGAAAGCCTGAGACAGGCAGGTAGCAGTGTGGGGATAAAAAAACAGAGCTTGTTTTGTTCTAAGGAAGGGGCTGGCCTAACTTTTGTACAGCAAATTCCTTCCTGAGCTGATAAAGGCAGCAGCAGATTGAATATCGAGCCCTCCCAGGGAACAATGTGCTGAAACCTGGGAGGTTTTGTCCAAAATCCCCCTGCAGAATTGCAGCTTCCCAAACTACACCCAGCAGCCCTCCTTGCCAGCCCTCACAGACAGAAACTGCTGACACATAAAAGCTTCACATTTTGTATTTCATCTCTGTTTCTCATCCTCTCCTGCAAATGCTGAAGAAATGACACGATCTGAGGCTGCAAAATGCCACTGGTGCCTGGGCTCTCTCCCTGCTCTGCAGCCCAAAGGACTGGGAATATCTGGCTTAACTCTTCTCCAGTGTGTGGTGCTGGACAGCCTGCAAGAACTTCTCCTTCACTTGATCCATCAGGACTTGATACAGCTTAAAGTCCTCCCCTTTCTGTCTCACAGTCTCCTCCAGAGCATCCTTCAGACTTTTGTTCTCATCCATCTGCATCACAAGCCTGCAAGGAAACAAAAGGAGAAACCTCCCTGTGAGCTGGGGAGCTTCAAAGGAAATTTAGAAGAGCTGCCCCTGTTCTGGGGAAGAAACACTGAAACCCAGGAGCTGCTGTGGCTTCATCAGAGCCCTGAGAAAGAGCAGCCTGAGCACTCGTTCCTCCTCTCCCTGAGGTAGGAGAGAGTAATCCCAGCATGGAGAAAGGCAGAATTTACCTCCTGCTCAGCTGCTCCACCCGAGATTCCAGGGGCATCTTGGACAGGGCTGCAGAGAGCTCCTCTCTGTCACTCACATGCAAGGGGAGGCTTGGCTGGGCTGTAGATTCAATCACAGAATGGAGTTTTAGTAAACCAGCAAATCAGTTTTGGCAGCACAATGAGTCAATATCAAGAAACACTGAATAAATATTCTCTCAAATAATATACTTAATCTCTTAAATAAATATTTAATCTCCTAAATTCTATGTTACATCCATAATATACCATAAATATATGACAGATTTATTTTAATTTCCTTCCAGCAAAATGAAAACATGGTGAATTTGCTTTTCAGGGCTAAATAAGCCTACATATGTAGGGAGGAAAACAATGAATCCAAAATATTGAAGTGACCAAAACAAGAGGTGACAAAGAGCTGAAAAGGATTAATTTGATGTTAACCTTGTAATTGTGTTTCAGATTATGACAGCTGTTGCTTCCTGAATGTCTGAGACAAAGTTTGCACGTGGCACCCACTGAAACAACTTTGGCAAAGCACTTTGATCCTCAGCATAAACAAAATGTAGGTTAAATGTACTTCAAGGTGTACTTCAAACCTAGGTTCTAACTCAGGCATGCCTTCCTAAATACAGGCCTGCCCAAAACATGCAGCTCTGGTCATTCCAAAAAAAATTCAGAAATTTTTTTTTCAGGGTTATAGAGAAAATGTAATTCAAATTTACAGCTGGGACTGGAGAAGCAAAACCTGTGGCCAGTGAATCCCCACAGTGGAAGGAGAGGCAGAGAAGTGTCCAGGGAGCTCAGGGAGGAGTGCAGGAAGTGAGCACAGCCACTGCAGAGGATGCTGAACTCAGCCCAGCACTCAGGGACTGCAGGGTGGTCTCTGCTGTACACAGAAGGCTGAATCATTTTAGCAAATGTAAATAAATGGCTTTCCCTAAAAGAATCAACAGCCAGCACTACCTACCTGGAGCCAGGTAACATGAGGGAAGGGTTTGTATGGTTCAGCCCCAAATAAATGATAAAAATCAAGAAGCCAGCTAAATGAAGGAAGAACAGGCTGGAGCTGGCTGCAGTCCTTACAATTTGGAGCAGAGCCCCATGACAGGGAACAGGCAGGCTGCTATCTGTGGTGTGCTCCTACTGAACATTGCCATTGCTGCTTTGGGCTTGTGTTGTCATGTTGGCACATTTCTGTATCCCTTTTCCCAATTCATATCCCTCATAACATCAAATATCTTCAAATAAGTCCATTTGGTATTAAAACACTAAATCCTCCTCCTGGAAGGACCTGGTTGGAGAGTTCTGAACTCTGACAAAAACAAATGAGAGGAAAAGGCTGCATTGTAAAGCTAAAAAATGCTTTTGATCTTGAGGCTGTGCTTTACAGGGCTGAGGAAAACCTGCTGTTACTTACCTATCCCTCCTCTGGGATTATTCTTTGATAACTCAGAATTTGGATAAAACAGGAAAAAAAAAAAGCACAGAAAATGAAAAGCCTGAATAATTTTAAAACACAACTGGGTTGTTTGCAGCTCCTTAGCATCATTATCTGCTTCCCTTCAATTGAAGAGACCAGAAACATTAGATTAGCAATTAGATCAGCTCTCTCCAGTTTTGCACTTTCAGAAAGAAAGGAAAATATTAGGTTAATTAGCAGGTTCTCTAGCCTCTATTTTGTATTCAAGCTTTTAATTTCTTCTTATTTCCTCAACCATTGGCATGAAAGCATTGAGATAACCTCCATGCTCTGCTGAAGAGGTGTATTACAGGCTTGGAGTCTTGGTTCTTGTACAAACTCCAGTTTTGGCACATCACAAAGCTCTCATCAAAGCAGGGGAGTGAAAGAGATTGTTACCTACTCATCTCGTGGATTTAGAGAGGATTTCTCCTTATTAGCCCTGCTGCCAATCCTTTTCTACTTTTGCTTTTAGTCCTTAAGCAGAGGAGATTAATGAACTAAATATTTAATGAGAAGGGATCTGTCACACTGGTGAAAGCAGCTTCTTCCTCTGGCCATGAAATGCCAGCTACCAGAGGGGAGTTACTAAAACTTTACTACAGCACAACAAAACTTGACCAAAAAGCCTCAGGACCTGGGGAGTTTGTCTCTCCTGGAGCTTGCAAGGGGAATCTTTGATAACAGAGCACACCAACCCTTCACCAGGTTGTGTGAAAAGCACTCAGAAACTCAGTTAAATTCTGTACAAAACAGCACCAAAATGCTCCCACACTATTGGGATTTAAATTTTTCTGCTCTCAGTTAATACAGGTGAGACAACTCTAAGAATCAGGGCTCATAAAAGAAACACATGAGTCAGTGTGGGCTGGAGGCCCTTCCAAGGACACAGCAATCCTGCTCTAAGGAACAAATCCATGTTTTACAGAGAGGAATAAGTCTGAAGCATCCATTCAGTCCCCACTCAGTCCAAAGGTTTCTCTGAAGGGCTCATCCAAGGTCTCTGATGAGCCCTGTGGTCCCTCTGGTCATCCTAGCTCAGCCTGACACCACCCCAACATTTGCCAAATTGAAATTCCCCTCCCTGCTGTTCATCTCCTGGCATTTGAAGTCTTTTTCCTTTATGAAAATACACATAAAAAGGGAAACCACTGGAAAATTTTCCTTAAGAATATGTGCCATTTTATTGGTTTAGACACTTTACAGAATCAGAGTCCTTAAGCAATAAAAGGATCTGATCAAGGAAATAAAATTTTAACATCCACCATGAATTCTTCTTCTTTAACTACGCCAGAGAGGCTTTCATATTTATAGCAGGAGATTAGCACGTTCATGGGATAATAAATTACACCAGATCTAATTACTTCATCACCAGCAATAGTTTTTCATAGGCACTGACAGGCCTTAAATTGGGATGCGTCCTTTAATTCTGCTCTTAACCTTCAGCTGAATCCCTCAGGCACGAGTGCAAGGGGAGCTCTGGGCCTGGGGGCACAGCACAGAGCAGGGAAAAGCTTTTTATCCTGGATTTATCCCATGGAAACACGCTGCAAAAATCCTGGTCCCAACTCAGACCTGTGGGAAAATCCTCCTCAGTTAGGAAGGCTCAGGATTTTGCCTCCTGCCTTGCTCCTGGGGCTGAGCAGGTCCCATCACCACGTGCAAGGTCAAGCCCTGGGCTGGGTTTGGCAGGTGAGCCCCAATGTTGCTGCTGTCTGTAAAGCCCAGAGGTGAAAGAGGGGACGTGGCTGTGGCTGAGGGCTCCCCTTCACCTTTTCTGCTCCTCAGGGCAGGTTTCTGTGCAGGTTTGCTGCTCCCTGCATCCACCTGCAGCTTTTCAAGCTGCTGTTCCAAGGTGTCACTCCTCCACTGCTCTTCCTGAAGCTTCTTCTCAGTTTCCAAGACTTTGTTGCTGCTTTCATTCACCCTTGACAGGCAAAAAAAAAAAAAGAAAAAAGGAGTTCAGCTCGTTTGTGTCATGTCTAAATCAGTCTTGGAACTGAATCCTGCTTCTTCCTGCAGAGCTCCCAACAGAAGGGAAAGAACTTTGCATGCATCCAAAGGCAGAAATCCCAGGGAAACTGTATCAGGTGACATCTTCTAAATATGCAAAAGAGAATTAACTAATGAGTACAGTTGGAAACAATGGGTTTGTTAATGGAGGTTGCTCAGATCCCTTAATTCTGGCTCCCTGTGTGAATTCAGCCCTCAGACGAGCAGGAAAGCTGCAGATTGCTGAGGAGAGATCTTTTATTACAGGAATAATAAACTGAATTTTTTTAGCCACTCTGGGAAAGCTTGGAAGGGAAATAGTTTATAAAAACACAACCTAACATTTGCATCAGTTATCTGAGAGGAAGAAAAGAAACTTGAGGCTGCTTTTAATAAACTTGGCCATTAGACATGACCACGGATGGGAGAGGGTGGAAAAGAAACTGGTGGTCACATCAGAAAAAAAGCAAATTGCCTCTCTCCATCCTGCATATCATCTCAGAAATTTAACTGCAAAAATCTGATGTGCACCCACAGATGCTGCCAGTGGGGCAGTGACTGGCACCAAGTGATTCCAAGGGGTTTAAAGCTAAAAAGAAACCCAGATTGGACTGGACTGAATGAGAGAATTTCCCTCCTGACCCCACGGGTGGGAGCTGGTTACTCTCTGAATCAAGAGACTTGATTAGTTTATTTCCCTCCTGGCTGGCATAACTAAAAAAAATATATTACAACTCTAATAAAATTATATCACTGGCTTAAAAATGTAGCTACAGGCAAGACTCGACCTCCTGTGGCAGTGAATTCCCAGGCTGGTGATGTGCTCTGAGACATTTTATTCCTCTCAGTGGTTCTGCATTCACTAAATTTTAATTTGACCCTGGTGTTCCTCTGGCATCCACTTTACATAAAAACTGGAGGAAAAATGGCAAGATCTGTGGGATTTTTTTAATGGAATCATGTGCCAATAGGAATAATTTAAACTAAAATGCTGTAGAAAAATCCCACTTGTAACAATTCTCAGGGCTCTTCTCTTGATTTAAGCATTATCTGTGTTACCTGGGCTTTGTTACACCCCAGCAGTGGAGGGAAGAGGAGGAAAATCTGATTTTTAGAAATATATTAATGTTGAAATCTGACTGCTGCTACATTACCCTGAGGTCTTCCAAGAATTATTGCACACAGTCTCACAAAATTTATGTTACCTGCTCAATAGCTGGGTGATAACTGTGGAGCTGCTGAATCATCAGTTTATGGCACATTTTACAAGCAACTGTGCATTTCATTGACTCTGTTTTTCATTATCCCATGCTGGTGGTGGCCACACTTCAGTAGCCACTCAGCCCCATCCTCATCTGACTGCACAGCTCTGTTAAAGTCACTGGGCTTACAAACATGACAAAGATTTTTCCCAGCATGTATTTCCAGAATTTAGCTTAAAAAGCACCTTTCCCACAGTTCTAAAGGAAAAAAAAATCTATTTTTTCTGACTGTGATTAATCACGCAGGACAAAAGTTATATGAGTGAGAATGATAACTGTGGTAAATCAAAGCAAGTAAGCAAACAGTGCTTATTGTATTGATAAGCACACAGACAGGAATATACTTCCAATATTGGAATACAGATTTGGGAATCAAATAACACATACTGGGAAAAAACCCAGTAGCTGAAAGGTGTCCAAAAAAAAATTACTTTGCTTTCCCTTCTCTCCTAAAACATGGTTGGCTTTTAACATCATCTTATATTGAATTGAATCATAGAAAATAAAATTAAAAAAAAAAAAATCACTGCTATGCCTCAGTTAAACCAGAATAAATTCATTTAGAAAAGGATACAATGAAACTTAAAAAGAATGTGAAAAGCTTTGGAAGAGAATATTATAACAATAATTACAGTATTTACTACTGATGAATAAAATTGCTGCCTCAATAAGTCCATGCGTATATAAATACAGCAATTCTGGTTTTATCTAGGTGCAGCAAGCTGGAAGATAGCTCCATTTTTTTCTGCCCTTTGTTCTAAAAGAATAATAAAAAGAATGAATCATCAGGCAGGCAGGGAAATCAAGCAGAAAAAAATGGAAACCCTCCTATTTAAGGCAAGGATGGCAGCGTGTGATGCATGTCCCAGAGTCTGCAGGGCTCCCTGATCCCAGCACCCCACAAAGGGTGCTGCTGGGATGGGGCTGTACCTTTTCTGCAGCACAGTCACCAGCTCCAGGAGCTTGTTCCTCTCCAGTTCAGCAGCCTGGCACAGAGTCTTCTGCCTTGCCATCTCTCCCAGCAGTGCTTCCCTGCCCAGGCTGTCCGTGGCAGCAGCCCTGAGGAAAGCACAAGCACAGAGAGTCTGTGTGCCACTTCCTAAATGAAAGCAATGAAGCAAAGGCAGGGTCTGAGCACTGTCTGCATACACCTGTCTGCAGGTGAGGGCAGAACGCAGAGCCAGGCTCACTGCCTCACCCAGCACCCATCTCCAGACTGCAATAAACAGAACAGAAATATTTGGATATAAAGTCACAGGGACTGGCATTGGAAAGCTGCTCCCAGGATGCTTCCCCCTCCCCATCACCCCTGAAAACAAACTTCCATCTCTGATCAATTCATTATTCCTGGCTCTCCTCCCACTGCTACTGCCAAAGTAAAAGGAGATTCCATCTCCCCAGTGCTACACTAAACTATTAAATGCCCTGCTATTGATTTTCTCCCTCTGAAAGGCTTCAGGCAGCACTTGCACAATGGCTGCTCTTGTGTCCAATATGTGCTGAAAGGAAAGGGCAGTTTCCCATATATCCCATTATTATGTACTTCATTTCTTCTCTGACCCCTCTGCTTTCAGGAAGAGCTTCTTTAGAATAAAAAAAAAAAAAGCAGGAGAAATCTTGGTGGTTAGGAGTAAAAATGGAAAAGATTGCTGTCAAACAAGCAGTCAATGACAAAATTAAGAGAGAAATCAGATGTTAGAGCTCCTGGACAGCTTCAGGTAGGAGGGATGGTGCAAGAAGCTTTCATTACACAAGCAAGGCAGGCAGGACAAGGATTTCCAGCAGCTTGCAGAGCATGGCAGAGCACCTCCCTTGCTGATAGTGGAGTTTATATACCCACCTTCCAGGTGGGGTGGTATACCTGGGGAGGAAAGGCTCTGTGGCTGCTGACTCCACGAGCATGTGGCCCATCGTGGACACTGTGCTGGGGGAGGAAAGCTGTGTTAGGGGCTTCACACAGGACAGTCCTCCCAGAATTCCTGTCCTTTCCCAAGGAAAGGGAAGAGCTCCCTCACCTCACACCTTCACCCAGCACTGGGAGAGGCAGCCCCAGCTCTGTGCAGTCTGATGTGTTTGCATGCCACAGATTTTCCTACCAAAGCGACCCCTGCTCTGCAACGCAGCCCCCAGCTTGCATTCCCCAGTGCCCTTCAAAAATGTACTTTACACAGCTTTATGGAATCTGCTTTGTGAAAACCCTCAGGAACATCTGAGGTTCACTGCTGAAAAAGGAGGAGCCAGCTGGTAACACTGCAGCAGCACTGCCAGCCTGGATGAGTTTCTGGAGGAGTTTTATGTATGATGAGGTGTTTTTGGGACACCCCACTGAGGTGTGTGTCTGTCTGGGACACCCCCATTGAAGTGTGTGTCTGTTTGGGACACCCCCATTGGGGTGTGTGTCTGTCTGGGACACCCCCATTGAGGGGTCTGTCTGTTTGGGACACCCCACTGAGGTGTGTGTCTGTCTGGGACACCCCCATTGAGGTGTCTGTCTGTTTGGGACACCCCCATTGAGGTGTGTGTCTGTTTGGGACACCCCACTGAGGTGTGTGTCTGTCTGGGACACCCCCATTGAGGTGTCTGTCTGTTTGGGACACCCCCATTGAGTTGTGTGCCTGTTTGGGACACCCCACTGAGGTGTGTGTCTGTCTGGGACACCCCCATTGAGGTGTCTGTCTGTTTGGGACACCCCCATTGAGGTGTGTGTCTGTTTGGGACACCCCACTGAGGTGTGTGTCTGTTTGGGACACCCCATTGGGGTGTGTGTCTGTTTGGGACACCCCATTGAGTTGTGTGTCTGTCTGGGACACCCCATTGGGGTGTGTGTCTGTTTGGGACACCCATTTCAGGGGGTGTTTGTTTCCTCAAGCTGAGCTCTGCTGCCCAAAGCCAAGCCCCTGCAGACTTACCCCACATTTCCTTATTTTAGCTGTAGGATAAAGCCTTAATATTGTGGGAGTGACAGATGTGCCTTCTGGGCTAGGAGTGGTTAATCCCAAAATCAAGTTAAGGCTGATTGCCACTGACAATTGGCAAATCCCAAAATCAAGTTAAGGCTGATTGCCACTGTCAAGTTGCCACTGACAGCCTTGGCCCAGTCTAAAAATGCAGATTTTGACTCTGCCATCTCCAAAGGGTTTAGCATCTATTTATAGCATTTTTCATTTCACCTTTTCTGATAGGAAAAGATGATTCACTACAGCGAAAGAGAACTGAGAGTTCATCAGCATATTAAAGTTAATGGAAGGAGTGAGCCTTGCTGACCAAGTTATTAACAGCTTTTAGAGCTTTTCAGGATCATTCACTGCCCACCTGACACCTCAGCTCTTTCCACCACAGAGCCCTTGGCCCTGTACACAAGCAATAATTTATGCATTGCACTCAGTGGTTTCCACAAAGCCATTACCCAGCTTTGGTTCCTGCTTACCATCAGCAGACACGTGAGGTTAAAAAAAAAAAGGGGATAAAATATAGGTTTACCCCAGGAGAGCTAAACAACTTATGCAGAGTTAGAAGAGGGAGAATTAAAACAGTCAGAAGGGTGCAGAAACTTTCAAATTAAGGATGTTTTAACTCTAACTTAAAACCACAGAATTCTTCTTAAATTTTATAGTAATGCTCTACTTCAACTCAGGGATACCGAGCTGATTTTAAAGCCAAATTTGGTATCTGAAATAATGAGGTAGGAATAAGACAGAAGAAATCAGTTGTAACCTTAACTTGATGAAAAAATTTTCCCCAAGCCCATCAGACCAGTCCCAAATCCTCACTATAAATTAGACTATGAACTCTTTGGCAACAAACTCAGCAGCAATTTAACAGGAAGGGATAGAACTTGCTGTGGTACCACGGTCCCTTTACACAGCCAGAGTGACCCAGAGTCACATCAGTGTAAACAGAAATCAGATTTATTGCTGCACTAGGATTAGTGTCATTCACACAGTCCTCAGCGAGGCTTTAAAGAGGGTGTTTGGTAAGAACAAATGATGTGGTGTGTTTTCAACATTTCTGCATGTAAATCCTACTCAAAGGGCGTTTATTGATTTAAATAATGCACCAGTGATTTAGTGCCTACCTAAAATGGCACTTTGCATTCATCCCCCACCCTGCTCACAGAAATCTGCCCCAGAAAAGACTCCCAGGCACTTAAGCTGACCACATAAACATTATCTGAGCTGCAGGAGGAGAAATAGCTGCACTACCACCACGCCAAATCTAGTCATGTCTGCAAGTCTCTACATCCTTCTCAGTTCCAGGACAAAAGTCCAAGAGATAATGTGATTAGAGATTCCCATATATTGCAAACAGGCTGCCACAGCTGTTGGCACAAAGCACTTGTGGTTTGATGAAACTGCCTGGGAAAACCAGGCTCCTGGATTACTCAAACAACTTGAAAAATTGACTTCCTGGTCTTCTTACCGGGCAGATCCTGTCCTTCCAGCCTTGCTGCTGCCTGATCCCTCAGGAGCTCCTGAGTGCTCAGAGGGTGGTGGATGAGCAGCTCTTGACTTTTCCTATGGATGGGCAGATTTCTTCTGTTAATGGTGGAGCACTTTATAAAACCAATTACACAGTTCAGAGGAAAACAGCTGCACCAATGCCAAATCAGCAGCTTTTGATTATTGCTACAAGCAAGCCAGAACTTTTGATTTACAGGACCTCCTCAGAAGCTTTGCTTTAATTCCTATCCATTGCAGGATGAAAACAAAGCAGAAGTCAGTAAAAAGGGCAGTTTCATATGAAATCAGAGTGCACTAACAACCCACAGTGCAGCACCAGCACTGCCAGCACAGCTGGTTTGTGTCCCTAACCCAGGTTTGATCAGGTTCAGTGCTCCAGCCCCCATTCCTGAGGTATCTGGCAGATTCACAACCTCACCATAACCCCAGGAGGGTTTTGGATCAATGAGAATGGGATGTCCAAATACTCTGCACAAATCCTGACTGAGAGACAGCAGTAGCTGGGTACCTGCTGATGTTGGTGTGACACATTTGTTTGCTTCCTCCTTCCAGCAGCCAAGGGTGCTGAAGCCTGAGGAGCCCCCAGTGCAGCCCCAAGTCCTGCTGCCAGTCAGTGGCAGTCCTGACAGGGCCCACGTGTGGATGTGATTGGTATTTCTGTGTTTGCTGCTGCAGAAACAGCCTCAAGTTATGCACAAGGGAACCCAGGAGTTACAAAAGAGAATTCCTGCTTTATCATTCCATCAGGAAAGACTGTCAGTAGGACACGGGGATCACTGTCTGGAGGCAGCAACCTCCTCAGATAACAAGGGACAAGGAAGTGGAAGAGCAGATCTAAAGTGATTACCAAGTGTGCTCCTCTAATTAATTTGTTCAGCCTACCCGAAGTGTGAGCTGCCCAATCTCCTCCTCCAGCGTTTTAACCTTTGCTTCTCGCTCAGCCACCAGCTCCCTGAGCTCATCTATCAGGGTGCTTTGCTTCTGAATCTCCCTGTTCAAGTGGTGCCCCATCATCTGCCGAGACTCCTTGTTCTCATCCTCCTTCTGGCTCAGGCCCTTTAAGATCTCCTGCATTTGCTTCTGCTGGCTCTGGTAGAACAGAAATAGGTGAGATCTTTATTTTGTACACGATGATTATTTTAAACACCCCCCCCAGGACAAATATCCATTTAGGAATGGTAGGGCAAGGCCCTGCCCTGCCAAGCCTGTTCCTTGGTGGGAGCACGCTGGTGTCACTTTGGTAATTTGATTTGTTATGTTGACCTGAGCAATGGTCAGATTCAATTTGCTGCCAGCTCTGCTGCTCAGTGTAGCAGAAAACAGAGCAAGAAAGGCTGGCCTTTGATAAAGAAGTGACTTTTCCCATGAACTGAATGAAACTCAAGATCTCAATGTGCTTTTTGTGGAATTAGAACACAATCAGACCGTGTGATGGTGATATTAAGAGCTGAGGGTACTGTGGGGTGACAAGTACGAGGCCAGGCTGCTTCACCAGTGGTCTTGGAGGTTTTTTCCCACACTGACAAATCTAATACCTGTCAGGCAGTTGGTTCTGTCAGGCCAACAACCTGCAAGTAAAGTGCTTTTGTGATGGAAGGGATAAAAGAGATTAACCATCCCCTCCCAAATAAACTTGCATCTTCCTGTACTAATTTTAGTGGGAATTGTCAGAAAAGGTGACAAGTGTTCTTTGGCTCCCCTGAACTGCTGGTCAGCACCCACAGTGCCTGGTGGGAGAAGGGTGAATGCCAGCTGAGCTAAAATCTACCTACAGCAGCAGGAAAATCTGAGGGGTGTGAAACTAGTGAGGAGCTGGATCAGGAAACACAGTATTAACCCTGCCAGGAGGTGGCATATTCTCTAATATATTTGCTATTTTAATTGAGGAAGGCTGTTTAGAACCATGGCAGGACCAAGCCAGCAGCCATTTATTTCTTTCTCAGCATCTTTGAGCCTTTGCTAAAACTCTTGGTTTTGAAGAGGCCAAATCCTCTCAGCTCCAGCTACTCAAGTGAGTGTGCACATCAGTTTAGTACTCATGGTTCAGCTTGAGCATTGTGGGCTGTGTAACAAAATAAATGGAAGTTTTGTTACAAACAAAAAAATTCCTGCTGGACTGCAGGCATTCTAATGAAAAAAAATATCCACCAGCAAGCTGAAAGAATAAAGAACACAGGCCAGCACTTTGGGTCAGGACTGAAGCCTTCCTCTACCTACTTCAATCCTTCTGCAAAATGTTTCTGCCAGTCCCTGCAGCTCAGGGCCACTTGACTGTAACTGTCACACCTGGTGCTGTCTCCCAGCCCTTACACGACCTGATCCAGAATGCAGGAGGACTTCAGCTGACAAGGAAGCCTCTGGCTGTCCCAGCTGGATCCATCAAGCTCCTGTACACCCTAAAGTTGTGTGTGCCATGAAATGACACCGTGTTTTATCACCTAAAGAAACAGGGCTGGGACCAACAGACACAGACTGTACCAGCAAGGCATCTATGAGCTCATCATCGTGTTTCCCTTTCTCCAGCAAGGTTCCAATCTGTCCCTTCAGCATCTTCACTTCTCCACTCAGCATTTGGTTCCTGGCTCTTGAGGCATCAAGTTTTTTTTTCAATTCCTCGTGGTTTTTTTGGAGAGCGTTGTGTTGCTCTGAGAGTTTCTGCAGTGATGCAAAAGGAAATAAAAACTTATCACCAAGCCCCAGGTGCTGTGGTGAGCAAAAAGGATCACACATTACCTGGTAGAATCTAAAAAATGGGACTGGAATATTGTATTATTCCTAAGGAAGTAGAAATTATAAATGCTACTTGCTGCCTGCTTGCCAGCACCCAAGAAGGGTCTGTCTGCTCAGGAATCCAGGTGGTCTGGGGAGATTCTCCATTGTTCTGGATTCTGATTCTCCATTTTTCTGTTCAAATGGAGAAGCCCAGAGCCCTACAGATACAGGAGGTGTGAGGGGATGTCTGTATTTGGGATGAAGAATGCACACCTGGCCAAGTTTGGGTGCAGCTGTAGCAGGGCTTGGCTGTGAGGTGGGGCAGAGCTTCCTCTAGCAGATCAGGTGGGTTTGTGAAATGGTTTTGGGTAGTGTGTAACACACCCTAAAGGCAGGACAAGTTATTACACACTGCTCCACACCCAAGCAGGACTCTGTCAGTTCACAGGATTTTTTACCTCCAAAGATTCCTTCTTTTCCTTTTCCAAGCTGCGAATCTTCAGGAAGTTCTTCTCTTGGACTGACAGTTTCCTTGCATCAGGAAATGCCAGCAATCCCTCATCCATCTCAAGCAGTGAGGTTGTGATCTTGTGTTGACTCAGTTTGTGCTCCAGCTCTTGAACCTATGGCACAATGATCACAACTCACCCAGACTTTTACTGGGGGTACAGCACAAAGAGGACACAGCCAAAGGCAGCTCTGAGTATTTCTTGATATTATCATGCTTAACTAACACTAGCACTGTCTGGTCTTTCAAATTGAAATTTAGCTGCTGATAAACATGCAGATTTTAGGGCAT
This sequence comes from Promerops cafer, assembly GCA_013398275.1. Lineage (NCBI taxonomy): Eukaryota > Metazoa > Chordata > Aves > Passeriformes > Nectariniidae > Promerops > Promerops cafer. The sequence continues at coordinate 209,682 of VZSE01007567.1, read as the reverse complement.
CTCTGCAGGATGGAGATCTGGGACACATGGGAGATCTGTGCCTTGGTGGAGCCACATTTGGAGGCTGGACAGGCACTCCAGAGCACTGGAATTGCTGCTGTGTGAATCCAAGTGAACTCAGCTTGGCACCTGCTCACTGCAGGCTGCTTTCACAGTCAGTAGAAGGAACTGGGCACTTCCACAGCTCAGTTCCCCTGCCCTGCTTTGGAGGACCCTGCCTCACTTTTGATCCAGGGACTGGATTTACAAGTTCCCCACTGAGTACAGAAGGGACCTGAGGAGTCTGGGTCAGAAAGAAATCTGTGCATTAGAGCAGAGAAGAGTAGGAACAGTGTTCAGATGAACCCCAGGCAGGGATATAACAGGGGGAAATGGAATTTGCTCAAGGGAAAGCAGAGGTTAAAAATCTCAGTCAATCAGAGTGCAAAAAAAATCACAGTTTGATGGCATATAATTGAACAGCAGAAAAATAGGAAAATTACATATCAAATTGCCTGAGAGAAGTTTTATTTAGATGCAGACAAAACTGCCTTCCTGCCTCCTGCTGACATTTCAGCTAAACTCTGCCCTTCAGAAGATTCAAGAGTTAAAGATTTTACTGAAGCTCCTGAGGGAACAACTTGAAAACCTGATCTGGCCTCAATTCTTCCCATCTGACTCCAAGCACTGAACAAAGGTGTCTAAGGCAGAGCACAGACACTGACAGGGCTCCTTCTGTTCTCAGTGGAGTCCCTTCAAAACACCCTGGGACTTGAACCAGGCTGCCACAGCTCTGCAAGGTCACTGAACTCCTTCCTTTGACACAGATGTGAAAGATTCCAGCTGAAACACCAAAGCTTGCACGGCTGCAACAGAGTCATGAGCAGGGTGTGCACACATCAACACAGAGCTGGCACGAATTAATGAGGAACTAACAGCACTTGTACCTTAAATTGAGGTGATACTAACAGTACTTTTACCCTAAATTGAGGTGATAGCTCTCCTTAGAAAGAGAATTCCAGCTGAAATGGCACCGTGCAGGGTCCTAACTCACCCTGGTTTGGAGAAGAAGAATTTGCTGAGCTCGTCCACGCCAGCTGCCAGAATTGGTCAAGAGATTTTGGATATTCACATCTTCCCCAACTTCTTTGGCTAAAATCTGGGAAAAGGGATTAACATCAACAATAAGGCTTAAAAGGATGTGTTGGCGACAGGGGAGGAAAAGCAGCTCTAAGAGGGAACACAAGGAGTTTTCAATATACACAATTATTTTGATATTATGAATATTTACCCATAACTAACCAGGAACAGAGTAGAGATATTGTCTCCATACACACCAGGAAATGAGCAGATCTCCCTTGCAAAATTCTGACACAGCTAAACTTAGTATGAAGAGCATTTAAATTATTTATAAAAAGGTCAGCAGAGTTCTATTTTTAGGACCATATTCTCTACTCTGATCTGCATTGCAGGTCTCCTACACAAAGTAGGGAAACCAAAGAGAATCAGAGCACATAATAACACTTAAATCCATCCTGAATCAGAGAAAAAGGTTACTCTGGATGTCATTCCAACAAACTCTTTAAACACATGCTTTAGTTCAAGCATGGCCTTTAATCCCATGGATTCTCATGGGACTGGAACCTGTGTTAAAAGTAAATACATTATTAAATGTATAGGAAAGGAGGAATGAACATGGATGTATGGCACAAACAGTTCTGCTGATTTGGGATTTTAAAACTCAAAAAGATTCCTGTCCATTGGACAGTGGGAATGCTGGGCACAGTGGGGGCAAACCATGAGATCCCTGTGTCCAGGAGCACAATTTCAATTCCAACCCCAACCCTCGCGTGTTCCTCACCCCCCTGCTCCACTGCAATAGCTCATGGGGGCCAACCAAAGGCCAAAAGCCTCCCAATTTCCCAAGACTGAACCTCCTGCAGGGGTCCCAGCCCTGGGCTGCTCCCTGCAGTGGCACCTTTTGGGTCAGCTTCAGTTCCTGTTTCACGTTCTGGAGCTGGTTCCGATATTCCGTCACTTTTACGTTGGCTGTGCTCAATTTTTCTTGCAGAGCTTTCACCTCTGGACTTTCAGCCTTTGGGGAGAGGAGTGCACTTGGTGAGAACAGAACCCTCAGGGAGAAACTGAAGTGATTAAAATCCATGGATCCATCAGGACCACTGAATTTTTTTTTTTGTTCCCAGACCGAATTTTTGGGGCATAGAGGAGGTACAGGGGAATTTGGCCCCAAAACTGGTGACAAGGACACATCCTTGTTCTACAAAGGAGCTGAGTATCAGCTGCTGAGTTCCTCATCTCAATTACAATTCCTACCAAGTTTCCTTCCAGCATTTTCACAGTTGATTCCTTGATTCCTGCAGCATCACCACCAAGGGAATGGATTTTTTCTGTGGCTGCCTGTAGCTGGAAAAGAACCCCATTGTTAGTGTAGAATGGATGCAGAGAACAGCATCACTCCATGGAGGATTAATAAGCAAAAAAAGTACAACTTGGATGTTTTTTTACTCTAAAAAACAAAAAAAAATCCTTAATTTTCCCTTGTTTTTTAACACAGTCAGTAGGAAAGCAAAATTATATTTTTCTGAAATGCTTCCCAAAGACTCATATTCTACTGTGGAATAACTTCAGAAGATGTCTCTGACTTGCTGAGATGGGATCAAATTTCAAGTGTGGAGACTTCTGAGGCATTTTATCACCCAAAGTACCTCAAATTAATGTTTATATACATAAATCCAAATCCTGTCCAGCCCAGAATATTTAATAAAAAGCAAATAGTTCTACTCTATAGAGGAATATAAAAGGAGAAATCTACCTGACACCCTGTAACTGAGATTTAATGGTGTTGAGGCTCTTTTTCTTTAGCTGGGAGCTCTAAAGTAGCAATTTTTAACCCATGAAGAATAAGACTCTGTCTCCTCTTGCTTGCAAAGGAAAACAGACATACAACCCCTCCTGCTCTCAATCATGCCTCATATTGCTGTTGCAAAGATTTCTAAATGGATGGGAGTGCAGGAATTTGGGGCTGGAAAGGCCAGGAAGTGTTTCTTTAAAAGTTTGGGACTTCATTCTTTCAGGTGGGTGGAAAATCTTGATTATTTGCCTGGATTAAAGAAGGCTCTAAGGAAGAGCCTCCTTCATTAAAGGGGCATCTGGGGGAAAACTAACTCAGATTTCACCTTTTTTCATGTGTTAAGGCCACTCTTTCTATCCAGTTCATAAAGTTTTGTAGTCAATGGACTGAGAATGAGGAATTTCAGCTGGAGCTGGCAGCTGCTGGCTCAAGCTCTGAGGGAATTTTCTGCAAACACCCCTTTGCTTACATGGCCCACCCTTTGCCAAGTGATTGTTCAGTGGCCACACCTTCCATTCTGTTTGGGGGAACATAATCGTGGTAAAATAATTATGATTTACAGATTTTTCCATTTTCATGCAAGGAAAGAGCTGAAAATATGTAAAATAGCAGTGTTTTCTATCACTCTATGTTTTTAATAGATACCTCCTAGTGTCAAACATTGCTTTCATTTTACACATCATTTACATCTTCATCTTCTTCCTGAAATGTTTGTGCTCCTTTCTTTTTGGGTCAACATCTGAGAATATTTAATGTTTCTGTTTGAATAATGGTCATTACACTTCTGCAGTAGGGGAGCAGAACCAAGTTGGTTTTTCCTTAAATTATTCATGAATTGCTCCACTACTTGTGTGATTTTGTAGGTCCCAAACTACACCTGATATTTGTTTGCCAACCTGCCAACTGTTTGACAAGACCCCTGTGACCAGAACGCTGTGGATTTATGCAGGAGTTCTCCAAAATTTAATTTAATCTACAACTTCTTGATCTTTCAGGTAGCTGGGGTACAATTCAGGTAGATGCATGACTCATGATAATAAGTGGTGGTGAAAAACTGAGTCAAAATGCATCTGTCAGCATTATTGATTCATTTAACTGATGTCTTCTAAGAAAGCAAAGTTCAGAAAAAGAACCTAAAAATTATTTTTAAAAAATCACCAATACTGTGTAAGGAAGTGGAGCAATAGCCAAAGGAAAAAGCAAATATTGACATCAGGACATCTCATTTTCAATTCAGCAGCCACCTGAGTAAAATTACTTCTGTGAAAGGTTGGCAAAAAGTCACAGTAAACCAGAAAATTTAATCTGCCTGAGTGAAGATTTGCTGTCTTATATGATATAATTTGGTGTTGTCTCAGTTCTGTAAGTACTTATTCCAGAAAACAGCTTTCATTATGGGGATGACTGGAGCTTAGAAGAATAAAGAACTAATTACTGACTGGTATTAACGAGGTGGGAATGTAAGACATAAAGGTGTGAAATTTGCTTCTCCTCATAAAACATAAATAATAAGAGAAATATCATTGCCAAAATGGTAGAAAAGCCTCTGTGCTTCTACAAGTGAACATTCCTAATTGCTGTTTAATAAATCCTTGGCTCATTATAACTTGAGGATATCCTTTCCTAGCTCCTCCTGTCTGCAGAGCTGAGGGAACACACCATGGACAGAAACCACCACAACCCAAAGCAAACACAGATTTCAGAGCAAATTCAACGTGGGAACATGAACCAAACCCATTTTCTATCCCAGAGGCTGGATTTCCATGGTTTAGGGTTCAAAAAAAGAACAAGAAAAATGCCTCACTTCTCTCTGCAGCTCCTTGACTTTGTGATTCAGCTGCTTCACTCGGGCTCTCTCACTCTCAAACTCAGCGGTCACCTCGCGGTTCTTTTTGGCCAACTCAACTATTTTAGTGGCTGCCACGTCTCCAGCTAAGCCAGACACCCCTGCAAAGGACACGTGAAAGCAGAGGGCACATCTTACAGGCAGGATCCAGAACAGGCCATGCTTTTGTTCTCTCTCACAATGCACTTTCGTTGTCCCATCCTTCCTCTCAGAGCTGTGCCAGGCACTTAAATGAACAAGTGAGGTAAGAGATGTCCAGCTGGATGGGCTGGCCTGTGGATTCAGCAGCACACCATGGCCACATCTCACACTGTGGCAACAGCCACGTGTCACAAGGCCACGACAGTGGTCCCAGCAACATTATTACCCAGTAGTTTCACAGCTGGGAATGAGATTTTTTGGCATTTCCACAGAAAAAGGCAACACTCTGCTTTGCCTGGTTGTGTGCTACTGGAGGAGCTGCTGGGACAGAGGTGTGAACATTTCTAGACATCAGTCCCCAAAGGTCAGGCACAATATTACAGTTGGGTCCTGGAGAAGGTCCAGGAAATTTCATTGAGCCTATTTATAACCCCCTTGGGATTACACAGGAAGCTTTACTGGATGACTCTTTTAATTGCTCTTTTAAACAGCCAGGTCACTGGCTCCCTCACCAGGGAGGGTTTGATTAGTGCCACACACAGAGCAAACCCCAGGCCTGGCTGCTGTGTCACCTGGCTCTGGTTAACACCACACAGGTGAAGGAAAGCTCTTGTACCAGTGCAACATCAATGTCAGGGCAAACAATGTCCACAGAAACTTCCAGCTCAGCAAGGAACATCAGCCTGCAACAGCAAACTCTTGGTGGGGGGTGAGAAGACTGAACTTGGCTGCTGTCATTCCTCTTAACTCTTTCATCCTCCTTCAGAGCTCTGCAGTAATCATTTTTCTCTGCCATTCATGAACTGGGGGGGATGAGAGGTGAGAGATCACTCACAAGGGAATGCTGAGGCCCACATAGCTCCAGAGACATTATTGGGGCTACACAGAATACAGCTGAGAAGAGAATTTGTTCCTACACCACCATTTAAAAAACTTGCAAAGAACATAATTTATTGTTTTAAAGGAACTTATTTTAAAAGCATTTAAAATGCTTTTTAAAAAGCACTTAAAAGCAATTCATTATTTTTAAAAGCATTTCCACTGCTCTCACTCCTTCATGTGGTTTGTGTTACCCCTCCCACCTAGGAGCTACTTTTACCTCAGTTTTCAGGATAAATAATGGCTGCTGAGAATCACAGTAAATACGAAATTAACCAAAGCCAGCTTGCTGCTTGCACGTTAAATTGATGGTTTTCAAATGCATTGCACACACTCAACCAAGGCTTTTCATTCCCAAGCAATGTGGGGACTGCCCCAATGCAGACAGGGAAAGCAGAGGCAAGGGATTGGTGTCAGCCAGAGAAGCTGCAAGAGCACATCTGGCTCCTGGTCCTGACCAGGAAGAGCTCATCACCTCTCCTACACACAACCTACAGCTGCTTTGCCAGGATTAAGGTGTAATTTAATGTCAGTTGCTGGTTTCCCCCTTCTCTTCAAGCCTGGTCATCACTGCTGAGCTGACCAACAGTGGCACCCAGTGGAGGAGGTGCAGCCTGCACAGTTCAGTTTTCAAAAGACACCAAAATCACTTCAGAGGCTGAGTTTTGCATTCACCCAGCACCCTGCATGTGGCCTGTTCAGGCAGAAAAAAAAGGAGCCTGAATAAGAAATTTAACCCTCCAGAGCAGAGAAAGCTGCAGCACAGCTCTTTGACACTAACAGGAAGTTTTCCAAAATATTATTTCTATGGAACATCATTATTTTTGTGCCAATGACAGCAAGTTTACAGTTCTGTGAGGTACAGAAATCACTGTGTACCCTAAAAGAGCACTATTCTTTTCAGGGATATTTTTTTTGTCATCAGCACCAAGCAAACCAACATGGGGAGAATACAAAGTTGCTGTTTTTACCTGACAGAGCCAACCTCTCCTCCTGTACTCTTTTCTGGAGCTGCTTTATTTCAAAATCTTTCTCTGTCACCAGTTTGTAGAGCCTGCAGTTCTCATCCCGGACCTCTCGGAGCTGATCCTGCAGCTTCTCATTCTCAGCCTCAAGCAAACTGGGAAAAAATAAACCATAATGGCAAATATTGTACAAACAGGTGCTCCTAGAAATAAAATAATGAAACAACTGCACAACAGATGAGCTGAGCTTACCAGGAGTGAGTTTATTGAATTAGGCAGAATATCCCAAACCTCAGATAAGAACACGAGCTGATTATCTGATCTATTCAAGTAACATCTTCAAAAAAAAAAATCTGGACTTTTTGAGCTGTCTGGGGCAAAACATCACAGAACAGGTGTACTGAGGTTACCAAAGAGTGTCATCTCAGTGTTACTTAGCTGGTTCTTCAGAGGAAATCAGGCAGCATTCAGCATGTGGGACATTCAGGCTTTCTTTTCTATACTTGACAAAGCCAAGAGAAGCCAACAGAGCATCGACTACAAAGCTGCCCCTGGGGTCCTTTAAAAATCAATGTTTTAGAGCAATTCATAAAAGACCAATTTCCCGTGTCCTCAGCTGATTCTCTTGGAACTCTGTGAGCATCAGTTTGTATTGGTAATGGTGCCTTTTGGAATTCATTTAGAACCAGAGAATATCCAAAAACGCCCTCTGAATGGAAAGAAACAGCCCTGCTTCTCCTATTCTTCAGGACATTTAGCAATATTTAAAGGTTCATCTCTCTAAGACATCCAGAGAATTAATAACTTTAATCTCTTTACTGCCCTGACGAGATGGGTCCTTCAAATATAAAATCCAGGAGCTGTGGCCTCAGGGGCTCAATTCAATTGTGGGAGTTCAGAATTATCTGAGCTCCCTGACACAGGGTCCTTGAGAAAACTTGGGATTTAATACAATTACCCACACACAGGTGACATTTGGGCTGCCCACCTGGCCCCAGCTGCTGCGGCTGCTGGAACATGCAGGTCTCCAGTGCCCTGTGATTCCCATGTGGAAGTTCCTGATAATCTACAGCATCTCAGTTATCCAGCCACCTAAATCAGCTGGATGAATTGACTCCTAGATTCTTATTTTCTACAGGGTAACCCTAAATGTTTGCACTTTGGAGATGTGATTTGGATAAAGCCCAGTTGTTACACTACGTACTTGACAGCCAAGTCAAATGTCTCAATAATCATCTCAATTTTTTTATTCCAAAGTTTTAGGAAGCTTTTAGCACCCATTGGACCTGAGAGCTTTTAAATGTACCCTCTATCTGCCCATGGCAGAATAAATGACCCCTTAAGGCACTGCCATAAACAGCACAGCCAGTTTAGGAGAGGATTGATAATGCATAATTAAGAAATGCAGGCGTGTTTCAAAGCTGCAAATCAAAGACAGATCAAAGGCAGCTGCTCACAAAGGAGAAGAAAGCAAGGAGCAATGTGAGCAGAGGAGAGGCAGAACTGAGTTATTCCCACATGAAACACTCAGAGGAGTGAGCAACAAAACTCAGATCCAGTTAGAGACACCTGAACCAAAAGGTTTTGAACAGCTGGGGGATAAACACAGAAAAAAGGTTCTAAGCTCTTAACACACCTGAGCAGTGAAGTCTTCTCAGAGCTGGAGTCCAAGTCTTGAGGAAAAGCACTTAGAGGAGGATGGACAGAAATCCCAACTGCACAGAGCTGGAGTCTTCTCTGAGGACCTTCCCACCCCATCCCAGAGTGACTCTCCCTGTTACAGGGGCAGCAGATCCACCCCAGTGCCTCAGCTACAGAAAATGAGCCAAAAGAATGGGCTGCACAAGGTGCCCCTTTTCACCCCCCTTCAAGGCATCACTGCCAGGTGGGGCTTATGAGCAGGGCTCTGCCTGGAATTCAGGTGGTTTCCCAAATTGCATGTCGTGTTCAGGCCAAAAAAGTAAAGAATTTAACTTCTGTCAGATTGTGTCTTTCCCAACTCTTGTTAGGGATTCTCCACGTGATGGGGAGAGTCACTTAAGTACATTCAAGTGCACCAAACAGGGAAGGGAGGATAAAGTTACAGAGAGAACATAACAGAAAGGCAGAAATATCAGCTAAATACTTGTCTAAACAAGACTTGGGAGTAGGATGGGAGGAAGGAAAGAAGAATTCCCAAGGCTCAGAGGAAGGGAGACTTCTGAAAGGAGAATGTTTTCCCATTGCTGCTATAAACAATGACAAGCTGAAATCACTGCCACTGCAGGCCCTGTGGAGTCCTGTGATCCTGGAACAACCCTCTGATGTGTTGTCATGGGAATACTGCAGAGAACATCCTGGTGAATCCTTTCCAAAACCAAATCCTGCCTGGATTTGATCACTCACAACCAGTCCTCTGCTGAATGTACACGAGCAAAGGGCAATACAGATATATCTGCCACACCTGCCATGTCAAATGGGGACTTTTGACAGTCAGTGACACAGAAACAGAGGTAAATAAAAAATCTGGGATTACTCAGGCCTAAAGTACTGAACTCTAAATAGCAGAGAACTACTGGGCTTTCCTGCACTCTGCACACTGCCCATGCTGTGCCATGGGAGCACCTAAATCCCTTTTCTCCTCCAAACAGCTGAATGATGGGAATCAGCCTCACAGAAATTTTTACAAAATCAGATTTCCATCATAATCTTCTACAGATTATCAGAAAACAATGTTGAAGGGAAGAGGACAGCTGGTAGAGGTCAGAGCAGGGGCTTAACTTGGCAAATCAGCTCTGGTGAGGCACCAGTGCATGGAGGAATTTCTTCAGCTGGCTTCACCACTACCACAGAGCAAAGCCCTGAACAGCCAGCACTGCAGCCACCTTTGGGGTGTGTCCAGCCCCAGACCCATTCTAGTCAGGAAAAGAAGTATTAATTGGGTCAGGGGGAAAGGCTGACTATATCCTGGGAGGAAGAGAAATGATCTGAGCTGGGGCTTTAAATCTCTGCTCCAGTACTCAGCTCAAAAGGAAAAACAAGGGAGATCCTTACCAAAATGCCCCATGTCCTGGTAATCTTGTGATCCACCAAATCAGGATATATTGCAAAGAAATCCCAGGGAACTCTCTTCTGTACTGCAGGCCTGTGGCTGGCTCCCATTAGCTGCTTTGCCTCTGTCCATCTTTGGGAATTATTCAAGCTAGGCAGGAACTAACCAGCAGTTCAGAGGATGCCAGTGACCCCAAAAGGCTGGATTTTGTCAGGTAGTACCTGGCTGCCCCTTCATTTGTAAAATACTGATATTAAAGAGCACAGCACAATGCCCTGAGGATAATTACAGACAGGGAGAATCTCCTCAGGATAATGAAAGCCCAGTGTGTTTCTATAGGACAGAAAGTGTCTTGCCAGCTTAACAATACTGAGTTTCATGAGGTCATAAGCAAAATATACTCCAGTGACTTCCTGAAGGAATGGTGCTGCCAGACCTTTACCTTTTGCTGGCATCTTCCTTTACAGGAGGTCCTTTTTTAAACAGGTTTAGATCATTCAGGGCTCTCAGAGCCTCCTTTGTGCTGCCAGTGTTCTTCTGCCTGTCCTGCTTCTCCTTCTTCATCTCCATCAAATTTTGCAGCCGCCTTTGCTGTTGCTCCTGATAAGCCTTAAACTGGCTTTTGAAATCTTCATTCGCTTTTAGGTCTGGCTCCATTGTTCACTAAAAGCATAACAAGAGGAAAATAAAAAGTGACAGAGAGCAGAGAGCAGCACTGCTCTGAAAAACATCCCCTTCTGGCAGCAGCTCTGCAGCTTTTCCTCGCTGACCTGTGCCCAGTCTCCCACCTCCTCCTCCTCCTCCTCCTCCTCCTCCTCTCCAGCCCCACAGCCTTGCTTCAGGTGCCTGCTTCCATAAATGGCTTTTAAACAGCCCCCTAAAAAAAAATTGTCGGGTCTTTTTCACTCCAGAATTCAAAAAGCAACGTTTCCAAGTGTTCTTAGACAGACCTGTTTAAATAAACATTTTAACAGAGGAGCAGGTTGGGGCCAAATCCAGTGTGGCAGCCAGGTCACACTGGCTAAAGGGAGCACGGAGTGTTTGGGACCATCCAGCCTCCCTGCCCACGCCCAGGAAAGGTGCAAATCCCCCCATTTTTGGGTTAATGAGAGAGGAAGAAAAATCTTTTTTTTCCTTATGCTCCCTTCAGGCAAGACAAAAGTGTGGCTTACACCTTTCATCCAAATTTCTGATCACTGAGTGATAATATTAAATAATTAAATAATAATATATTAAGTATCTTTAATTGTAACAATGTATTATTAATAGATATATTAAAACTATAATATTTCTACCCAAACATTTCCTTAGGATGACTAAAGACAGTTTTCTGATAAATTGCAGCCCATTTCTCCTTCTGTTTGACATTTATTTTCAGCAAAAAACCCCTACTGCCCCCTTGGTCCAGGAAAACCAATACATAAATACCTCCAAAGGCATGCCCTGCACTGAGTAATTAATACAGGGCGTTCCCCACACTGAAGGAAATCCAATTATCCTGATTAATGCAAAATGCAGCCTTTGTGTACGTTACAGGCAGAGTCACCTGGACAAGGTGCACTGAGGATTGTCAAGAGCTGGTACCTCTGCACAGCCCACAGGGCTCTGGGCATGAGGGATCAAAGAATGACTGAATCAGTGAGGTTGGAAAATTAATTTTAATTGATTAAAGTTGATTCTGAGGTTTGGAAAAAGCCTACAGAGATAAGGAGTCCATTCCACCTACTTATGCAAACTGGATATAAAATTTAGACAGCTCTTCTGGTTTCAGTAACCTTTGGGTCGATAACTAAATTTATAATTGGATTGGACCTCTTGATAGGTTTAGCCACCGACCTTAAAGATAGCAAAGATAAGCAAGGACATCTTCAAACAGCAGTTGTCTCTGAAACTCTCCTAGAATTCTTAGTAGAGCAACTATTTTAGGCCTTAAATAACCTTCATGATTTTTCTCAGAGTTTTCTTTACTTAGACTGCGCTACTGATTGATTCATTACTTCATAACTTATTTACTGGTCTACAGGCCAGAAGTGTGCACGGTACTCAAGGTGCAGCTCCATCACACAGTGCCACGATGGAGAAGACCTCTCAGGTCCTCGAGTCCAGCCCTTAACCCAGCACCACCACCAAACCTTGTCCCCAAGTGCCACATCCACGGGGGATTTGAACACTTCCAGGGATGCTGATTCCAACATTTCCCTGGGCAGCTGTCCCAACGCCCGACCACCCTTTGGGTTGTTATAAATATATTATATTATTGGCTTTTCCCAAATATTAAAGTGAATGCTATATGTATGTTAGAATAGCTTTGCTGTATGAATATAGTTTTTATTTCTGCTGTTAATAAAACTTCGAAATAGTAGTGTAATAAATATATCTTAAGACATAGCACAATATTAAAATAAAGACTATGCAATATTAGAATGCTTTTATTCACGTAACTAACTCAGAGAATAGTAATTCTTCACATTTGTGAATTATCCCAGCTAAATGAAGATAACAGTAACAGAAACTAGAACCCTAAAAAAAAAAAGATTTATTAACTCTTCATTATCAAGAAGTGTAAAAACAAGATAGAACCACAAAGAGAAATAAAATATATTGATTTAATCTACAAGATGGCATGAAGACAAGTTAAAAGTTAAAACTAAGCAAAAGAACACCTAAAACTCAAAAGAATATTTAAATAATACATAATAGTCTATAAATATGCAACAAGCTGAAGCAATAAAAAAAATATTTAAAGAGTATTTCCAAAATAGTAAGTGTACTCTTAGCTAAATACCAAGCACCCAGCCATAACTCTTTGCTTTATTTCTGTCTCCTATTGTCTTTCCTTTATTAAACTTTTTAAATTTTACCCCAAAAATTTTGGTAATTAGGTAAAAATAGACCTCGTTTTTCACAGGGTGAAGAAATATTCCCGAATGTCTCATCTAAACCACCGCTGGCTCCAGCCAGGAGAGCTGGAGGGCTCCCAGGCAGGCTCACCTGGAGCAAGTGACACAGGGACTCATCCAGGGGGGGTTGGAAAAGTCTCCAGAGGAGGAGACTCCACGCCCTCCCTGGCCAGCCCTTTCCAGCTCTCTGCGGAAAGAACTCCTTGTGTTTACGTTTCTATTTTTTAACTGCAAACCTGCAGCTGTAATTGTCACCCTCCCGCCTCGCCCTGTGACCTACCAGGACCTGCTAGGTCCTGGCAGCGCCGCGCTGTTCCCCCATCGCGGGAACTCCTGCCCGCGCTTCCCGCACCTCCCCCGGCCTACCCGAGCCGCGTTCCCGAGGGCACCGGGTGGGTGCCCCCGGCTGGCCCCGTTTCCTCCTGGGCAGCGGCGGGACCGGAGAAGCGGCCCCGGCTCCCGCTCCGGGCCCCGCTCCTCTCCCCGCGCCGGGCCCGATGCGGTGCCCATGGCAACGGGAGCGCGCGCGCGCCCTTCCCCTCAGCGCGGCCGCCATGATGGCGGCTCACACAGCGCTCCCGTCACCGCCAGCCCCGATCGCCATCCCCGCAATTCCCGGCCCCACGGGAGCGGCTCCTTCGCCCCCTTCGCGGTGGTAGCAACAGGAAAAGGCATCGGCGCCCCTGCCCATCTCCATCCGTGTGGGAGCAGCAGGGTGATACCAGCTGGGAATCAAGGAGAGCACCGGCCAGGAATTCCCTTGCCAGGAGCGCTGCACCCTCCTCAGGTGATTTTTATTCAGCTCACGCCATCCCTCTGCAATGGGATGGAAGCCCGCCCCCGACAAATCCATGGGCGAACAATTGTTACCTCCGCTGCTCACTTTTATTCGTGTTTAATCTCCCCCTGCTCTGTACAACAAGGTCACAGACAGGTAGGTGCAGTTTGTACCTTGTGGTATCCGTAACATCCGAGACTGTCACCATGGAATATCAGCTAACAGGAGAATATGTGCTTTTTTAGAAATTGGCTTTTATTTTCGTGACTGCTGTTGGAGGTACAAAGAGTTTGAGTGTAAAATAACTCACAGACAAGGATTTTAATACCTCAAAGGTGATGGGGGCCTTTTCAGATTTAAATGTTTTAAACTTTTCTGTGGGGGACAGTACTGCAGAAATCAGCTAGATAATACACTTTAAAAGCATTAAACCACCAAATTAAGGTTTAGTTTTCACAATCTGTATTTTAAATGTTACATTTAGATGTTACTCAGAAGAACACCCTAAATAAAGTTACAAAATATGATAATCCAAGGGACTGATGTAGCAAAAATAGGGAGCCCGGGTCTTCGTTAACAATGAATAAATATAACATTTAAATAGCTGCAACATACTTATCTCATGCGTTAAATAAAAAATATAGATGTTTATATATCTCTCAATATTTTAGAAGTAATTTAGTGCTACTAGAAGCTTTTGAATTACAAAGCTGGAGGCAGAGGATAGAAAATGACAGCAAAGTGCTCCTGACATTCCCTGACAGAAGCCACTTCAGACATCGTGGTTTTGGGCAACAACAGCAAAAGAAGTCACCAGTTTTAGGACTGAGTTGAAGGGGAAGATAGGGGGATTGCACTCCACAATATCCCATAAAAAACTGGGATGTGGTGGTGTCAATCAGAGACCCAGACCCCAATGCCCACTCCCCCAGGGCACATTCTGAGGCTGCCAGGTTCAGCACAGTGTACCATACACAAAGTAGAACAATTCTCTAATGCCATGTATTATTTGTTTTCCTCAAGAACCCCTCGATAGGAAGTTTGGAGCTGCAGTACACAGGCCATCACCAGGACAGGGATTTCAGAGAGCTTCCCACTATTCCTTGGGCTTCACCACATACTCCCGGAACATGGAATACAGCACGCCTGCGAGACAGAAAAAAAAAGCACAGTTAAAGAACTGTGTTAAATAAGAAATAATGGGTTTCAAAATCTGAACAGTTCTCAGCAAGACAGAATTTCCCTTCCTCCTCAGCTGCATTTTTTTAATAGCGGTGATGAACACTACAAACTTCTTCATATACAGAGAAACTGGGTATGAAAAGATACAATTTATGAAAATGCAGATCCTGAGCTAATTCTATTTGATTTTGTGGTCAAAATGAAGCTTTTCTGTTGTTCCTGCTGGGAATGCAGTGTGGACAAACAGTGTTTCATGGGATATACATTTGCACACAGAGGAGACCTGGGATGTACAGATCAGGGGCACAGTGTCCCTGTACATCCAGAGACACAAGCCCAGTCTTGAAATAAAATATATACATATAAATATATATATAAAAAAATATATAATACCATGGTCTACACATGCTGTAGATCTTCCAATGCATTAAATTCAGAAACAGCAACATATTTAATGTCAGATTAATGTTTTCTTTTTTTGGCCTGTGAGAGGCAGAGATGCAGAACCTCACATTCCATGTCTAGACATAATCAAAACTGCTACTCTGAAATTAGATACTTAAGTACATAAAATCAGATTACTCCAGAAAGTCTGATCGAGCACCAGTGAGGAGCACAAACATCCTGAAATAAGTGTTCTGGGCACTTCCACCCAGGCATGGCAGCTGTATTATCCACTGGGAGAGATACAAGGGGCTCTCCATGGTTTGCCACCGCCAGGGACAGCTCCCATTGCACACGTACCGCACGTCAGGGCTCCCACGGCGAAGCCCTGCGCCGCCACGCGCATGTGGATCAGGTGAAGGGACATTTTCATGTCACCTCTGTGCTTCAGCTTGTACAGCCCGTAGGCAACCACGGCGAAGAAGCCACCCATGCCTGCAAGGCAAGGAGAGCATCTCTGAGTGGAGATCCAGGGCACCAGGAGGAGTGAAGGGACCCACCCAAACAAAACAGCCTTTCAACCACTGAGCTGTGTAGGTTGGAAGAGACCCTTAAGATCATTGAGTCCAAGCATTCCCCCACAACTGCCAAGGCCAGTGCTAAACCGTGTCCCCCAGTGTCACATCTATACAGTTTTTCAATCTCTACATGGATGGTGATTCCACCGCTGCCCTAGGCAGCCCTTTCCTTGAAGAAATTTTTCCTAATATCCAGTCTAAACCTCCTCTGGCACAACTTGAGGCCATTCTCTCTCATCCTAAAACAAGCCTGTTTTGGTCTAATCACTCTGGTTTTATGTAGTGGTAAATCCTAGCTTTGGTTTCACTCCAGTGCCACTTCATTCAATGCACAAGGCAGTGCAAGGAAGAGCAAGAGATTTCCACCAGCATTAAAATGCCAAAGGAGCAGCTCAAGGTGTCAGAATTCCTTGGATATTTTTCAGACAGAACCAGGGCTCCTCACACCTCCTTTCCTCCACAGATACTCACCCCCAAGACCCCCACTGGGCTGATGCTCAGACTCTCAGTGTGTGGATGCTCCCTGATGTATCCACTGGCCTGCTGCAGTTGCTCTTTTGGGTGTTGTCACATTTGGCCAGGCGCCACCAGGACAGGACAAGTCACATGTTATTGTCCCCAGGCTGTGAGGAGGGAAGCTCCTCCAGGTCTCTTTCCCAGGGCCAGAATTCACTGATAGTCCTTCAGCAGAGCAAGCAGCCCCAGCTTTGCCAGCTCCAACACTGATGCTTTCACAGAATACACAGCAGAAATGCATCAACTTTTCCAATTCCATCTCTTTCATTCCATTTTTAGGATTATTTGCACAGTTTGTAGGTGGATGCCAAGTTTTAAGTGCTGTGTATATTTTACTGAGCAGAGCACAGGCAGTTTGTCTTCCCTGAGCTGGAGCATTACCAGTGCCACCAGAAAGCTGTAAACACTTAATCACTTAATTCACTCTCATTAAATACCAATTAAGATTTTTAGGGCCTTCAGCCCAGCTCTGACATAGGTCAAAGCTGAGTTCTGCCAATCTGCTTCAGGGAACTGGAACTCCTGGAGTTCATGACACAGCCCAGCAAGGTGGAGACAAAGTCCAGTGACCATGGAAGCAGTGACGGAAATCTGCTGGCAAAGGCCTGGAACAGTTCACCCCCAGTGACCCCGCTGCTTTCCAGTTAAGGTGGCTGGAAATCAAAACGTGTCTGGTGTCAGACAAAAGCTGATCCCTGCTCTCCTCAGAAGCTTTTTGAGAGTCTCAACAGAGAGGCTGAAAACTTTAAAAACTTCCTCAAGCCGGGGTAACATAGAAGTTACTAAAAAAATGCATTTTAAACTAAGCAATGGCAGCAGAGGGCTGAAACATTTTCCAGACAGGCTGTAATTGAAATCCCCTAGTTTGTATTTTGATAGCTTTTAAGTCACTTTGTAGTGGTCACATAATTCCCAGGAACTGTGCTCCAGAACAGCTGCACAACACACTCCTTAACCACTCGACAGCATCACCTTCACATGTTTTCCAGCCTCATCTAAAAAGCCTTTCAGGGTTTGTTGGTTTGAGTACTTTATTTAAGGTAACAGACCTCATTAATTTCCCTCTTTCTTGTAGGACGACTATTATGGGGAAGTAATTTCTAAGTAATTTCCTGTTCACAGAAAAAAGGTAAACAGTGATAGTGTTTCCCACATAATTGTGCAAACATATTTCTCCATGTTTGAACTCACCAATGGGCACAAACGGCGTCTCCTTAAATTTTTTTATCAGCTTCGAGGTCTGGCTGGTCTCTGCCTCATACTCAGGGAAAACGGATTCCTGGCTGGGTGACATGGTGGCTGTGAAGACAAAGAGCCTCCCTTCAGGGTTTGGAAACCCCAAATAAAGAGAATCTTTAGGAAAAGTCAGAAAATCCCTTGTGTATTCCATCAGTCACAAATATCCAGGTAGTGAGACATAAGAACAGGCGCCATGGACAGAAGGTTTAATTCAAGCGAAGCAGGATTGTTGCTTACCAGGAGAGGTATGAACAAAACAAAACCAAAAAAAGTAGGAAAGCAGCAAATTTCTGCCATCTGTTTTCACAACATTACAGATCCCAGGGACCCCCCCTCATGCTCACAGGCAGCCACAGAAAGCTTTGGTCGCTGCCTGCCTTTCCTTTTAGGAATTCCGTGCCTCACTGCTCCGCTTGGCTTTTGCAGGCTGGTCCTTTATGGCAGTTCTGACCTCAGCAGAGTTCACTTCTCCCCCTTCATTCCCTGCCAAGAGCAGCAGCCACAGCAGCCGGGTTGAGAAGCGTGAGCTGCTGCACAAGGTCAGCCCTGCCTAGCAGCTCCTCAGTCACTACAGCCTAGCCCACATCAACCTAATTCCAAATTCCTGATGGAGAACACAGGGTGGAAAACAGCCACCTCCAAGCCCTCAGTGGGTACAGACTTGCGTGGGGTCGCATCAGGAGGAGAAGTCATCCACAGGTGATTTCTCACCTTCCCCCAAGGAAAATAAAAAGCAGCAACAGCCCTGAGAAGGGCTCCACTTACAGAACTATCTTCACCAAAGTGAGACCATCCTCCAGAACTTCCCAGCTTTTTGTGCTGGGAATTGCATGGATTACACCCAGACCTGTTCCCTCCTCAGTGCTCGGCACAAGCATCATTCAGTTAATGACAATTTCTGCCAGTGACACCACAGAGGGCCCTGCTAGAAAAATCTCTACTGCTATTGTTCAGCTTTGCCACCAGCGGCAAAACACAGCTGAGGGGCACATGGAGAGGCTCCAAGCTCTCGGAATAAACCAAGAGGAATTTCATTAAGCAGGCGCCAGTAACCTTAGGCAGAAGAGACATTTCAAAGGTGGCCGTGCTCCCTGGTTACACAGCATTTCGTGCACACCCATGTGGGCTGACTGACTGGTTCTCAAACCATTTCCTCTGCAAGGCCAAAGGATTTGGTCTCTCTGCGCCTGCTACAACCGCTCTTATTTGCTAAATGTAAATTATCATTTTAGCCTGACTCATTCAGAGAAGGGAACAAGAGCTGCCTGTCACTCAGAAGAGGAGGTGACAGCCAGAGGTGAGATTTACACAAAAACAATATATTAAAACTGAAGCAATTCATCCACCAGGGGAAGTTTCTGTGACCTTCAGCTCAGACCAAGATGGGCACAGGGCAGAAGAAACTGGGTGAAACACACGGCCCGGCTGCCCTGACCTCGCCGACAGCGAACAGGGAGGTCAGAGCACCTGTGTGAGCGGTGTCCCCTGCGCGGGACACTGAGGGAGGACCATGGGTGGGAAGGTGACAGATCCCAGCATCCCTCCCGGCAAGGGGGAGGCCCTGGGTACCCCCAGGCTGCTTTCCGCCTGCCCAGCTCCACATGGGGATCCTTCCCCACTCCATCCCCAGGCCCTCCCACACCACATGGGGACTTCCCCACTGCGGCCTCAGGCACCTTCACCGCACTCCGGCCTTCTACCCCACGTCCCCACACCCCACATGGGGCCTCTGCTCCACTCCTGCCCCAGTCACTTTCACCCCACATGGAAGCCCTTTCTCGCCGCAGCCCCAGGCACCCGCACCCCCCCGCAGAACTCTGGCCGTGTCCCCAGCTGTGCCGCGTGTCCCGCCCGCCCCAGCTCGGCTCTCACCGCGCAGATCCGATACCGGCCGGCGTCTGCTGCGCTTAGCCCCGCCCCTGCCTCTTATTGGCCGCCTCCGCCCCGCCCCTCATCGGGGACCACAACTCCCAGCGTGCCGCGCGCCCGCGCGCCCGCTTACAGCCAATCCGGAGCGCGGCCGTGGCCAGCGCTTCCTTATACGGGGGCGGGGGCGGGGTGGGCGGTGACGTCATCGCGCGGCGCTCCGCATTGCGGCGGGGAGGCNTCCCTGGGAGCTGGTGAGGCCCCAGCACAGGTTGCCCAGAGAAGCTGGATTCCTGGAAGTGTCCAGGGCCAGGCTGGATGGGGCTCAGAGCAGCCTGGGATAGTGGAAGGTGTCCCTGTCCATGGCAGGGCATAGGATGTGTACGGAAAATCCCGCTGGGAAAAGCCAGAAAAGGAGACAGAGGAGTCCCGCGACTTCATTGGGATAAAGGGAGGGAGGCCCTGGGGCACATCCCCGCGGGGTTTTCTCTCTCGGGGTTTCTGTTCCTCTGATCCCAAACTCCCGGCCGCTCGCTGCCCTCGTCCTTCCCCCGCTGGCCGAGGTACCAGGAAGGTGCAGCCTTCCCGAACCGCCTGCCACATATTCCCCCCTTGAACACGTTATTTACCCCCAAAGTTTAGAAACTCAGGCTTGTGCGGCCCCATTTGGCTGTTTCAGGAGTCAGACTGTAACAAACCTGCTGCCCAAAGTTGGTGGAGACATTAAGCCCCATTTTAAAGCTGTTAACACCCATCCCCTCACCCATGGAATTGTTTGTGAAGACATCAGCACACATCTTCCCTATTAGATGAGATGGTCTTTAAGGTCCCTTCCAATCCAAACCCTTCTGAGATTCTGTGAAATTTGGGCTCTTACTTAGTCCTTTGCTGAAAAGCTTCGGCCTGATATCAGAATCATGGAATGGTTTGGGTTGGAAGGGACCTTAAAGTTCATCCTGTTCCACCTCCTGCCATGGGCAGGGACACCTTCCACCAGACTAGGTTGCTCCAAGCCCTGTTCAACTTGGAACACTTCCAGGAATGGGACAGCCACAACTCCTCTGGCTTTCCCTCAGTCTGATTTTCTTGCCGCTGGATTATGTCATTGACTGTGTTTTCCCATATTTCAGCTTTTAAGCAGACCTCGTTTTACCCCCACTGTGTGCCAGGATTTTGATACCCAAAGACAGCCTAGAAATTGCTCCTGACTTAAACCATATTCTGGAAGAGGAAGAACAATCCATTGGGATCCTGAAGATGCCTAAAACCTTCCCCTAAATCTGAGAACAGCTCATCAGAGCAAAACAGCAAAGATAAATCCTTTTGTCCCTAAGCCCAGTGCTCCTGTGTGGTGTTTGTACCTCCCCATCTCCGAGCTGGGGGAAGGCAGAGCTGCAGCTCCTGCAGGGTCACTCTGCCACTGACGTGTGGCATTTTGGGCAGCACAAAATAAAGTGGCTCAGACAAGTGCTGCATCTCCCTAAATGTGCTGCCCATTACCCCTAATCTGGTTACCTTAATTGCCAAAGCCATTAGGGCCCTGCAGTCTTAAAGGAAACAAAAAATTGATGCAATTACCAGCCCCAAAATTGAGTTAAAATCTTGTAATAAATTACAGTGAAGGCCACTTTCTGCAGTGACTCTCAGAGGCACATTTAATTCTATGCTTCAGGGCAGAAACTCAATTAAAAACAAAAACTTATTTCATTTTAATTGCTAGCCTAATGAAACCTCTGTCACCTGCAGCTTCCTTGTGTGTGTCCAGTGTCTCAGCTCTACGAGTGGTTTCTTGCTCTCTGCTAATGTGTGTGTTGCACACATATTATAATAATATATATTTATTATAGGGAATATTTTAAGTGCAGCAGCAGCTGATGGTGGCGAACATGGAGATGGGTAAAAATAACACAAATTTCTCTCTGTGAATCCACCTGCCACAGGGCAGGTTGGATGTGGGGCTGTGGCCATCACCTGCTGCTCTGCTCTCCTGTTTTTTCCAGGGTGGTTTGGGGTGTATAAAACGCACTGGGATTGGCACAGCCAGGGTGTTCTTGTGGCCCTGTTTGTTGGTGAGATGAGGAAACGAGCAGGAGTGGGCCACTCACCCATGCTGATGGCCAGAAACTCCTCCAATAAACCACTTCATCAGAAACACCTTTGGCAGAGGCCATTTCTGCTCTGGCAGGGGATGAGGATCCTGCATCATCAGATTTCCAGGAGAACACAAGGATTTTTACAGCAGGGGATCAGCCCTGGGAGATGTTGCAGATGTTATGCTCAAACACAGGGTGGAGATCATTCTTCCAGTGCTGCCAGGGAATGTTGAGCACCAGGATAACAAAAACAAACCAGGGAAGTTATGCCGAGCTCACATTTCCTGACTGTCCTTACACAAGCGAAAGAAGTTCCTAAAATCCTGGTTCAAGCCTCTGGCAGGATGGGAACAGAAGAAGAAGCTCCTGTAAGTGCCTTTTCTGCTTCTTGCTTGTAGACAAAGCCAAACAAGAAACCTGGCAAGGCTCCATTTTGTTTCTGAAAGGTAGGCAGTTTGGGATTGGGATTAATTCCTGAGCTCAGCCCTCCCTTCCACGCTGAGGTACAGGATGGGGATGTGGACGCCAGTGCTGGGCTGATGTGGCAGGAGAAGGATGTGGCAGAGGGAGAAAAGGCATCTCAGTGGGCTGGAAGAGACCCCAAATGCAAATTTTGGGAGTAGTTTGTCGTGGTGTGGGCAGAGGGGGTGTGAGGGGGAAGGTGTTTATGAGCCTCGGGTGTTGCTGTGATCAGCAGGGTGGGCAGCTTTGGTTTTCTCTCGAACGCCTGCAGTCACAGCTGAGGGTGAATTTCTTCCAAAATATGATACAGAAAAGAAATTTTAAAAAGCTCATTCCCAGACAGGACTTTTTGTGGCACTTTCCCATGGCAGATCCCTGCTCTCCCACTGCTCTGTCTGAAGTGCTCTGCAGCACTTGCCAAAGAGCTGTGAGACAGCACGAAAACATTTCAATCCAGCTCAAACCCAGTTTTCTTTTCTTTTCTTTTCAGCTGCCTGGAACTGCGTGGAATGGGTATTTAAGCAATTTCAGTCATGAGACCACAGCAGGTACGTGCAGAGTTTCACCCTTTACAGCTGCACACGCACGCTGAGCCTGTGGGGTGGAGGGGCACCCCTTTGCCTGGGTGTTTGTGGGGAGGGAGCCACCCCTAAAACCTGCAGATCCACCATGGGGTATGTCCTTACTGGGATGCACAGCACAGCCAGGGACCAACAGCTTCATTTCTGAGTGGCTGCAGATCTCTGCAGGGAGAAACAGATCCTTGAGGAGAGACTGGAGCTACACAGCCAGGCCTGTTTGGGATTGCTGGAAAATGAACCCCAGGGAAAAGATGTGTGGCTTTGGCCATGGCTGAAAAAATGTGTGCTTTAGGGGTGGAGGGGTGTTTACGTGATTTTTTGCAGAACTGTTTTTTGTTTTGCTGCCAGAAGATTAATCTTGATTTTTAAACTCCTCATTAATCTTCAAAGTGCCAACAGCACCAGGCAAATCCCATCTCCTACTGTGTGAAATGGACTCCTCAGTGACAGCTTTTTTCCTAAAAATCAGACCCCAAAAGTAGGACGCTCCTACTCGCTCACCATTTCCTGAAATCTGGGGTGCAGCCATGTAAACACTGACGCCCACAGTTCCAGGGAGTGATCACTGCAGGGGTTGTCTCATGCCTTGTCTCATGCAGAATTGATTCCAGAAACGTCCTTCCAGCTGAATCTCTCCCTCTCACCAGAATTCAGGACTGGATACTGGTGCCTACATGTCTTCACCTTGGATGAGTCTTTGAGCAGTCTGGAATAATGGAAGGTGTCCCTGCCCAGGGCAGGAGGGTTGGAATGATGATCTTCAAGGTCCCTTCCAACCCAAACCATTCTGGGATCCCGTGAATTCTGTATTTTCCACTTACTAATGCCTTTTACCAGAATCCATGTCTTGTTGTCCTAGAGTTGGCATGGAGAGGGGTCAGTGTCCTCCCAGGAGCAGGGAGATGTTCAGCATTTCCCCTCTGGGAACAGCCCCACTGACAGAAAGGTGCTGGTGGCAGGTTCTGCTTTACCAAGAATTGAATTGCTGCTTTCTCAGTAGTGGCCCAGGTGAATATAAGCAGCTCACAGTGAGCTGGGGTGGTGGATTTCCCGTAATTTGGAGCAGAAACTAAAAGCTTGTGGTGGTGTCAGGAGGAAGTGGTGACTTATATCAGAGGAAACTGTGCTCATTCATTTTTATGTATCTGGGTAAGGAAAGCGGAATTAATTTTGGGTTTTGGTTTTGGTTTTTTTTTTTAATTTGTACATTTAGACAGCTGTCCCCATGCTTAGGCAAGGCCAAGTTGTTCAGGACACAAAATACTCACCAGACAGTGGCAGAAATTTAAACCAGTGAAATTCCAGTACCTGAAGGGAGCCTACAAGTATTAGGAAGAAGTTCTTTGCTGTGAGGCCCTGGCACAGGTTGCCCAAAGAAGCTGTGGCTGCCCCTGGATCCCTGGAAGTGTCAAAGGCCAGGTGGGACAGGGCTTGGGGCAACCTGGGATAGTGGAAGGTGTCCCTGCCCCTGGTAGGGGGTGGAATTAGATGATCTTGAAGGTCCCTTCCAACCCAAACCATTCTGTGATTCTACGAACTAAAGAAAAACCCTCTGTGATGTGATGTTTGCTTCCTGTGTAAATTGGAACAACACTTTGATCCCGTTCCCTTGCTTCTAGGCAGCCACTGGTCAAACACAACCTCAGGAGTGACAGCAGCAACCACAGACACGTGGCTGGATGTTACCAATTCGAGTGAGTACCTGTATGAGTACCTGGATGAGGAGGATTATGGCCTCTATGGACTCTGCACCAAAGAGGAGGTGCTGTCCTTCAGCAGGGTGTTCTTGCCATCATTTTACACTGTGATCTTCCTGGTCGGAATGGCTGGGAATGCCCTCCTGTTTACTGTCCTCCTCATGTACATCAAGAAAAAAAAGAAGATGACTGAGCTGTATCTGCTGAACCTGGTGGTTTCAGACTTCTTCCTGCTACTCACCCTTCCTTTCTGGGCTTTGTACATTTCTCAGTGGGTCACCTGGGACATCTTGTGCCCATTCTTAAATGCCATGTACACTCTGAACTTCTACAGTGGCATCTTCTTTGTGAGCTTCATGAGCCTGGACATGTATATGCAGATAGTTCATGCTTGGTCTCCTCACAGCTCCACGGTGTGGAGGAATTCCATCCTCGTCTTGTTGGTGATGTGGATCCTTTCCATAGCTCTCTCCATTCCTGATGGTCTCTTCACCAGCACAAGGCAAATTCACAACAAAACCATCGTGTGCACCCAGGATTATGGCCAGGAACACTTATTTTGGAAAGTTGTCTTTCGGGTGGTTCAAAACATCCTGGGATTCCTTTTCCCCTTCCTCTTCATGACATTCTGCTACTCCCGCATCGTGTGTGTGCTCAACACCTCACAGATACCTGGCTCCAGGAGAGCTCTCTACTTAGTCCTTACTCTGGTGGGGGTCTTCTTTGTGCTGTGGTGTCCTTACAACATTGTGCTCATCCTCCACTCCCTGCAAGATGTCGGTGTGATCAGGAGTTGTGAAAGCAGTAGGAAACTGGACTATGCCCTGCAGATCACGGAGAGCCTGTCCTTTGTCCACTGCTGTCTCAACCCCTTGCTCTATGCTTTTGTGAAGAAACGGTTCAGGGCATATTTGTGGAAGATCCCTCAGGCCATTTTCAGGAGAAGTGCTTTCTTTCCCATCCAGGACTCCCAGACAACCCCATCTTGCAGCAGATACGCAGCTGAGATAGAAATGTTGAGCATCACAAATGCATCATAAATATTTACATTATTTACATTATGTGTGTGCCCTATGTGCTGTATTCTACCAGTCCTGCCCATGATGGAGCTGGTGTGAACCCACAGCACTGTGGAACCAGATAGTTCATCCTAGCAACAGCCTTGAGATGAGGACTTTCCATACTGGGATTGGAAAAGTACACATGGGGTCTGTTTCAGTTGCAAGTGGAATTATTATGAAAGGATTGTCCTGGATTTACACTGGTGGAAGAAACCCAGTTCTCGTCTGGAGTATGTGAGGCAGTAGCAAATAAAGGGCATATTTTTCAAAGTTGTCCCTTAAAAAAGGCAAACTGAAACTTGAGGAGAGATTCTCCTCCTCCCTGGTGTGGGCTGAGGAACGGATTTGCATGCTCATCCATCCGGCCAGAAACACTGCCAGGGCATGGCTTTGCTTCTCCTGGCTCTTAGCATCTGCTCAATGATTTAACCAGGATAATCTCGTTTTTTTGCCAGGAGATACAACAGGAAGGACTGGACACCTTTAAGCTGAGTTGTTCTCTGTCATGATGAGCTGTGCCACACTCGGACCTGCTGAGCGGGGAACTGTGACTCAATAAGGGGCAGAGCCTTGGTTAGAGATCAGTTTAATCATCAGCATTTGAGACCAGTTTGATCAGAACAAAGTCCAGACCAGTAACAATCAGTGAGAAAGAGATAAAAAGTGGGCTCAGCAGAACAGTGGTGGAGGTATTTGCCTTCCAAGATCTGGTTTGGCAAGATAGAAAAGATCCATGGATACCGCCTGTAATATAAATATTGGATTTGAAACACCACAGAGTGAGAGCGTGGCCTGAACAGAAGAGCACAGAGAGCTGATGGTCAATCCTTATTACCCAGTGCAGCTTTGGAGTTCAAGGTTCTGAGTTTGCTGACTTTTATTTAAAGGCATTATTCACCCCAAATGCCCCTGAATGTTAAAAGGTCCCTTTCTATCCTAAAAATCTATTAAGTCTAGAAGTTGTCTAGAGCTGTACAAATAAAATTATTAATTTAAGAGAAAGCACTCATCACCTTTATTTTATTACTACATAAGTTTACAGGACTGAGAAGGGCTTTGAGTTGATCACTGCTGTTATTTTTCTTCCCAGCATTGCTACAGTGTTTTTCTAAAATGGTAAGGTTGGGAGCTTTCCTTAAAAAAACAAAGCCAGAATAAATATTTAGCTGACGCTATGATGTGGCCTTCACTCCAGGGGTCAGGTCACTGGAGAGAACATGGAAAGGGACAGCAGCTGGGAAGCTAAAAAGAAGATGAAGATTGTGATCCCAGACAGAGGAAGGCTCTTGGGACTGTGGAAAACTTATGATGGGATGCTCTAGGGAAGAGCAAAGGTGAGGGAATAGAGGGGAGTTAATGTCACTCTGCATCCTGCGTGAGAAGAGGTCCAAGCACCAGTGTCTGGGACAGGCTATGGTGACAGTCTGGGTAGATCAGGGTGGCAGCACCCAGAGGAGCAGTGCCAGGTGGGACATGAGGTCCCTGACATTGTCCCCAAACCCCATGTGGAGAGAGGTAACAGGGGAGTTCAAGAAGCAGAAGGGAAGGGGTAAAGCAGAGGTGCTGTGGTCCCTATGGACGCTGCTCCCCAGCCAGGGGCTGGGTGGGACATTTGGAGACTCTGGACTCCTCTGGTGCCAAGCAAATGCAGTGACCCAAGCTCTCCTCACTTGTGGGGCAGCTCAGCTTCTTTGCACTCAGACAGAGCAGTAGCACTTGCACTGTTCATTGGCAAAGCACTCCTGGGATACCGTGTGCTGTGGAGAACACCAAAATGTCAGAGACTTTTCCTTCTCTTGGCTTTTGAGACCAAATCAGCTCAGCTGTGACCGCCTTCCCTCTGTCCTGTGCTCATTTCCAGTAGCATTTCCAACATCCACTCTTGGTTTCATTTTTTCAGTGGGTGTCCATAGCCTGGTCTTAAATCACAGAGTGCAGAAATCACATCTCTTCAGAAATCACAGGGTGGGATTCTCTGAACATTTTCCTTACACAATCTGGGCTCCACGCAGCCTAGAGAAGGGAATTTGCCTCATGCCAAAACCCATCCCCCTAACACAGCATCGGTACTGAACGGGATTCCACATACCTTCCACCTTAAAAACCTCTGTTCATCCAGGGGCAAGTTCACTCCCTTGCTCTGCAGGGGCAAGGCAAACACTCGCAGCCAATGAGGACAGAGGTTGTCACCTCTGCATCTGCCTGTCAGCTGCTGGGTGGGGATAAAAGGCACATTCCTGCCCCAGCCTGTCTCTAGTCCCAGCTCCTGGACGAGCACAGAGCTCTCATGGTGCTCTGGGTGATTCTCCTCTGTACCTTGGTGTCATCACTGCTCGGTGGGCTCTATGTCCTGGGTGTGTTTCGGAGACAGAGACCCAATGAGCCACCTCTGGACAAAGGTACCATTCCCTGGCTGGGCTATCTGGTGGAATTCAGAAAGGACAGCTCAGAGTTTCTCAAAAGGATGCAGAGGAAACACGGGGACGTTTTCACGGTGCTGATCGGTGGCTATTACTTCACCTTTGTGATGGATCCCTTCTGCTTTGGCACCATTGTGAAGGAGTCGCGATCTAAACTGGACTTTAGGACTAATGCAGCTCAGCTGGTCGTGCGGGTTTTTGGCTACAAGGGCACCGAAGCCACTCAGAGCATAGTTCATGCATCGAGCACAAAGCACCTGATGGGAGATGGCCTCACTGCCCTCACACAAGCCACCATGGAGAGCTTTCGGAAGCTGCTGCTTTTCAGCCTGAGCTCAGGAGAGAAGAGAGTGTGGCAGGAGGAAAACCTCTTCCACTACTGCTACAACATCGTCTTCAGAGCTGGGTATCTGGCTCTGTATGGCACTGAGCCACCCCGAGGGGCAGGGAACAAGGAGAAAGCTGAAGAGCAGGATCGTCTCCACTCCAACCAGCTCTTCCAGGAGTTTCGGAAGTACGACCGCCTCTTTCCCCGCCTGGCCTTTGCTCTGTTGCCTCCCAGGGACAAAAGAGAAGCTGAGCGTCTGAAGAGACACTTCTGGAACATGCTGTCTGTGACGAAGGTCTGGCAGAAGGACAATATCAGTGGCTGGATAAGTGATCAAGACCAACTTCTGGCAGAAAACGGTGTCCCCGAGTACATGCGGGATCGTTTCATGTTCATGCTCCTCTGGGCATCCCAAGGCAACACGGGCCCAACTGCCTTCTGGCTCCTCTTGTATCTGCTGAAAAATCCAGAAGGTCTGAAGGCTGTGAGAGATGAGGTGGATAAAGTCTCGAGGGAAAGTGGGCAGGAAGTAAAGGCTGGGAGCCCCCCAGTTACTATCACTAGGGACATGCTGAACCAGACTCCTCTGCTGGACAGTGCTCTGGAGGAGACCCTGAGGCTGGTGGCAGCCCCAATGCTGGTCAGAGCTGTCCTTGAGGACACCTGCCTGAGGACAAGCAGCGGGACAGAGTTCACCATCCGCAAGGGCGACAGAGTGGCTCTGTTCCCACACATCTCTGTGCAGATGAACCCAGAAATCCACGAGGAGCCTCACAAATTTAAGTACGACCGTTTCGTAAACCCAGATGGCACCAGGAAAGATTTCTACAGAAACGGGAAGAAGCTGAAATTTGTCAACATGCCTTGGGGGGCAGGAGTTTCCACATGTCCTGGGCGCTTCTTTGCTACTGCTGAAATGAAGTTGTTTGTGTTCTTGATGCTGAGTCACTTTGACCTGGAGCTGGTCAATGAGGAGGAGGAGATCCCAGGCATAGACATCAGCCGCTGGGGATTCGGGACGATGCAGCCTGTCCGCGACGTTCGGTTCAGATACCGGCCACGCTTTTAACCTGGGGAGTCCTGGTGGCGTTGCTTGCTGTGGTGTCACCTCTGGGACAAATTGTCTGGTCCCGTGGTGATCAGATCCGTGCAGCACCAACACTGATATGAGCTTGTTTGCTTAATGCTTATCATGGCTTTTGTTTTTACCTCCTCTTCACGTGTTGCTGCTGTGTTGTTGCGTTGGTTATGGGGTAGAAGTTAATCTGCAGAGAGAGACAAAATGTGCCCTGCCAGGCTGCTCCCAGCCCCATCCCGGGGGCCATCAGCCCACTGAAAGCCAAGAGGAGCACAGGGTCAGATTGGCAGGTGGGAACCCAAATTCAGGGCTTCCAAGGAACAAGGGTTTTGTCCAGGTTCCTCCCAGGGCTGCCCCAGCAGAGCAGCAGCCCCACGGTCCCAGCATGACTCTCATGGAGATGTGTCATCAGGAACAGCTCTCTGGGTCACCACCTGGGATAAGGGGGGTTGTGTCAAGGCAGGGGAGACATCCTGTGGTGTGTAGGGGAAGGGCATTCTGGGATTGCACAGGAATTTATATAATAGAGTGTTTGGGGAGGAACCAAAGGGGGATAAAGGAGGGATTTAGGTGATTTGGGGAGGAATATTGAGAGGTAAGGGGATGAAAAGGGCTGGTTGGGTGCAAATAGGTGACTGGTCCATAGACTTGTCTGGTCACACCCTGCACCTGATCATTTATTTTCCACATGAAGTATCATTGGCAGGATGGCATCAGCTTGTGGTAAACCCCTGAAAGGTCAGAGAGCAGCAAATATCCTCTCCAGAGATGTAAGAATTTCCTTGGGGTTTTCAAATTGTCTTGTTTATGGTTCCCTTCTTGTATCTGATGAAGCCTCCAAGCAGAGCAACCTCAATCCCTTATGGGCTACAGCCACTGTGACCTTTGAGCCCTCAAACTTATGTTTCATCTGCTGGGTCAATGCAGGATAAAATTTTGCTCTACAAGCTCTGCTTTGCTTTATTACCCTTCAACAATTAGGGCTCTCACCACTTCCTTACAGAAGTTAAATCCAAGCCTCTCCTGTGTGGAGAACAGTGAATTGATTTTAATGCTGATACTAACCTTGAACTCAAAAATTTCACACATGTCCAAACATCAGATCCAGATTCTGCTTTGTCCTGCAAAGGGCAGGGTGATGTTGTAACTGCATGTTAAGGGCAAAGTATCCCAGCCTGCCAGACTGGTCATTAGCCCTGACCTCGTGGTGGTGGTGGTGGAAATTCAGGCAGAAACTATCAAGCAGGCGTGGCAGAGCCAAGGAAAACAAAAACTACCTGTAGGGCTTGACTGTGACAGCTGATATTTCCATTAGCAATTCAAGCACCTTTTCACTCCTTCCATGCTCCATCTACAGCTCTCACCTATTTTTTTGTCACCCGTGGGTTTACTTCTCTGAAGCCCTTTTCACATTCTGGTCTATGCAAGCTCCAAACCATGCCCAGGAATGCCTTGGGATAGCTGGGCAGCTCGGAGCCATCATCACATCTTGACCAAGTGATGTTCTCCTTCCAAGGCTCTAGGAAAATAATTTTTCATGTGGATGTCTTGCATGGAAGTGGTTCCCAGCTGATAGACAGTGTACACTGGTTATCACAAAGAGCTCAGGTCAGAGTTGAGGGGTGACGGGTGTGTGCTGCAGAAATCTGGGAAGGGATGTAAAACTAATGACAATGATTCAGCAGAAAAATCTGGCTTTATTTGCTCGTCAGAATGGTTTATTTAACCAAACAGTGTTGAGTCTATAAAAGAGCTCAGACATGCTCAAATGCATGCAACTGTGAGAAGCAAAAAATAAAAGTCGTCATATATGGAAGAGCATGAAAGCTCTAAATGAGTTAATCTACAATTAAGTTTTATGTTTAGATATTGGTTTTTCCCTGGCACTGACCTTTCCATCCCAAACTGCACCAGCAAGAGCAAAGAACCAGCCTGTGCCAACAAAAACCTGACTGGATTTGTGAAAGAAGTTAAATTGGACGGGATCCAGAGTCTTGAAAGGTTTCCTGGGGGGCAGCCCTCATTGCAGTGTCTGTCTCGTGTAACTCTGCTCTCTTCCCAGAGAACTGAGCACAGAGTCTGGCCCTAAGCCCTTGGGTTTGTCTCCTGTAGCACACAGTGAGGACAATATCACTTCAACATTCCAAATTTTACAATCTGTTGAGTTGGTGCCTGCTCTCCACAGCACAGGGAAAGCTCCTCTGCTCTCAGTCACAGTTCCTGCTCTGCATGCTCAGCAAGGGAAGGAGTCACGATGCTCTGTCTTTCAGGTTTGGAACAATATGGGCTAAACTTGGAAAAGAGCATCCCTGGATAAACAGCCTCACTTTTAGTATTGAACTGTAAGGCATTAGGGACTGTTTTCTTGTTCTCCTTCCTCTAGACACAGCCAGACACAGCTCTGAGAAAGCCTTCTCTTACTGCTGCTCGTATGGGAAATTGAGGGATACATCAATCACTGCAGAGAAACTCAAAGGAGCACTGAAGATAGGAGTACAAAGCAATGACACAGCCAACACCATCCTTTGCAGAGGAAAGCAGGGTTTGAAGGTCAAAGAGGAACGTGACATTTCAGGATTTTTAAAAGAATTAAAACCCTTAGCCTTTGCCAGGGACACTGCTGCCACATCTCCAGGCAGTTGTGTCCCTGCTCCCCAGGGAAGAGCAGCTCAGCTTCAAAGTGGCAAAGTCTCTTAGTGGTAGAAAATCTGCACAAGGTCACTGCTGGGTTTGCTGCCTTCACTGTCCAGTGTCCCTGTCCCGCCATGAGTCACACATACACAGAAACAGCCCCTGGCAGGCAGGACACACGCATTAAACACAGTGGGGTCGGGCAGAGAGCAGCTCCCCCAGCCCAGCTTTGGTACCAAACACTCAGTGCAGGAGGGTGCAGGGAGGCAATTCCCATCTGTCACCACATCCACCTCACTGTGCAATCATGAGGCCATACTTGGAGCACAGCAGGCCCCTCTTCTTTTCCCGTTCCATGAGGAAATTCCTCAGTTTGGTGGTGGGGAAGGTGACCAGTGCCTGCTGCCTGTTGTCCAGACCTGTCTCCTGGAGCCACGGGCTCTGAAGGCACTCGGAAGCTGGTGGCCTTCCCCTAGGACAGACAAAGGTGAGGGGTCACTCAGGGATCGGTGCTGTGTGAGGAGGCTCCTTGCAAATGGAGAGAAGGGGCAATACCCAGGATCTGCACCAGCTGTGCTGCTGGGAGGACAGCCAGCCAGCCTCTTACCAGGGGTTTGCACACAGAGTGCTCTGGAGGAAGGACACTGCTCCTCCGGAGAGACCCGCGTAGCACCGCGTCAGCTTCAGTTTTCCCTTCCTGGCTGTTCTCAGGAATTCACAGGGTGCATCCGAGCTGATGGGGTAGTTGGCACTCAACCTGCCCCAGGAGAAGAGAATTGAAAACATGAAGCTGCCTCCAGCTCTGGGGCTCCCAGCATGAGGAGGATGTGGAGCTGTTGGAGCAAGTCCAGAGGAGGCCACCAAGGTTAGCAGAGGGATGGGGCACCTCTCCTTTGGGGAAAAATGGAGAGAATTTGGATTGTTCATCCTGGAGAAGGCTTCAGGGAGACCTTAGATCCCATTCCAGTGCCTAAAGGGGCTCCAAGAGAGCTGGAGAGGGACTTTGGATAAGGGCTTGTAGTGGCAGGACAAGGGTGAACCGTTTTAAATTAAAAGAGGAGAGCTGTAGATTAGATATTGAGAAGAAATTCTTCCCTATGCGGGCAGTGAGGCCCTGACACAGGTTGCCCATCCACCCCCTCCATCCCCCAGATTTCCATGGCATAGCCAAAGGAGGGGCACAGCTGAGATGAACTCTCTGAAACTGTGATTTTAAAGCCAGTAACAGCACGGGGAACAATCAGCTGACTCACATGATGAAGGCTGTGATTCCAATGGACCAAATATCAGTCTGGGGAAGAGCTCCTTGCTCTGTCAGCAGTTCTGGAGCTGGAAAAGTAAACTTGTGTGAGGCAAGCTCCTCTCCAACACACGGAGAGCAGCACAAAGGCAGTGGATACTTTTATGCTTTGCTGCCTTCCCAAGAGGGAAGAAGAGGCAGCTCCCAGGACAGGGAGCTGGTTGAGGAGCTTCCACATGGATGCTGACTGCAGTGAAACCATGAGAACCTCTGGGCAGATGGCAGCAATGCTTTATCCCCGGATAAATGGACACATGGATGCCAGCCAGAGTGGTTGCTGTGACCTCTGTCCCCTGTGGTCTGCAGTGGGACAGCTGTCACCACTCACTGCTCCCACAAACTCACACTGTCACCAGAGAGCAGCACCTGGAAGGGTTTTCTTGCTGGGACCACCTGCTGCCTCGACCAATGTTTGTGTCTTTCTGTTCATCACAGATTGCAGATAAGCCCCAAGTCGCTGTGACTGAGCTCTACTCACCCATGGTTTCCACATAGTCCGAGCATTTGTCCATGGTAATAAATTTGTCTGGTGTGTAGAACTGTGCGTTCCCGAAATCCAGGAGTTTCAGCAGGTTGGGCTCGGTGATGATCATGTTCTCAGACCTGAGGTCCAGGTGCAGGATGTTGTGTGCATGGAGATACTCGGTGGCACTGAGGATCTGCCACAGGTAGTCTCGGACCTCCACCTCTGAGTACGATGTCCTGGTGAGAGAAAGGGCATAGAAAACACAGGTGTCCTGTCTGCATGCCCAAAAATGCCTTTCTACACCCACTATCACCCTCCTCTGGGTGTCTGATCCCATCAGACTCTTGAGAGTCAAGAAGAAACAACTCTAGTTTAGCAATCTGCTGTTTGTGGAGAGGCTGGTCCAACCTGTGAGTCAGGTTTACAGGTGCAGTAAGTTCAGAATGTTACAGAGCTGAAAGAGAGAAAGCAGGTTTGATGCCCACAAATCCCTCTTTTTTAACCACAGGATTTCAGGAGATCCATTTTGTGCCACTGTGAGAAACAACGAATCTTCCTGACTCTCAGTAACCTCCATGTTATGGTGTTGGGGTTAACAGGTGTTGGTATAAGGAAACCCTTCATGTATCACATTATGGGAGATAGAGTTTCACATCAAGCACTGTAAACCACTTTCATCATCTCAGCTGAGTGGCCCTGAGTTGTCCCGCTGTAGGGAACTCAAGTAATTTTTTTATCTCCCAAGAAGATGCAGAACAAACACTTTACAAACCCCTTGTGCAGTGACAGCGCACTGGAGCAGGTGGAGGGGGATAATCCAGTTTGTCAGGAGAAAGCAACAGGTATCTTCCACCCAACAGCAGCCCTGACTGGAAAACTCTTCCCTCTTGCTCTTACCGTAAAGCCAAGGAGTGCAGCAGCTCTGGCCCCACGCACATCTCCTGGATCAGCACCAAGTGCCGGGGGCTGACGTAGGCGCCCTTCAGCTGGGCTATGTTTGTGTGGTGGAGCTTCCTCAGCACCTGGTACTCCAGCAGCACAGCCTGCTTGTCCTCTTGCCAGTAGGGGATGATTTTAGCGGCCAAAGTCTTGCCGCTCACCTTCTCCCGGCACTGCCGGACGATGCTGAATCGGCCCCTGGTACGAAGGAACACAAAGGCACGTTAAGCTGCTGTGCTTTAAAACCACCAGGATCCCATGCTGTGCTTTTCATCTGTGCCTGGTGGGGAGTTTTTGCATCTGCTGTCACAGTTTGCACATCCTCCTGTGCCTTTAAACTGTAGAGTCACTTTAAATTGCAGGAGTGAGAGCTTAACTCCTCTGGAGAGAGAGGAGAGAGCAAGAGAACTACCCCTGTTGGCAACAGAAATCAATGTCTGTCTTCTAGGCAGGGAAAGTTGAATCCCAGCACCCTGACTGAAGTGGTGTCTGCAAAGGTTGGTGCAGCAAGGACAAGAAACTTTGTTAGCCCTGGGCTCATTTCATGATAAATCAAGTGGCTGCCCCCCTGCTCAGCACATCTGTTGTGACAGGACAAGGGGGGATGGTATTAAACTAAAAGAGGGTTGATTTAGATATGAGGAAGAAGGTTTTTTTACAATAAGGGTGGTAAAACAACCTGGTTTTGAGCACTTCCAGGAATGGGGCAGCCACAGCTTCTCTGGACAACCTGTGCCAGGGCCTCCCCACCCTCACAGGGACCAATTCTTTCCTAGTATCTAATCTAAACCTACTCTCTTTCAGTTTGAAGCCATCCCCTTGTCCTGTCCCTAAATCCCCTTATAGAAAGTCCCTCTCCATCTTTCTTGCAGGCTCCCTTCAGGTACTGGAAAGTGCAATTAGGCCACCCCAAAGCTTCTCTTCCCCAGGCTGAACAACCCCAATTTTCTCAGTCTTTCTTTGTAGGAGGGCTGCTCCATCACGTGTGGGATTTCCCTCTGGGTCATTAAGAACTCAGTTGGATTCTCTACCTTTTGATCTCGGTTTGGAAGGCGTAGGTCTGGTAGGTTGGGAAGGGCTCAGGAGGTGTGATCACTTCACTCTCTTCCTCAGGGGCAGCTGGTGGGAACTCCTGCGTGGCAGCACGAAGCTCTGCAGGGAGAAGGGGACAGGGTTTACATGGGAAAACAGCTCTGTGTGGAAACTGGAGTCTCTCTGAGTCTCCCCTGCTATCTGTGAACAACGACAAGCAGAGCTGTCTCCAGGTGACTCTGTGTTCCAGCTGTGGCACCCAGTGCTACTGGAATGCAACAGATCCTGCTCTGTCCACCCAAAAATTCCCTGACTTGGCCACTCCCGACAGGATGAGATGGATTCTATGTTGTGGGCTATGGTATCAAACATCTTAGCCACTGTTTCTTATTTTGTCTCGCAACAAATCCTCAGGATATGGTAAAAACTGCCAAGAACTTAGAAACTCCTTGTGGTTGGGCATTTCATAGCAGCAGCTGGAACTTGTTGCTCTGGTTCTGGCATATGGTTGTGTCCAAGCACTCCCTGAAATACTAAAGCATCCCTTTAAAGCATCTGGTTGGAAAAGCTGGACACACTGAGATATGATAAGAAATCCTGAGAAAAAAGGAAAGCAGAGGACTTGAGGTGAGTTAAAAATATCTCTGTGAACTGATTTTTACAGAGCAGTCCTCTCCATTGGGAGGAAATTCCAGCTAGACCATCCTTCTGTTTCTTTACAGAAAGGACATTTCCTTTGCTGTGAGGATATGTTTGCTGTGGGGCCACGGATCTCTTAATTTTAAAAACATGTGTGCAGTACAAAGTAGTCAATCAGGTGACAAAAATAGTAAATCAAGATTTCTTTACTTCAGAGACAAAATATAGCTGGAAAATTCACCACAGAAGGACAATAATTCCCAATGGAAAACTCCGGAATAGACAAGTTAACTACTGAATTTAGGATTTAGTCCATAATATAAGCAAGTCCAGAGTTTTCACCAGTGCAAGATTTATATCAGTAGATAAATGCCTCCAATAAAACATTTATTGTACAAGACCCATTTCCTCATGATCTCAAATCAAAACTGTGTCTTCAACAGTTCCCAGGTTTTTGTTTTATTATTAATTACACATTGTGTCTATTTACACGGCATTGTTACCTTATTGGAGTTTTTAATATGTTTGTACCTATTCCCCTGAGTCCAGACTCAGAAAATAATTAGAAAACAATTTAATTTTAGATGCAAAAGCCCCGAACAACCCTGAGCCAAGTGGAACTGGCCTTGATTCACTTGCTCTTGGCTTCTGGACCCACATCTAAAAGGATGCAGTGGGTTTGATGCAGGAAAATCCCAAAGTTTTCTTGGTGTGTGGTCTTACCCATCTGATCCTTCCCAGTGATTTCCACCCTGGCAGAGGGGTCGCTGTAGGGGCCCATCCCTGCCTTGCTGGTGCAGGCTGTCCTGAAGTGGTAGATGAACCCCTGGGGGAGATTTCTGGCATGGTAGCAGCAGTCGGTGATGTCAGAAGCAAGAGTCGCCCACTCCCCATCTTAACCGAGGGAAGAGAGAAAAGAGATCAGCACTCATTTTAAATGGTCACAACGGGTTGGGGGTTTTTTGAGATTTGGGGTTTTGTTGTGGTTTTTGCTGTTGTTTTTTTTTTTTTTTCCCCCACCAACTTTAGTTTTGTGCTGGGAATGTGGAGAAACCAACTTTGGGCCTGTACTTGTGTTATTCGTCTCTAAAATCAGCTGGTTTATATCTGATAATTCCAAGTTGTGCCAATATTGTTCCAGAGGAGTGGTGAAATTTTCCTGTATTTTTTTCTCTTTATCTAATTCATGCCACCAAACGCTACTGGAAATATACATCAAGAACTCCAAACCAAAGATAAGTCACAATTTTTTTTTTCCTGTTGGCTCTGTCTTGAATCCAGTTGAGACCATGAGGTGCAGGATTCCTGGGCAGAATCATCCACTAACACCATCCCAGCAAACCCAGTGTTTGAAACATGGGGGTTTTACTCAGCGTTTATGAAACTCAGATGATTTCTCATGGAACTGGAATTGTAGTTCTGGACTCATTATTCATGTGACTAAGTTAGGAAGGAGAAAATCCACAGCAAACATTTAATCAGCATTCCTCCCACATGATGCTATGTCCCCTGTTTTGCTGCTGTGCTCAAGGCTGAAGTCAACTCCCTGCAACTGCCTGAGATTAAACCCATCCTTCCATTCTAATAAATTCTGGCAAAGAGCCTCAAACCATTGGATAAGCAGCAACTCCCCACCCAAACCCAAGGTATCAATGATTTTATAGGGTACTGGTTGAACTGGGGGCTGTTTGTGCAAGAAGGAGCAGATACAGCTTAGAAATAGAGAAAAATATGTGCAGAAGCAGCATAGAAAAGCCTGTTTTCAAATAGTGGATAAAACAAGGAATTTATTCCTGATTATCTTAATCCTCCTGTGTTCAGGAGAGCAGGATTCTGCATGTTCCTGCCAAATACACAGAACGTGGTGGAAAATTGTAGATGCTGTTTTGCATTTTTCTTCCTAATCAGAAGAACTTGTGTTTGTATCCTCCTCAAAATATTTCCTACAGCTGTGTCCAAAGGAATAATGATAAAGAAAGTGGTGTTGGAGGGAAAGTGACTCACATCAGCTCCAGAGGGAAAGGGCAGAAAGCTGCTGCTCATGCTAATCCAGAAGGGAGTGTTCGTGCGTTTGTTTGTTTGGAGAATGAAGCGAAGGAACACGGAGCAGCTGAATCCAAAGGGCTGTGTTTGTGTGGCTGCAGCAGGAATTGCTATCAGACATCACACTCATAGTAACAACAGCAAATCCCTCCCAAGAGAGACAGAACAGCCTCGGGGATTTGATACAAAGCTTTTGAAACTAAACAGGGAAACATCCACCTCTGACAAGGGCAGATAGTGACAGGACAAGTGGGAACGGCTTGAAACTGAGAGACTTAGATGAGATGTCAGGAAGAATTTATTATTCAGAGGGTGGTGAGGCCCTGGCATAGCTTTCCCAGAGAAGCTGTGACTGCTCCTGGATCCCTGGCAGTGCCCAAGGCCAGGTTGGACGGGGCTTGGAGCAGCCTGGGACAGTGGGAGGTGTCCCTGCCCATGGCAGGAGGGCTGGAATTAGATGGTTTTCAAGGTGCCTTCCAACCCAAACCATTCCATGATTAAATGATCCTCTGACTTTCATCAGCTTCTGGACCAAGCCTCAAAAAAGAATATCAAAGGGGTGATGCAGTTTTGTCAAACTTTGGTTATCTTGTCCTGGCTCTTTGCCCTAATGGGAAAAGAAAGCACAGCTGTTCAGCAGAGGGTAAATTGCCTGTTTGATAAATCATCTTTCTCCAAGACTGTACAGAAAGCCTGAGCCTGGGATGATGTTGTTTCATTAGTGTCTAATTTTGTCAGATTACTCAGAGCTGCATATCAGACCAGGCATTTTCTCCTGTAGCTGCTCACTTTTTGGTTGTAGCTTCCACACAGCCTTGTTTGATTCACACTTTAGCAAAGCCTTGGTATGAATATGCAAATTCCAGGCTGATTTAACCAGCACAACCCCTAACTTTCAGATTGACAGCTGTATGAATCCCATTCCTAACTCTGAACTGGGGAGTTAAATGAGCTGTTTCTGAATAACAATAAAATATCCAGCTGGTGAAGAGATCATGCAAACTGAGATGTTCCTTGCAGGCATAAGGACAGCACTTTACCTTCAGTCCTGCACTGGACAGTGTAGTGGACAGGGGTGTTGGTTTCCACAGGTTTCCAAACCACCTGCACTCCATCCTTGTAGACCTCCACGATGTCAGGGGGTGGAGGGCTGGGGGGAACCTCTGTGGAGAGGAGGCACAAACCCCACGAGTGTTAACAGCAGCACTGCTGTGATACAAAACTCTACACCCAGCATGTCTCAGCTACAGATATTATTTATATATATATATAACATGTATATGGTTTTATGTATGCATACATACACACAGCTAGTGGAACAGCAATTTTACCATCCCTAATTTAAACTCAGTACTAAGATTTTGTTTTGGAGTGCCTCTTAATCCAGGAGAGAAAATAAAGAGTGAAGAAGGGGGAATGCACCCTGCACAGGCTGTGGACCACAGCAAGGGAGAGATCTTCCTCTGCACCCATGTGCAGAAATCTCACCTCAAAGGTATTGATAGGTTACATTTTCAGGGGCAGAAGTACTTAAATACCTATTTCTGTAGCTACTCCTTCTCTCACCTGCTTTTCTTATGACGCAAGAGGTGGATGCTGAGCCCAGAGAGTTTGTGGCCACACAAGTGTAAATACCAAAATCCTCAGCATTAACAGAGAGAATCGTTAAGAGCTGGAAGTGTTTGAGCGTGGATGAGATGAGGATCCGGCTGCTGCTCTGGACAGGTATCCCATCTGGAAAGCAGGAGATGGGAGAGATTAGTACCCTGCAAATTGATACCAAGGCGTTTAAAGCTCTCCCTGCAGGCCTGTCCCGGGGGTCAGGGACTCTCTGGAGGGATGGCAGTGTCACCTCTGAACCAGCTGATGTGCAGGGAGGAGTGAGCTGCCGTCCGGCACGAGAGCGTCACGCACTGCCCGGCGGCCGCGGCCTGGTCCGTGAGCTCCTCAACGAACGACGGGGCTGCAGAGAGAGGGAAAGTGGTGATTCAGAACGGCCTGGAGGGCTTGGTGGAAAGCAAATCCCTGCAGAAAGTGTTTTTAATGGGGTCAAGAACCTTTGTTCTGGTTCATGGTCTCCCATTCCTTTGACCACCACTTGGAGAATCCCCCGGGCACAGAGCACAGAGGTGCAGGAACCCTGTTCCACCCATGGGTGAAGTGTGACAGATCCAGATGGATCTTGGAAAATCCTTGGGGAATATCTGCATTGTCCAGCC
Organism: Promerops cafer; assembly: GCA_013398275.1. Lineage (NCBI taxonomy): Eukaryota > Metazoa > Chordata > Aves > Passeriformes > Nectariniidae > Promerops > Promerops cafer. The sequence continues at coordinate 169,537 of VZSE01007567.1, read as the reverse complement.
CTGGTACAGCTAAAGCAGCAGAACAGGTCAGAGCAGAGAGAGGCCCTGTCACAGCAAGGGTTTTTCTCTGGCCGAACCTAAATGTAGGGACAAAACTGAATTACGGAGTTTCAAGGATGAGGGGATCAAATAGGACAAGAGGAAATGGCCTCCAGTTGCCCCAAGGGAGGTTTAGTTTGGATATTAGGGAAAATGTCTTCATGGAAAGTGTTGTGAAGGACTGGAGGAGGATGCCCAGGGAGGGATTTAACAGATGTGTGGCACTTGGGGACATGACTCAGTGGTGGCCTTGGCAGTGCTGGGTTACTGGTTGGACTCAGTAAACTTAGAGCTCTTTGCCAGCTAAATGATTCTATGATCAAGACAACACAAGAAGAGAGAAGGAGGCATGAAAGATGGATATTGAAGAAGAAAAAACCATATAGAGCATCAAATCTGCTCCTATCTCCATGGGAAAGGGGGAACTCAGGTTTTCTTCTGTGTTTCTCCAGGGGTTTTCTCCACAGTGGCCAGAGGCTGCCAGCCTCCCACAGCTGCCCTTCCCAGTGTTTGTCTGGGCTCTGCTGAATGCTGGGACAGTAACATGACCTCAGAAAATGATCCTGATGGAGTCAAGGGGAAACATGCCAGGGAAAAAGCAATTCCTTCCTGAATCAGCCTCTGAGGGTAAAACAAACCAATGACTCCAGCCACGGCAATACCTTTCTCCTTTGGGGTGAGGCTTGGTAGCTTGAATGTAGGGAGCGCTGATTTCCTCTTCAGAGATCCTTCAGCCCCTATTAACAGCTCCTTTTCTGCTGCCTCACTTCCCAGCTCACCAAACTCTGTTGTGAGAAAGGACGAGAAGTCATTCAAGGCCACCCTTCTCCCTGTGGCATCCACTGGCAGTGACAGTTCTGCCTTCACACATAAACAGTCACAGGTTCCCTTATTAACCAGTGTTTGATTAACAGGGAAGTCTGTGACAGCTGCTGCAAACAGAACAGTGTCCTGGAAGAACAGGGAATATCCAGGCATGGCAGAGAAGAAAGGACAGATCCCCATGTCCAGTAACCAGGGTGACTTCAGCTTCTCCCAGTCACTTTAACCTGAGAGATTTGCCACGGTCAGATGACAACTGCAGCAAGGAAAGCATCACCCAGCCCTGGTCTGCTTCTGTGCAACCTCAAACAGGGAATCTGTGCCCCTTCCATCAGTGGATTAACCCAGCTGACTCTGCACTGAAGCCAGCCAGTAACACAGGCCTGATGGTGGAGACTACTGATTTCAGAACCTGCCATGGCCAGATTTGCAATTCCAGTCTAACCACAGCTTCAAACATGCTGAAGAAAAAGAAAAGGGCAGCTGTAGCAGAACCCAGTTATGGTAACAAATCCGTGAAGGAACAGAGGGAAATAATTACCTTCCTCTGGCTCAGGAGATGTCTTTCCTTTTAGGATTCTTGAAATATGGGCAACAGAAGCTTTTACTTTCTTCTTCAGACTCTGCTCTGCCGACTGCTCCACTGAATGAGACCTTGCATATGGCTTAAAGAGTCCAGGCTTGGTGTGGAAGGAGCTTTTCTGTTTCCCACTGGAGTCCTTTTGGGAGCTGTACATTTCTTTATGGCTCTCTGCCCCTTTCCCCATGGCTAGTAAGTTAGCTGCCTTTGAATCCTCGGATATTTCCAAACGGTTCTTCCTGTTCTTGTCTTCCTGCTCCCTGATGCACAGCCTTTTATCCTTATGGAGATGTCCTGCAGGAGGGGACCTTGCCCTTTCACCAAGAAGCATAAACCGTCTAGGAACTGGTTTGGGTGAAGGCTTCTTATAGCTCAGAAACTCAAATGGAAAATAGACAATGTCGTACAAATCTGAGAAATTCAAATAGGCAGGCTCCACTTCCGAGATGTCAAATTTTTGGGGGCCGCTGCCAAGACTGGGTGTTTCATCTGACAGGTCTTTGATTTTCACCAAAGAAACTTCTGGGTGTTTGGCAGTGTCCTTGATCGCTGGCACGTGGATGGGTCTTCTTGCAGTGTCCAAGCTCTCTGTGGAGGAAATGCTCTCTGGGCTGGAAGGGGAGGTCTCAAATGCCAAGTCCTCCAGGTGCTCACATTCATGAGGAACTGTCTGTGCTCCCTGCTCTTCCAGGACTCCAGGCTCCTCACTCACAGCAAGGTAGGGTTCTGCAAGGTCATCCTGCTCAGCGACTTCTCCTCTTCCACCCTGTTGGACAGAAGGGAAGGAGGTGTCCATGTGTGCTTGGCTGCCTTTGTAGAACACCTCTCTGTGAGGAGAAATGTGCTTCCTGCTTCCCTTCTCTCCAGAAACTGACTCTGCCCAAACATTCATCTCTTCGGAGAGAGAAACCATCTCATCCACTAAGCCCTCCAGCACAGCAGACTCCTCGTCACTGTAAAAAGAAGATCTGTGACAGGGATCTTCTTTTCTGTGTGACAGCTCCTGACCGTGATCCCTGCGGAGCAGCGGTGGGGCAGCTTTTCCAGCATCACATCTTCCACTTTCTAAGGCAACGCCTCCATCCTCACCATGAACCTCTGGATATTCCTCATATTCCAGTTCATAGGCTGAAGCTGGGGCAACTTCTGGTTGTGAAGCAGTTAATGCACCTGAACTGCCACTCTCCAGACCACCCGAAATCCCAGCCCTGTGCTGCTCAAGCACCCCATGTCCAGCCCTGGGGAAAGGAGCAGCCACAGCTTGTCCAGCTGCTCGGCTTCCACTTGCTGTCACAACAGATCTCATCTCACTGTGAACTGACACCTCTGGATGTTCTTGATTTTCACCCTCCCAGACCTGAGGGAGGACAGTGCTTTGGGAGGACGCAGCTCTGGCTGGGTGTCTGCTCTCCGGAGCATCAGGCTCTGAGCCGTGGCCTTCAGGAACCTTCTGGGGTTCAGCTCCTTCATGGGCTAAACTGGAAACAACCTCTGTGACAGCTGAGCTTTTACTCCTCAGAGCAGCAAGTTTCTCCTTGCTGAGAGCCTGCTGTGCTCCATCGGAGACCAGAGCTGGCATTGATCCTGCTGGTGGGATTTTGGGAACAGTGAGCTGCTCTCCCTTCAGGACAGCTGATGCTGTGTCTAAGTGAACAGGAGCTTTCTTGGATGCTTGGCTTTCAGCACTGTGGGCTGATGGTGGAGCGATTCCTGTGACAGCTGCTTCTGCATCTTCCAGGTCAGCAGATCTCACATCTTTATGGGTCTTCAGCTTCTGAGGAACACCTTCACCAGCTGTGAGGGTACCTGGCTGTTTGCCCAGCATGACAGTAGCTTCTGGAACATTTTTCCCAGGAATTTCCTTACTTTTGTCTTTACATACAGGAAGTGAATCAGTTTCTGTTTGTTCTGTTGGAACAGCAGAGCTTTCATGCTCCATGAGTTCAGATTCAGCAGTGCCATGAGCAGAAGTCTTTTCATCTGAATGTTTCTGCCTTTTGTCTTTCCAAGGTGGGGCTGGGGCTGTCCTTTTGATAAGCAAGCTCCCACCTGTTGGATCTGGGTGGGTGTTGGTGGGAGCAGACTCCTGGGGCAGACACACGCCTGTCTTACTCAGAGGAGGTGACTTTGGGGTGGACTCTGACTGTGTGAGGGTTGAAATGGACTCTTTGCCCTCCTGAAAAGCAGAGTCAGAGGCACGGCCAGAGGCAGATTTACCCTCGGTGCTCTCACGTTTTGGAGCTGATGGTGCTGCTACATCTGAGCACTGGGCAGTTGGAATGGGGCTTTTGCCTTCCAAACATTCAGCGTCCTCCTCAATCTCAGTGGCTTTTGACTTCTTCAGTAAACGCTTCCTATTCTCACTCCTATGAGGTGACACTGGAAGTCCCTCAACCTGTTGTATAAGAGCAGGTGGGCACCCATTCCCCTCACAGTGTGTGAAGGGAGAGGGCTTCTCTCCTGAGCAATCCTTGCTGGCTCTCCTGATGTCCCCTTGCTCCACAGAACACCCCTTGCCGGGCCCTGTGGAAATGTCACAGTGATCACTGCCTTCAGGGCAGCTTTCCTGGGACAACACATCACAGTCCTCCTCCAAAATATCCTGTTCCCTCAAGGATCTGGAGGCTCTCAGCCTGTAGTCATCCAGGGACCGGCTGCGGCTGGCACCAGCAATGGCAGGGTGTGGTGGCTTCCTGGCGGTGTCAAATGACGCGGACTTGGTCAAGGATCCCAGCAGACTTTCTTTGCGATCGTCTCCTCCTTCTTCTTCTTCTTCTTCCAGTTCAAACTGCTCAAGGAGGGGTTCACGGAGGCCACTGAGGGGCACCTTTGAATACCCAGCCTTCCGGAAAGTCCTTCTGGCTCTGTCCAGGTGCCTTCTGAACTCCCTGCCTGGTGACGAAGGCGGCCTTGCAGGCAGCTCAGTTGCTTGGCTGTAGAAGGTGCTCTTGATGACACTCTGCCTGGGAACACAGGCAGATGGCTTTTCTGTCCCATCCCCTGCCTCTTCACTTCTGTCCTTTCCAGATAAAGATGTGTCTGCTTTTTCTTTCTGATGCACAAGTGATGTGCTTTCTGTGGAAGCCCTCAGGGATGAAGGCTCAGCAGCTTCACTTTTTTGGGATGGCTCTCCCCGAAGGCTGGGAAGGAGCCTGTCCTCTTTCTCCTGTAAGACACTCGCCATGAGCTCTTTGCTTTCTGTGGGTGATTTGTCCCCCGCTTCAGCTTTCACCGAAGCATATTTCCTCCTCATGGGTTTTACTGGGGGGATGGAGCTTTTGGAGTGCTCCCGTTCACCTGCACGCCTCAGAGGCTCGGGATGGCTCGGGGCATCAAACACGGGCAAGTGTAGCTCGGGGGTGGAGCCAAAGTGCCTCTTTTTGGGGAAATTCGAGTTCTCGTTGTCCGAAGAGGAGCCACTGGTGCTGGATGAAGTGCTTTCCTCAATGAGGTGTCGGGAGATGGCCAGGGAGCTGTTGTCGTGGGTCCTTTCGAGGATTTCTGGGATGGACCTCATCACCAGGATGGATTTGTAGCACATCAGGGAGCGCTGAGAAGGAAAACAAGACGCAGCTCAAGGAGATGGGAACATGGTGGGAGTACGGAAAGCAAACACACCAAAATACCACACCTGCACCCCTGAATACCACACCCATGAGTCTAATTAGACACTGTCACCCTCTGCACATGTCACCAATCCAGGCCTCATTTTCTCTCCAAATCTTCCTCTTCCTCATTCACTGACATGAAATTAAATTGACTTTAGGGAACACACTTGCTCTTGTGACTGGGGGAAAGCAGGACTCTGTTCGAGATTTCCAAAGTCAATCTGGCCACTCAAAACAGATGGAAAGGAGTTTTTGATGGAAAACATCAGATGAGAGACTCGCTGGAGTAAATGGCTTTAAGTCCTTTGATTGCAATACAACCTACAGTGATTTATGCCAGCAGAAGACCTACCAAGTGTAGGAGATGGGAATCCTCTGCTCTAAATTCTGCCATGTGGGGCATCTCAGTTGAAGCTGGGCCTCTCCTTCCAGCCAGCAGAGAGAAACTGGCATGTTCAGAAGGCAATCAATCCAATTACTTGAGAGAACTTCAGGAAAAGAGGCATTTCTGTCTGTAATTCAGCTCTGATTGCAAAGGCAGCTGAGGGCACCTAACTTAGACACAACCTTGTGTCTTACAGGCACCTGCATGGGTTTCCAGGCAGTAAAAGCCTAGATAATTAATTCCTGACACATCCATCTCTCCTGGGCTTTTTCCCAACTCCCAGCCATGCTCAGATCTCTGCTGAGCTCGCTGTCCTAGCCCAAAAGATTTTCAAAGATTCAGATGCAATTAAAAATAGATATAACTAAACAGAATCAACACAGATTAGGGGCAACTCACCTGCCACTTGCTCCGAGCCACAATGAATTTGAGCTGCTTGGTATTAATGAAATGAGCTGCTTCAAGAGGGACATTGTGCTGCCAGGTGGAATGAGAAGAAAAGCATTGGTTAAAAAAAATCCTGATTTCATTTCTTGAGGTGTTTTTGTAGGGTATTTTTTGGAATTCTCTCTTTACACAATTGTTTGATTCAGGAAAGTTACAGTAGATCAAATGCTGCAGTCCTTTCATAATTAAATTGCAGAAAAAATCAGCTTTTCAGTGATTAAATCAAGACCTGTTCAATACCTGTCATTAAATCTTTTTTGCTGTTGTTAATTTTTAGCTGTTTTCCTTAGTGATTTAAGGCTTTGGAATATAAACCATGACTTTGGTCTGCAAGGCCAGTTTCCTTTCTGCAGTGACGTGGTAGAACAAGAGGGAATGGCCTCGGGCTGCACCAGGGAGGTTTGGACTGGGTATTAGGGAAAATTGACTAATAAAGGACCAGGACAAACTCACCAGGAACCATCTGTGGGAAAGACAGTCCAAAGCACTGGGCCTGGATCTGGCAAGAGAACAGATTGACATTTTAGTAGGAAATCACCTCCAACAGCAATCACTGATCTTCCTGGAGGTGCTGCTGCATGCGGACACCCACGTACACTCAGGGGTGTGTCCTTGGATTTGGAGCAAAGAAGCAAAAAAGAGCTTCCAGCTCAAGGTTTCCTTCCCCTGAGGGGAAAACATCCTCCTTCTTCAGTCTAACACTCCCCACAGATGCTCAGGAAGAGCTCATGGCTCTCTGCAGGGGCTCAAGGGTGTCCAGAGCATCTCTGGGAGTGGCTTTGCCTCTTTAGGTGGCCAGAGTGAAAACAGCTTTGGCAGCAGGCAGAAAGAGTAGAAATGATATTAAAATCAAGTGCCTGGAAATGTGCCTTCAACCCAACTTTTGTACTTGAAATTGCTTAATGAATGTGGTCAGTGTTATTTAATTCTCACATAACTCCCTCTGTACCAGACTGTGCTCTTCCCACTCGTCTGTGTCATTCCAGAAACTCCTCAGCCTGGAGGAGGCAGGGAGCAAGGACATCACCACACCAGAGGGAGGCCAATTTGGCAAAAATCCGAGCTTGTGGGTTGGGTAATGGGGAATAATAAGGAAGGATTAGGGAAAAATGCACCACATCTCACTCAGCTTTCTGCTTTTCAAACCAAATGATGAGCTGGGATGTGCCTGCTGAGACACCAACAGCTCTGCACAGAGGGAGGCACAGGAGGGCACTCACTTGGGCTGCTGCTGCAGGATCCCTTTCATGAAGTCCTTTGCATCTTCACTCAAGTGAACAACATCTGGAATGGTCCATGAAATCTCCCCGTTCTGGATATTTAGGAGAGTTTTCCTGTCGTTCTCCCCAGCAAATGGAGACTTGCACGTGAGGCTTATTTATTGAACGCCATAAAATGGAAGGACACAGGTTTTAGATTTCTGTTTTCTGTTCAAATGACAGAAGCACAAATGCTTTCATGGGGTTTTTAAATGCTTAAGGGGCTCCGTGCCTGGGACTTGCAGTGTTCGTGAGGAGCAACCAGGAAATGAGGAAACCACAAAATAAATTGTCCTTATTATGGAAGGACTGAATGCTCCACTCAAATCCCTCACTTGAAAGTACTGGAGGGCTCTGATGGACAAAGGGTTATTGAGGGAGTGTTTACAAGATTTATTTACCTTAAATACGTGATGACTCCGACAGCCCTGAGGAGAGAGGGAACTTAAATGTCATTTTTGTCACACTTTTCCATCTTTCCCAAGCCCCTCTTCCTGCCACTAGACACTCTGGAACAGCAAGATCAGCTTCTCCTCCCCTTTCAAGAATAATAAATCCCAGAATCTATTGGTTTTTTCCATTCACTTTTCCCCTTCAATATTTTTAAAAATTGTTCTCAAACAATCCTTCATTTTTAAAGCACAGATAGAGAAAAAGACTCCAAATACTTCTTTTTAAAAAAAAACAACAACTTTTTTTGCCTTTTCTAGGAAGCCCTTTAGTATGATTCCCTCTAGTTGCTGCCTGGAACAGAGATCATCTCCTTGAAGATGCTCCTTTGCATTAATTAGCAGTCAGAGTTCAATTATGGCTGAAAAAAATTAGACAGAAGGAGCTTTAAAGGGCCTTGATGGCTTTTGGATTGTCAGCGTTTGCTTTCAGTTTCCTGTGTTATTATCACTGCTCCATTTACTAATTAACAGCTAATGGAAATTCAGGCCATTGAGGGCCTGGAAAAGCTTTTTTGGGAAAATGAGAGATTACCAGATATCAGTTGCTTTTGACACTGGTGACTGGGAAACAATTTCTGGGGCAACAAACTCTGGAGAGCCGTATTTGCTGTACTGAGGCTCCACGGGTGTGATCCTCTGGGCAAATCCAAAGTCACAGATCTTCAGGTCTTCCCTCTCAGGATAAACCATGAGGATATTCAGCGGCTGTTGAATGAAAAAAAAAAAAAATAAATGGGGGAATTTTTCTTGAGAGCAGGGAGTATTTTCAGTTGTAAGAATAATCCAAACAGAGAACTCCCAATCCCTGGCCAACACGAGGCTGGGAAGGGCCAGACTGGTCACTGCTCGTTACCTTGATGTCCAAATGAAGGATGCTGTTGTCATGAAGATATTTGATTCCTTCCAAAATTTGCTTGACATACAGTTTGACCTGGGAATTGAGTCAATTATTAAACAGTTAATCAATAAACAACTATTAAACAGGGAGAGTAAATAGGAGAGTCCCTGATTTCACCAAGATTTGATCGTTAAAATCTTCCAAATCTATCCAAACCATTCTATGATGTTTCCCTCTGACAATTTCTAAAAACAAATTTATTTTACCAATAAATGTTGGACATCTGGCTACTAGATGGGAGATGTGAAGCATTTTGAACTTTTAGCACCAAGGATGTGAAAAAAATCCCTTCGAAACCATAATTTCAGCTTTTCTTTTAAAGACAGAAAGGGAGTGGATAGAATACAGTTACAAGGGGATAGAGTGGTTTTAAATGAGTAGAGACGGGAGCTCCAGATGACAGATAGCAAAGAAATTTTGACAATAGAGCAAATGTAATCTTTTTTTAGGCTGAATGCAATCCTGGTGGTCAAACCCCCTGGCTGTTTGTAGTTATTCCCCAAAGAAACCCAACTAACAAGGAAAGTTGATAGGAACACATTGTAAAGGCTGACTCTGCTTTGATAGATTATCACTGTTTCAAAGAAATTTCTCATATCCCAAAAGGAAAATGCAGGAAGAACCAACTCTGGGCTTTCAAATGAGAAATTACCTCAGCTTCTGTGACCACGCTCTTCTTGAATAAACGGTCCAGGAGCTCTTCATTGGAGCATCTGACAGTGGCATTAAGGGACAACAGAACCACGTGGAAAAGTTTATTTTGACTGTGGAACCTCCTCCATCCAGCCAACAGCAGAATTCACAAGGTGATCTCAGGCAGTGGGATCATCATGAAAGTCTCTGCTGCAGCAGGGTCCTTGCAGAGCTGCTCTAAACCTGGTGTCACTTCTGCTAAAATCTGCCTCTTGGTTTTGGGGCTTCTGTTCTGCATTTCCCTCATGCTCACCCAGAGTGGATCTCATGGAAATAGAGCTCCTAACTTCCAGATGTTTCAGAAAATAATTTTGGTGCTTAACGACTCATTCACGCTTGTATATACAAGTCTGATTTTTCTCACCCAGCAGAAGCTGAGGACTGCAGTGGAGCTCTCACAGAGCTGTGCTATCCTGCAGTGCAGAGAAGAATTGTGTGTGTCCTTTTCTCTCAGGAAAAAAAAAAATGAAAAATTTATTAATTACCTAGTTATTTAATAAATGAGCTCTACCCAGTACTTCCCAGCCTCTTCAGACAACCCCACAAAAAAGGATACAACTCCAGAATCAAAATCAGTGTTTTTCGTGTTTCAAACTCATCCAGGAGCCTGGTAATTCTGTCGTGAGACAGAGAGGCAAGAATATCCCTCTCCTGATGAGCTCGAGACTTGGTTTTGCTCCGCAGAGGGATGAATTTGGCAGCACAGGACACCCTGTTCCCTTTGTGCACCACCCGTTTCACGAAGCTGAAGCAGCCCCTGTGCAGGAATCGAAGGACAAGCCCTGATCAGACCTGGGCAGGGATTTTCCCACAGGAGCCTTTGACAGCTCCCTGCTGCTCGGTGCTTCAGTTCTGCAGCACAAGAAGCTCATTTTGCTGTGTGTGAGGTGCTGTTGCCCTCTCCTGGCTGTCTCCAAAGGGAAGCAACATGTTCCCGTGAAGGGAAAAGCTGTTGCAGTTGATGCAGGCTCGTGCTGGCAAAGGCTGGTGCTCCTGCATCCCTTGGACAGACCCGATGTGACAGGCTTGGGCTGCTCCTGTTGCCAAGAAGCCACATCCAGGCACTAATCTGTGAGCCTTTGGATGTTTTTTCTGGTTGGAGCTGCCCCAGCACACCTTGGAGTGACCTCCCACTTCTGCCTTTACTTCCACCTTTTCAGACTTCTCAGGACCCACTTCTGCCTCAGCAGCTCAGATAGGCAATGAGATATTCCCTGGCAGTGATGCTGTAGAGTTGGAAAATCCATTTACCTTCCAATCTCCTGCTTAACCTCATAATGGGAGTGGAGCTTTCTCCTGGTGGCCACTTTCTTTCCTTCTTGGTCTTTCTTGGCTTTGGAAATGAAGGAAAATATGAGGGTAAATATTCAGACAACAATGCTGATAGTGTGCAAAGTTATTACAGGACAATTGAAGGCAGGAAAAATTAGAGGGGTCTTCTAAACTTCTAAGGAGAATTCAGTGGAGTTGTTTGATAACACAGCCTGTCAAAGTGAACTTTGGGGTTGCCCAGAGAAGTGGCTGCCCCATCCCTGGAAGTGTTCAGGGCCAGGTTGGATGGGGTTTGGAGGAACCTGGGACAGTAGAAGGTATCCCTGCCCATGGCAGGGGGTTGGAATTAGAGCATCTTTAAGGTTCTTTCCAACCCAGACCATTTTGGGATTTTGTGATTTGATTTTATCCTGGATCCTGCCATACTGACCATATATAAATGCTACACAGGAATACAGAACAGATTCCATACAGGTACCAGAACATGACTGCAACAAATTACACATTGCCATGGCAGTGGAGGCAACTCCTGCAGCTGAGAGGATGGCATTGCCTCCACAGTTGAGAGGATGGCATTGCCTCCACAGGTGAGAGGGTGGCATTGCCTCCTCAGGTGAGAGGATGGCATTGCCTCCTCAGGTGAGAGGGTGGCATTGCCTCCACAGGTGAGAGGATGGCATTGCCTCCACAGGTGAGAGGATGGCATTACCTTCACGTACAACGAGCTCTGCTTTGCACAAAACCTCCCCTCCTGCATTTTTGGCCAGGCAGGTGTAAACACCACCGTCTTCCAGGGCAGCGTTGTCCACGACTAAGAAATACGTTGTTCCTTCCTTGCCCTGATGGACCCTGTCGCTGTCTGTCAGCAGTGAAGTGCCCTGAGGGAAGGAAATTACATTCTGGCACTGGAAAAGCCAAGATGGAAACAGATGTTTCCGCTCTTCAAGAAGCAAGACACGGGAGCAGAGCTACAACACAGATTATTTACGTGAGCAAACCTCAGGGAGAAAATGCTGCCCAGGGGAGTGGTGGAGTCGCCATCCTTGGAAGTGTTCAAGAAACAACTGGATGTGGGTCTGGCTGACAAGGTGGGGTTCTGTCAGAGGCTGGACCCGGTGATCGTGGAGGTCTTTACAACCTTAATGGTTCTGTGATTCTGTATATTCATAAATGCTATGAAGAAAGGGGCAGGATGGAGTGTGTGTGACACGGAGCAGATTGTGAGCATTTGCAAAAGGTCCCTATGACAGTAAAATGCCAGGTAAAAATATGTAATATAATATGTACATATATGTATATAATACCACAAATATGAAGTGATGCAATCCTGTTTTCCCACATAAAATCTCTGTTTCTGAGCTTTTCCTTATTAAACTGTAACAAAAATTGAAGTTAGAGTAAATCACTCCGCGAAAGAACCAGCTCAGTGCTTGGTGGGAGCTAAAAGGTACCAGACACTAGAAATTATTAGGGAAGAAATGAAGGATAAGGCACAAAGCATCATTTGATAAACACTTGGTTTGCCCATGGTGTGGTACTATTTGGTACATCATCATCAGTGTCCTCTGTAAGAGCTTCCAGATGAGGACTGACAGCAGATTGGGGCTCTTCAGGAGGCTCTAGCAAGACATGACAACAATATTCCAAGGAATAATAAATAATTTCTCTCCTTTCTATGGGATATTCGTTGTCCTTAGTCACACTGATTTTACTAAGTAGGTGCAGGAAAGATACAGAGCCTGGAAGTCACACTGACAATTGGGATAAACCACTCAATCCCATTCCTGCCCCCAAACTGCAGCACACATCTCAGTGGCACTCAGGTAGAAACAATTTCTCTTCCTGCTCTTTTTGGTCCCCAAAACCATCTTGGTTGCCCTCTTTGCAAAAGGATCCAGGGTGACACGGTGACAACACAGGGTGGGATGCACAGGTGGGGGTTCAGTGAGAGCAGCTGGTTCCACAAACTCTACAGACACGATCCAGGGTCAGTGTGAGAGGTGTGGGAGGAAAGAGCAGATGGAATTCCCCGTGGAATAGTGCACTACAGTCCCTCCCATGGTCCTCACTCTCAGCCAGAGGAGAGTCTGCACTCACCTTAAACCACAAAACTATGGGCTGAGGGGTTCCTTCAATGACTGCCTGGAATTTGGCACGTTCCCCAGAGTTCACCTGCACATCCTCTATTGTCACTTGCATGTAGGGAGGACCTGGTGAGAAAAGAGCATTTGCTGCATGCACAGCAGTGGAACTTCTTTCCCAGCATGCTGACAGAGGTGGAGTTACTCAGTGGGATTTATAGGACAGGCCATTTAGGATGTAACAGTAGTTTAAAGTCAAATCAAGAGGTACAACAGCAATAATATTTGGGGTTCTTCATGCTGGCATTACTTCTAGGCTTCTTACCTTCACACTTATGTATTACTTTTTGTTTAATAAACAGTTACCACTCAAAAATTTGGAATATTATAAAAACAGGAGTTGTTACCAAAAGAGAAGACAGTGACAATCATGGGATTGGGAAAGGGAAACAGGGTTTGGCCTTACTTGTTGGAGCCTTCTCCTCAGTCTTGTACACATGAGTTCTTTCTGTGGTCTCGATATAAACTTCACTGTGCACATCCCAGACCACGTCTCCTTCTCTCCTGTACCAGCCTCGTGCTCCTGCATCTGGTGATGTTCTTTCAAGAAACCCAAGAGAAAAGATCATGGCATAGCCACATACAGGAGGTGCAGGATTACACCCTGCCATTGATTTGTTTAGCTAGCAGACAAAGAGTTATTTGCTTAAAATTAATACAGGACGAATTTTGGTTTGGGGGCGATTAATTTCTCTCCAACCTTTTTTTATCCTTCTTTGACAAAGAATTGTCACCAGGATTCTGAAAATAATGACAAACCTACAAGAAACTGTTTGGGTCCACCACAGAGGGCTTGCTTTTCCTGCACCAAAGTCTGCCACATGCAGAAATCCACATGTATTACCTGGATACATGGAGGTGGGTATTTACCTGTCGGTGGGAACAGTGCGTTCCCGAGCGCTTTCCCCTCCAGCAGCCTCCTCTCTCTGGGAAGGAGCAGGGCTGGGCTTTGGCACCCCTGGTTCTTCAGCTGGAACCTGCCTCTGTGCCTTGGCTGGCAGCAGAAATTGGGCAAGTTAGACACGCCACCCATGAGACCACACCCCGGAACCCAGAGCCAACCTTTGGAGCCATCTCTGGTGTGCCTCGTGCAGAACTGAGTCCACCTGACCCCAGCTGGGTGCAGCCACTGAAGGTTAGAGGAGAATTTGGCAGTTTTGCAAAGAGCACACGAAGCAAAGGGCTTGGACAACACCTGAGTGGTGGCACTTGGCTGACTGGGCTAAACTGACTGTTCTGTAAGGAAATACACACAGACAAAGGTAGGGACAGGGAAATACAGGTCAGCTGGAAGGGCAGTGTGGTTCACACAGCCTTTTATAAGAGATAATTTAACCGTGTTTGAGTTCCGGCTCACGGCTGTGAGGAAGCCATGAAATCACAGAATCACCCAGGTTGGAAAAGACCTCTAAAAACAAGTCCAGCCATCAACCCAGCACTGCCAAGTCCATGACTGAAATGCATTCCAGGGAATAACCCAGTGTTAGCTTTGTCCATGTGAATTCTTCCATTCAGCTCTGCATTAGAAGAGCTCCTGACTCTCTGCTGTGACCACAGAGCATCAGGGACAGGAGTGAGCTCACACTGATGTGAACTGGTGGTCAAAGCAGGTCCTGGCTGAGGATATGATTGAAATGGAGGTAATATGGACTCCTACAGAGGACCTGGTGATGTTTTAGAATCAGCATTGCTGCACCTCCACTGGAAAATGTCCTTGTACAGCTCTGAGTTACACCACAACAAGGTTTGGCAGCTGGGGCTTGATGAAACCAAAAGATGGTGCAGTTTGGTGGCCATTTCAGTTTTTTTTCTTCTTTTATTATTAATTATTTTATCAGATATAGATTCAAAACCTGGTCTGATCTCACTTTCCAAAAGTACCTGATTGTCTTTTGATAGTGACCTTTGGAATGACACCGTAGGATAAAGTGCATCATCTCCTTTTTCATTTAAGGACAAAAGGTTAAATCCAGAGGAGTCTTCTACCCAGCAGGTAGGAATATTTTCGGGAGCACCCTAGGGATGTTTGGTGCTGGCTGGTTTTGGAAAAGAGCAGCTGTTTCTAGAAATCACATAAAACAGCTCAATTGGGGTGGAAAATAGGGTTCTTCAAGGCATTACTGGATCAGAGATCCCAGGTTGTGGGATTGTGCTTTCCTATCACCAGCACTACTGAAATATTTGCCTCGTTTTTATTTAAAGCATGTGATCATAGAGAGAGGTGTCGTCTCCATCTGATTAAAATAATTCCCATAATTTTAATTTATGTTATTTAATTATTATTAGATAATTATAAATAATTTAAGTTGTTAATTTAACAATTATTAAAATGTTATAAATTATTATTAAATTTAATTTTGCACAGATGAAAGACCTGCCAAACCATCTCATTCATTATTGTATTTTCTCTTTAGCTATGACTGAGGAAATAATCTGCTAGGTAACATTTTACTTAAGATTTTTGAGTCATCCCACTCCACCACAGGATTATTCCCAAACATTATTTCCTACTAGAAAGGAAAAAAGGATTTTAAAGCCCTGACATTTTTTTATGCTGTTATTTTGGGTCTGATTGTATGAACAGCTTTTATTCTTGCTAAGTTTTAAGTAAGAATATTTATTTTTAAAGGAATTATCTGGAGTTTGAGAGCTGAAAGCTACTTAGCATTGTCCTCTAAGTTAACCGTGGTGGAGAACAGTTATTCTGACTTGACACAGAGACAGCTTGGACGAATTGTTATGGCAGAAGCAGAGGAAGAGTGGAAGGGTTGTCGCTCATCCATGATCTTTTAAAAACAACAGAAAGACAGAGGAGTTTTTCTCCTGGCAAGACACAGCCACGTACACGGTTGGTTTTAGTCATACAGAAGCTGCAAGGAGTCTGTCCAGGCTCCAGGGTTAGTGAAATGCAGGTGAACTTGAGGCACCCAACCCCCTGGAGAGTCTCGGAAAGTTGGTCCAGGATATTAAAGACATTTCCAGCTTGTTTACAGCAAACAATAAAATAAAGGCAACCACTCTTACCCACCCCACCAAATCAAAACCCTAATGACTTCTCTGAATGTAAAGGAGGGATCTCACCCCACCTTCTCCCCCAAAAGTACTTGAAGAAAGACCAGGGGAAAAGCCCAAAGGTGGAAAAAATCCCCTATTCCTTAATTTTGGGCAGGTGATGAACCAAACTCTATTTCAGACATGGTTTTCAAACACTTCCTGCTTCCAGAAAGATCTGCCCCAAACTTAGATCCAACTGAACCCCAACCCACCCTCCATGTTTCTTTGGGTCTGCATGCCCTCTCTTAATCTCCGTCTCCTCAAAACACAATGACACAGGAAAATGAGGTTAAAAAAAGCCATTACTGGCATGCTCAATATCTTTGTGTCTCTCAACTCCCGGGGGACATCTCCCACCTTCATGCCAAACCTACCATGGCCTCCGGCAGTCTGGGTTTGGGTACTGGCTTCATGAACTACCACCGAGGGCCCGGCTGCTGCCCTCGAGTGCTCTGAAGGAGCAGACCCAGGAGGGCCAAGGCCAAGGCCACCATCTGCTCGCATGCCCGGGGGAAGAGTCACCAGCAGTGACGCCGAGTCCATGAGCTTTTTCAGGGCTGTCTTGATCTCCTTATCAGCGCGCTGCAGCGAGGCCTGCACAGAAGTCTCCGTCTCTGACTGGGGGGAAGTCATGCCTACAGACAAGAACAACAACTTTTCTCTCTTCAGGGCAAAAAAGAAAACAGTAGCACCATCCAACCCATGGAAATATCTGCAACCGTATCATTTTCCCCTCCTAGAGAAGGGAGTTGATGAAAAAATGTTTATGCCAGCAAGAGGGAATGTAGTTGAGAGTTGAAATAAGAAGGTTGGCACAAGATGCTTTGGAAAGTTGTATCTCAGCAGGCTGGGGACACTGTGCCACCTGTGTGAACACCTGGCCTGTTCCCAGGCAATGGAACAAAGGATCCATCTCCCAGCTCAACCCAACATTGGCTGGTCTGTCAAAAATACCTTTATTAATCATTGAATCACAGAATATCCTCAATGGGAAGGGATCTGCAAGAATCATCCAGCCCAGCTCATGGCCCTGCACTGTCACCCCACCAATCCCACCCTGCTACTGGAGCTCTGGCAGCTTTGGGGCTGCCTCCATTCCCTGGGGAGCCTGGGCAGTGCCCAGCACCCTCTGGGAGAAGAACCAACCACTGGATGAGACCAAAGAAATGAACCCATGGCACTGATACAGACCCTCTGTGCAAGGAAGACCTTATCTCACAGGGAAGGAAAAGGAGTGAACAGGAACCAGCCTCGTCAGTGACTCTGGAGAAGGGAAGGAGAATGAAGGGAGGGCTGTTCTTTTTTATCAAAGTCTGGCAGAAAAGCCACTCCTTGCTCTAGGGTGATGTGTTTGTCCTACTTCACAATATCTGAATATTTCTGATGGGTTCGGGTGTAGAAGGCTGGGATGGGATCACAGACTGCAGGAGCTCATCTCACCCAATCTCCTGCCTGATAAACCTTCCACAAATCCTGAAGAGGCACAACAGAGGGATGGATGGTACCTAGGGAAGCCTCCATGTAATCATGAAGACAGAGAAAATGCAGGTCAGGTTAAGACAATAATCACATTCATGATGCGATTGCTCACCGATCAAGAGAGAAAACTCAAATCATCACATGGTTTGAGCAAAAAGAAAATAAGAGTGTTTGGAATAAACAGCTCTGACTTGTTTAATGTCGTTGACATTAATGAGCATGTCCCGTAGGGGTTTTGATTCTGCTCCTTTCCTGGCCTCAAGAAAGTCAATTCCCATGATAGACCTGAGAAAATAAAGTTGAAGGCTGTGTGTGAGTGAAGACATCTCACTTGATTTTTGTTTTCAGTGATCATGATGGTGACAAAATATTTCTTTCCTGAAGCTGTTGATGGAGAAAAGCAAGATTTGCTCACATGATGTCCCAGACTGCCCATCAGTGTTCATCAGCACTGGGCTAGCTGGAAGACATTAAATATTTTCTTAGAGAAATAACTGGACTCTCTGGTGTTCCTGCTGTGATTTCTGCCAACTGGTGCTGTCCTGTGAACTGGGCAGCTGCCAATGAGTGAAATGATTGGAAAGGCATGACACATTCACTTAGGAAATATATTCACAGGTGTATAGATATAGATATAGAGGTTATATACAATCACTGGTCTCTCCCATGCTCCAATACCACCACTTTCCTCCATGCCTAGGGGACATTACACCACTTCCTTCTTTTGGACACTGATTCAGGCTGAGGAATTTTAATATCCCCCAAGATACACAGAACTAACAAACACCACAGTGATGACACCCTGTGATGGACGACCTCTTTCCCAGCTCTAAAATCTCAGCCTTGAGCCTTTCCACCCCACAACTTCAGCCCATGCCTAGGAACTCAAGACTGACACATATTTTGAAGCTCCAGTTTGGTCTCAGACAAGGACCCAAGAGGATGTGAATCATTCAAGATTCCTGAGTTGGAAATATCACTAAAACCTGTTTTCTTTCACTTCAACACTCCGAAACTGTCCATAAAAAAGGAGCCAGAGCCCAACTGCATTAATATTCTTGGATTACAACCCAGCTCCTGCTGAAGTCAGCGGGAGAAGAGGATGAGCTGATGGAATATCAAGTGCTGTAACAAAGAACACAGAAACCCAACGAGTTCAGTGACAGCTGATGCAAGACATTTATTGATTTAAACTCAGCATCTAACAGCATATCTTGCACTTGACTTTTTTTGTGTCTGGTTTTTTTTTCTCTTTTGTATCTCAAGCAAACTGAAGTTTCCACTTTATTAATACCCATTTACCTCCAGGAATTTCAGTAGAACATTCATTGTATTAAAATCTTTCATACAGCTGTATCTTTTCATCTACAGGAAATAAATCCCCACACATCTCATTAGTTATCTACACAGTTTAATCACTTACAAGCACAATTTTTAACCTCTAGGAAAATATTTTGAAAGTATATGTAATGAACTTCTCATAAACCTTTCACTTTTTGAACAGAGCCCTGCATAGGATTTTAAAAATTCCCTTCAATTGATTCTCTTTTGTTTAAATTTCAAAAGAAAATGTAAACAGATGTTAATTGCTTTGAGCTAATGAATCAAAGTATAATTATTTCTTCTATGACCATCTGAATTGCAGCCTTGGAGCTTCTTTAGAAAAACGTGAGTGTCGACCACAACAAGAGGAAACCTCCATGTTCCTTTACACAACCTCATTACCTTTTGTTTGAATATGACATTTTTTGAAGACTATCACAGGGCAAATTCTTTTCTCAGCAGTATCTTTGTAAATCTGAATCAAATCCACTTCCTTCTGTGGAATTATTCTAGATTGATACTGGAATAACTGTGATCGGAATCAGGCTCAAAATACAAGAAATAATTTTAGCTTTGAAAGAGTTTCCCTGTTGTGTGTCTGTTACTTTCCAATGTACAGTGCAATATATGAAAAAAGCACTAATATATATCCATAGTATTGCTTCATTATAAAACAAAGAGTATAAACCAAGGAGATGTTATAAAAAACGGGATAGTACCATAAAGGAAGCTTGATTTCCTTCACCACTGGAAAAGCATCCTATATCATGAAGGTAGTGCACACAACATCCTGAGTGGATGTTGAAAGTGAAAGGCTGTGAAATCAATATGTTCATTTTAGTCAGCACAAGGTGCAGCTGCAGAAGGAAAAAAAAATAACTTTTCTACAAGCACCTTTTGTGAGTTCAGTCCCTGTAGGCAGGAACATTGCCCCAAGCCTCCAGAACAAGCTCCTCCACATCACCTGGCTGGGAAACACTGAGCCAACATCATCCGTTCGTTCCCAAGGCAGAAACTCACTCCACCCTCTCTCCTCACGCTGCTCAGAAATTCAGCTGTGCCTGAGCATTTCTGGTTTCCCTAAGCCATAAATGAAAACAGTTTCTACTGAACACTTCTACAGAGCTCAGCTGGGACAGGGTGTGGGGACTTTTCATCCCACACCTCTGCCACCAGAGAGGGCCAGTGCAGGGTCCTGCTCAGATTAGCGATCTCCATCTGACTCCTGCTGGCACCACGGTTTGGGCCTGGGAGCTCATCTCTTTTCAGAGCAGCTTGTTGGAGGTCTGGGCAACATCCGTTTTTGGTGAAGCCAACAGGGATGGGCTGTGCTTAATGCACCTCAGCCTCCCCCTCATGCAGCATTCCTGCAGCAAAGCTCCGGAGGAACTCCACAGTCAGTCCCTCTCCAAGGCATCTCCACCTTCCTGGTTACAGTAACATGATGCAATTGGAACTGGCAGCCCAATATATTTGGAACAGATCTATGTTTCAACTGAATATTTACGGTAAAGCTCTTTTTTCTTTTTTTTTTTAATTTTTGTTTTAAATCTGTCTTTGTGCTCCTGCTGCTTTGCCGTAGCTCAGTGGTAAATTCCTCTTATCACATATAAGGGACATCACGGATCAATCTGTTAGCAGGAATGTCTCACCACTGGCACGTTCAGGAGAACAAATACTCATCCAGTCATATTTATTGGCAAAGACCACATTTGTGGTTCTTTGTACTTGTTAGTGTTTGATTGCAGACACAGAAATTATTTTGTGCAGCACTTTAATCTTTCAGTGCATTTTAACTAAATTATATTTCAAAATATATGGTTTATAAATCCACCACGCTAGAATGCAGAATAATGAAATCTACATTATCAGACAACTAGGCAGTGGATTTGAAAATATCAGTCATTTAGAAAAGATAGTCTTTTTCACTTAAAGCAGAAGAGAACAACAAAACTCTTGCTTCCTCACGACAGTGGGACTCTCACCACTGACTAGAGTCAAACTGAGATTTCAACCAAAAGGCCTGAGCAGCCCTTTGAATCCCTGGTATATGTAATATTTACTATATATCTCATTTTATGGCAGAAGGTTAAAATAATGCAACCAGACTGTGCATGTTGAAAGGTTTATGAAGAAATTTTGGTAGAGCTAATTGGTGTCACAAGTGTAGAGCAGAGTCAAAGCAGAGTGAAGCTTCATGACCTTTGGGCCCACGTGGTGACAGGAGACACCCCCTGTCCTGGGCTACTGAAGGATGCTGAAAAGCTTAGATACTTTCACCTCCTTGCCACACCGTAAACTGGCACATGAAACAATTATTAAGTTCATGGACAAAAAACTTAATACTTCTTCATCTATATTTCTGTCATAGGTAGAAGAATCAGGCTTTTCCTAAACCTCCCATCACTGCTCCGCTATGGAATGATACATGTTCACCTAGATCAAAGCTTTTAAAGTTACAAACTGTTCTGACAGACTGTTCCCTTTAAGACTGGAAAAGCTTGACACATCATATTTAAATACATTTCCCTCTAAGGTATTCCCTTGTACTTGTTATCTCGTAACCTTTGCCACCAATTCCCCTCGCCTACAACAATTCTGATTTTTTTTTTTTTTTTTGTTATAAAGCTGCTTTCTTTGGTGTTAAAAATTATGCTTGCATCCGCTCAGCTCTGGGAGAGGTCTTCTGTGCTGATGTGCAAGGTGACAGGCTCGCCAACAGTCCCGTAGCTGAGGGTTCTTGTGGAAACTTCAGTTTTAAAGCTGGACTGCCCGTTGTCCGCTGAGCGCTGGACCTCGGTGCAGAACGAGGGCTTCACCGTGAAGGAGGGGCCGGGAGGAGCCGCGCGGGCATCGCTCACGCGGAACGAGATGTTGGAGGGGCCCACGGACTGAGCGCCGGCCACCCGAGAGGCCGACACGAACACGGCCCCGGGGACGTGCTCCTCGTACTGGCTGAAGAACCTCTGCCTGGGCTCGGGCACCACGGGCCTGAGCAGGCTCAGCAGCACCGGCTTCCCGATGGTCGGCTCGTTGATCTCCGTCTGCAGCACGGAGATCTCGCAGGGCTTCTCCGCCGTGTGCTTCTGATCCTCACACCTGTAGGTCTCGCCTTCTTGAGGGACATAGTCCTCCAGGTCCTCCAGAGTTAAGAGTTTGCCATTGTGGGTTAAAATCTTGCGGTCCCGGGTGCTGATGTCGTCTGGGTGTGGCTCCTCTGGCTCATCCACTATGACGTTGTCCTCTTCGGGAAGGATGTCCTGTATTACTTCGGGTACCTCCTCTCCAACAGGCCAAGACACCTCCACTTCCTCGACCCCTTCCTTATCCTCTGGACTCACTGGGGAGAACAGAACTTCGTGTTGGTCTCCGGCAGCTGTCCCAAAACTGAAGACCAAAGGCTCACCCCCGCAGGCAAGCAGAGGGGAGGCGGCCCCTGACCCGTAGTCAGCGCGTGGTTCCTGTGGGCAGCTCTTTCCTTCAGTTCCACAGTCCATAAATGAATCACTTCCTAATTGTTCGGACCCACACGGGGAGTTTCTCTCTTCGCTGCTGACTTGAGGTCCTTCCTGCTCGGTCGTATACACCAGAGGCTGGATGTCACCTTCAGAGAGACCCTCATTCGGCAGAGATTTTGACTGTTCCACCAATTTATTGTTGGAGTTGTTTGTGTTGGGATCATCTTCTGGGGAGCGCTTCGGCCTTGAGCTGGGAAAAGTGAACGTTAACACCCCTGAGTCATCTTTTTCTTGTTTTGCTGGGGAAGAACCTCTTTTCCTTGTGGGCTTTGGTGATTTTTTCACCTTGAATTCAATTATTTCTTCCACTTCAACCCACTTGGGCTTTTTCTCTTCCACTGCACTCTCCACAACGACGTCTCTTGCCGCTGCCCCTTGCATGTCTTCGTGTTCTGTGACATAAAGCCTGGGAACAGCAGCAGACTTTGGTGCTGCCTCCTGGTCGTGTCTGTGGACAGGCTGCCTGATCTTGGAGACATAAACCGGCTCTGGAACCGGCTCTGCTCGTGGGGAGCGGGAAGGAGAATGACCTGAAGGTGAACGTGCAGGAGAAACCCTTCCCCTTTGTCTTGGGCTCTTCACCACCGTGGTTATGGTCTCCTCTCTGACGGCAGAAAGGGGTGGAGTTGGCGGGAAGACGAGACTTTTCGGGGAGCCACACTCCACCAGCACATGCCGCGGTCGGCCAAGGCGCCACGTGGGGTTAGTTTGGGTGAGCATTCCAGCTTTTGGGGAAGCAGTCATTTTGGGAGGGACGCACACGCAGCGCACACACCCACATGCCCGTCTCCACTTCCTGATCCAGGGAAAACCCCAGTGCCCTTTTCCCCAGGGAAAACCCCGGCTCCATGGACCTCCTCAGGCGTGAACACACTACGGGAACGTCCAGCTGAGAGATGCTCTGCTGGGTGCTGCTGGATTTCATGGGCTTGTGTTGATCACCTACTTTGGACCCTCCAAAATTTTAAACTCTCAAAGACCTTAACCTTTTCCTGAGTAAAATCCTTCCTTGGCTAAAATCCTAATTCCGTCCACCTCAATGGCTAAATGCCCTTTATTGCAGTAGGGCTAGCATCTTCTTAATAACATTTAGTTAATGAAACATATCTCTCTTTTTTTTTATTACAGCCTCTTTTGAGAGATCTGCATTTCCACATGCAGAACAGTTACACTGAAAGGGATTAACTCTTAAAATTTGGAGATGACCAGGAAAAGAAAGTTAGAACATCTCCAGCACGTCATCTATGCTAAAATGAATTTGGTTTTACTCTTCATAATACCATTAATGCAGGCACAGCCTGATCCTACTACCTCCAATAGACACAGGAATACCAAGCCAAACTGGGATGCATAATTATGATTTCTCAGTATATTTCTGCTGGCTTTACTTTAGATTTTTTGACTGAAGTTGGGCTGGTGGTAGATGCCTCATCCCTGGAAAAATTCAAGGTCAGGCTGGATGGGCTCTGAGTAGCCTGATCAAGGTGAAATTGTCCCTGCTCACAGCAAGGGGCTGGACTAGATTATCTTTAGAAGTCCCCTCTAAGCCAAGGCCTAAACCCAGGCTTTAGTGCTCTTAATTTATGTACTTAGCATGCAGTTTTTCCTGCAGGTTTTTCTGTGGTGTTTTTTACGTGGAAAAACTTTCAGGTAAATGCATTTCTGCCAGTGTTTTCCTGGCAAGCACAAGGAAGCCAATGCTCCACATCTGCTCCAGTGGAAATCACAGGAAAAGCTCATTTTGTTGCTGTGTTGAGATTCTGTATTATATTATATTATATTNTATTATATTATATTATATTATATTATATTATATTATATTATATTATATTATATTATATTTTCTTATACCTCCAAGAAATGGGGCTAAAACCAAAGAATTAGCTGAAGGGTCAAACAGTGGCCTGAACTGAGATTAAGAATGGAGACAGCAGCTTTATAATTCCTCTCTTCCTCCTCACCATTCTCCAGTCACAGCCACGTGGGGCTGAAGGTCACCCCCTCTGCTCTTCAGACATCTCTGCTATGACTTTTGCCCTTGAGAATGGAGAACCTATTTATAGCCATCATGGAAGACTACTCCTCTTGGGTTTATTGCAGCCTTTCTCATCTTCTGGTCTTATTTTTGAAAACTTGTACTTCCTTCTCCTCTGGAGATCAGATTTGTTTCCACCATCAATCTCTCCCTTTGAGGACATGGTGGAGTCCAGGACTGGATCAGCTACAGGGAGATTTATTTCCTTGCAGAGCACCCTCTCTTCCACTCATTTCCACTGCTTTTCTCTTTTCCCTAAGTTTTCTGCAGTTTTTCCATAGACCTTTAAGGTCTGTGCAGAGCCTTCCTACTGGCCATGGTCCCTTTCTGAATTACACAGAATTAAATCATTTTAGATGAGAAAGAATCCTTGGGTGCTTGCAGCAGACCACGGTCTATGTTGCAAAGTTAAAATGGGTTTTTTGGGGTCTGGGATTTGTATATATGGACATTGTTCAATCCCACCTCTCAATTACCTATTATTTTCTGCCAGTAGTTTTAAAGCTGCTTCTGTTCATCGGCTTGCTACAGATCAGGAGTTGGAATCTGCCCTTACAGAATTATTCCCAAAGTTTCCCCCATCACTATCCCAGTTGCAGTTGAGGTCCACTCTTATTTAAAATTCATGACCACAAAAGGAGGGGAATTTCTGCCTGAGATCCCACTCCTAAATTTACCAAACTCCTTTGAGGCTGCAGCCCTTGATTTAGGAATCCCTTCTGGAGCTGTCCTCAACAACAGCCTGTGGAACTGAGAATCTCAGAAATTTAGAAATCACCTTAACTGGTGGTATTTTATATTAATGAATATTATTTAATCCACCAGTATTAATGCTGCTGCTCCAGATACAGGCACAGAGATGTGGTTAAATGAGATTTACCAATTTTTAGATGTGGTCTGGCTCTGAGATTCCCTCCTGCTCACGACTTTCTCGCGATATTTCTGAATGGGATATAAAAAATAACTCTCTGTTCAGTTGCCCCAGTCTGAATCCTGGTCCTTGAGGCAGTACAGGTAAAAACACTTTATTTTCTGGTTTTTGCAGGGTGAAAAAGGTCTAATGGCTGGAAATTTAACTGAGCTCATGTGCAACTTCTGGGACAGGGGACAACTTATAAACCACTGCCTCCAAAAGGGCCAAGTGCATGAGTCTAAAGGAATAATCCTCACAGAAAACAATAAAAGGGATAAAAGTTAAGCAGCTTTTACCATCCTTTAGTTTCAATTTTATGTCTAACAAAAATAAAATACATCCACTTCAGCCTCATGTCCAAGTCTAGAGCTGATTTTCAGGAAAGGCATTTCCCCAAAATATTCATTGCATAATTACTTCCTGCCCCCAGGACATGGTTGGAGTGGCTTGGAGCTGCTCTGAAATTCTGTCACAGGTCAGTGTCCCCCTTCCAGCACATGAAACAATTTTATTATGTATTTCTCTATGGTACTTAAGAAGATAAATTAACATTTTAATGGCTGCTTGGCTTCCAGGCTACGTATGACTGAGAAAATATTGATTTTTGCAGTAATTAATCTTTGTATTTTATAGGCATCCAGTATAATCCAGGCTCAAATTATTTAAAAAGACCAAGTCATCAGGACAATTATTTATATTAGAAATAGAGAGATAGAAGGGGATAGAAATACTCATCTTCCTTCTGCTTCATCATACAAGGCTTTCCTGAAATATTTCAAATAAAGCCAGAAGAAATCATTCTAAGCTCTGAGATATTTGTTAAATTGGCAGATATTTTCACATAGAAAATTGTCAAAGCTGGTTTAATTCAACACTGAGAGTCAGACTCTACCTTCTTGAACTCTTGTGCAACTCTACCAGCACTAGGGGGAATATTTTTCCTGTGTAATATCATAAAATAACTGCCCCAGGCTGTGTCCAACACCAGTGCTGCTATTTTTTGTAAAAGAACAAAGAAACTTTTTTTAAGGTGATCACTTCACATGGCACAGAATTCCGTGGGATCTGGTGGGCTGGCAATGAACACACTTGCGTGGCCAATGAACACAAGCTTGTTATTGGATCATGCAGAGGCAGCAAGGCAAAAAACCCCACAAATGTTACCAAAAAAAAAAAAAAAATCAGCACTTACATGATGATGGTTTTCTTGGGCACTTTAGTCTCTTGTTCAGTGACTACAAAGAGAACAGTATGAACAGCATGGGGTTAAAGAAAGGCAAAAGCTGAAATGATTAAATTATCTTTGCTCAGTTCATCAACATAAACTGGAGTGAAAAATAACCAACTGTACCATCCCATCCATGCTTTCTGTGGTTATTTCCAGCATCATCTTTAGTGTTTCTGACCAGGAAGGAGAATCCAGAATGCTCTCTGAACATTTAGCTTTGAAATTAAATATTTTGTGGAGAACAATTTGGCAAAAACTGTTCATTCTACCATTTGTGTTTGGTAGGTCAAAGCTAGAAAACAAGGTCCTTATTTAATTTTCCTTTATCCTATAATAAGGTAGTGATGGTGTCAGAAACCTGAAAATGCCTCAATCTGGAAAATCCTGGAGAGCTGAAATTCTTTAAACTGTGATTTCACTTCCTAGAAAAAAGAGTTCCCCCAAACACTGGATTGTGGCCCAACTTTTGTGGACTGGATGCAAAATCCAAGCTGATAAATATAAAAACTAATATCATCATCATCAGTAGAGAAAATCAGCATTAAAAAAAAACCCAACCCAATCCTAGGAAACCCAGGAGAGCCCTGTGTCTGCTCCATCTCTTTTTTTCTGCTCTAATTTGCAATTTTTCCTGACCCTTCTCCCATAACCAACTGGAAGCTGTTGATGCATATCAAGATCGAAAGTTATGATTTCACGGTGTTGCAAATGTTTCTTAAAACTGACATTTTTAAAAAGTAGAAAGATGCCATTTGAAGAACTAACTGAGATTTTCAGCAGGTTCCCCATCCTATCCACTGGGATAAAATTAAGACACTCTTTGAACAGCACTGCTTTGAGCACACTCTGAACTGCTGAACCTATTTGAGATCTAGGAAAAAAAACCATCAGCAAGCCGCACTTTTTATTTAATAAACTAGCAAAATATCTTAAAAAACCTCATAATTTTATCTCCAGCAATTGGTTTTCAATTTTCCAGACAGCCTATAATAAATAAGCTCTGGTAATTTTCAGTCAGTGCAATTTAAGTGAACTGCTACTTAAAAATATCTATAAAATCACAAACAGTTCTTGCCCAGGGAATTTGGAGTGTCTGTATTATTTGTTAAATAACTGATGATTAATGCTTATGTTTTCAATGGTGCCCCCAAACCTGCAGTGACTGAAAATTAAAAATACATTTACAGTATTAAATGGAATACTTAAACCTAATTTTCCTTCCACTTTACTTCCAAGGGCTCTTCCCTGCCTTAGGTAAAAACATGAATTTGACCATAATGAAAAATAATTTTGTGCAAATATTGATGTTAATATCTGACCTAGAGCTCATGTTTCTTTTGCAGAGCCTTGTCTTGTTTATGCCTGTAAAAATCTGGAATCATTTCCCAGAGATTCAAAGGAGTTACTGCAAAACTGGGTGAGTTTTAACAAAATCTGTTTGGAAATCTGAGTTTACGCTAACTGGGTAAGTAAAAAACAAAATTATTTTCAAATATTTATCCCTGGACACAATTACAATAAAATAATTTACCTATCCTTAATTATTATTTTTTATTTAATAACTCAAACCTTGTTTTAAATGGTGGAATGATAATAATACTGTGATGGCAGATGAACTGAGTGCTCAAACAATTTACTACACTCAGGTTAGAGATTTTCACTGACTTTTTAAATCACTATTCTGCAATTTTCAAATAACTTTTAGAACATCTCACTAAATAATATTATGAGATTAATCCATATGCAGCAAGTATATGAGTAAAAATACTGGTGTTCTGATGGAAATGTTTTAATTAAT
Source organism: Promerops cafer (assembly GCA_013398275.1). Lineage (NCBI taxonomy): Eukaryota > Metazoa > Chordata > Aves > Passeriformes > Nectariniidae > Promerops > Promerops cafer. The sequence continues at coordinate 141,593 of VZSE01007567.1, read as the reverse complement.
TGGATTATACACCTGAAAATTGGTGTTTTCTACAATTATTCTAGCAGCAAGTGTATTTAAGTAATATAAACTAAATAGTTGAATAAATGTAACGAAATCTCACAATGTCTGTAGGAAAAAGGCTCTTTAATGGTTGCTCTATTAATGTCTGTTCTTGTCCTCCCAAAGGACACCAGCTGTGATATTTCTATTTGTAGTGGATGTCAAAGGGATTCAATATTCAAAAAGTTCAGCAGGCCTGGGATGAGAAAGCTGAAAATGGCATTTAATAAATTCTACATGTGCTGTCCAAGGTGTGAGGGAGGATTTGAGCAATCCTATATTGAAGGATAGAACCACACGAAAGTAGGATGAGAGAATTTGGGTCTCTTTTTTTTGTTTTGTTTTTGTTTTTTCCTGTTGTTTTTCCCCGAGAGGAAAATATTCTGCATCCATTTTTAGCACTGGATTTATCATTTCAACTTTTCAAGAGCATTTTAGGCAAACAGCTTTGCAAAGCAGGAGCCCCTGATCAGCAGGTTAAAAGCTGTAAGCATTAGGGACAGCCCGTGCTTTTATAGGACCAGACATCTCTTTGGTTAATAGATTAAAACATTGGCTTACAAATGATGGAATGCTGAGGATAAGTGAGTTCTCCTTGCTCTGAATGGATGGAATGTTATTTGTGGCCTTTATTACACTTTTAAACTCTCTTTTCTCCACTCACAGAAGCTTAAACCTATTTTTGCTGCCCAGTTCACGCTGCTGACATGAACCAGAGGAGCCCTGTTCTGTTTTCACCTCCTTCTGCTACACTTTGGAGACTAATCTGCAAAACCCGAAAAGAACTGCTAAAACTAATCCTAAAACGAGCAATTCATGCAATCATTGAGGTTGGAAAAGACCCTTAAGGTCGCTGAATCCAACTGCTAAGCCAGCACTGCCACCTCCACCACTAAACCCTGTCCCTAAGGGCCACATCCACAGGTCTTTGAAATCCCCCCAGGGCTGGTTGCTCAATTAGTGGATATCAGAGTTTTTAAAATTATATAAATGAAATGCAAGTTTTTTGGGATCTCTCTCAAAAATACCCCACCAAAACCTAAACAAACAAACAAAAACCCCCGAACCCAAACAACGAAAAGGCTCCACTCCTGCAGTGACTGACATGGTTGCAAAGGCAGATGGGGCTCTCTTGAATTTGCCCTGAAAAAACCCCCGTGGCCTGGCCAAAAATGAGACTAAACCATGGTGATAAGAGAATAAAAATAAAGAGGTAAATACCCTAATCATCACCCTATTCAGGGAACATCCAAATGGTCAGGGGACAAACTCCTGTGCTCTATTTCTTCAGTAACACTAAGGGATCTAATGGTCCTCTGTGTTTTAAATCTTCCTTCTAAGAACTTCAAAGTATTTTGCTGATTTTTAACAAGGTGGCTGCTACAAGGCAACTGAAGAACCTGCCCAAGGCTCTGCATGAAATCTAAGGCAAAGCTGTGAAGGAATTATTGTTGCCTGACTGTAGCTGCTTTGGGAATTTTTATTTTTGGCTTTATCTCCACTCCTGTACCTGACTCCTCCCCTTGTATTCACTGTCCTGTTCTAGGTCCTGACCTGCCCACACAAATGGAAATGCAACCTTCCAAGGCACTGGGCTTTGCTTTTCTTTAACAAATAATCAAGTTAGTGAGCCTGGATGGACGAATCACACCAGAACATGCCAGAGCACATCAGCCCAGGTGTGCCATGTGCAGGTTAAACAGCAAGGTGCAAAGCAGACACAGTCAACTGGAAGTCAAAGAGAAGGATCTTCTTTCAGCTACACTTTTTTTAAAGTGTCTCAAATTCTTCCAATATCCACAGAAAGAGGATTTTTTTAAGCAACCCTCCATTGACTTCAGTGCAGCAACCAGGTGTGGCTGAAGGCAGATGTCAGCTCACACAGGATCCCTTAGTCCAGTGGTTTCCATCCTTTTTGGATTTGGTCCATCCAAGGGACCTGCAAACTCCCATAGAGTGAATTTAACCCAAAGAATTTTGGTTTTGATACCCATGGTCTTGGACTGTGGACCAGCTGCAGGTCAGGGCTCATAAACCACTGGACTAATGGTATCCCAAACCGTGGGTTTGGTTCAGCAGAATAAACAGTACAGAAAGGCAGGAGGATAAAAACTAAGATAGTTGCCCCTTGGGTGCCTCATGAGACTCAGACAATGGTCATTTCACAGGAACAGAGATAAATCAGGTAAAACTCAGACCCAGGGTGCAGGTGAGCCAGGAAGCAGACACGACATCTATTCCCTGTTGTGAGAGCAGTAATGTTGTCCTCTTGGTGAAGTTACAAATAATCCCATTTTCCCAAATAGGAAGGATTGTGAGGATGGAAAGAGATAGCCTTCATGAGATCCACCTGTCCTCCAGTTCTTTGCCAGATGAACCTGATTTTTCCCCAGGCAGATCAAGGCTGGTTATTGATTCTCAAGAAAGCAACAAATTCCCTCCTGGGTCAAGTGCGTTATGCCAAATTCATCCCTGGTGCGATTCTGCTCACAACAATCCTCTTGCTCCATGGATGAGCCAATTTTCTCTACTGGCCTGAGGCAGCTCTCCCTCTGTTTCTCCCTGGAGATGACTCAGGGATCTATTTTCTTCCCTATTACCAAGTTCAAGCAATTGCACATCCCAGAACAAAACTATTTTGTGACATTTCTGAAGCTTCCAGGCAAACTCCGATTATATTTCTGTAACCAAGCTCACAATTTTTTCTTTTTTTCTTTTTTCTTTTTTCTTTTTTTTGTTTTTGTTTTTGTTTATGGTTACAGGAATAACAGCAGATGAGAAATTTGGGGCTGAACATACACATTTGCAACCCTCAGAGCTGAAAATGCTCCTAACATTTTATACAACCCTTGTTTGCTTTTATAACATCTGTCTGAAGGGAACTTCATCAAGATACACCACCCTGACAGGGATTTATTTGTGTTCCTCTACATCCTGCACACAACTTATTTTTCTTTCTTTGGGGCATAGAAAAGACAAAGAATTCAAGTACTTGAAGGTTGATTTGGCTGAAAAAATTCTAGTGTTCCTACACTTACACCATCCTCCCTGTAAAGCTTTTTGATGGGACTCTGGGAAAGAACTAAAAGGAAAACATGTTTAAAATGAAGTCAAGAAAGTTCATAGTCAGGATGCTAATCTTAATAATTTATTGTGGATGAATCCTCTTAATGTAATAGCACAGCATTTGTTTCTACAGCGGGCTGGCCCAAAGGTCCAGCCAGACCAGGGTCCTGTCTCAAACAGGGCCAACAGCAGAGAACTATAAAGAATGATGAAAAAATATGAGTTGAGGATCATTTATCCCTGAATATTTTTCCAGACTCCAGCATTTTCTGCCCAGCAGCTTCATGAGTCAGAATGGTGGCTCTTAGTGGATGATGATAATGTCAATTATACCCTTTCAAACACGCACTTGAATACCTGTTATCATCACAAGACAGTGTGAAAACACCAAAGCTGAGGGAAGAAGGTCCTAGAGCTGTTGGCAAAACTCTGGCTTTTGTTGATTTTGTCTCCACCAACCACATCTCCACATGGGAGAGGCCTGTGAAACCAAGGTTTGCTGGCATGGAAAGGCCTGTACCTATCCCAGTCCTCTCTCTTGCCTTCCAAATCTGTCCCTGACCTATTAAAGGTGGTCCCTTGGCTGTATCATCTCCTGAGCTGCCACTGGGAACTGTTCAAGAGAGACAGGGCTGGCTGGTGCACGCTCAGCCACACAGGGACACTGATAAGATGTACAAAGAACCAATTCCCTACACCAGGAAATGCTCCCTAGGGAGATGCAGCCATGATTTAAAGTGGGCTGTGATGGGTTTACAGCAAGCATTAACACATTCTGTGTGGAAATCCCCGGGATAAGGAGGGAACTTGAGGCAGTAATGACTAAAAGTGAAGAAAGATGTGTTTTTGGATGGGTGTAGAAGTAATTCTTATCGCCCTACCAATCCAGGTGAAACTGGCAGAAACAAAAAGGAACAGACTATGACTATCCCTGGACAGTCCTAAATAATGGATGAACTAATCATTGCTCAGGACACACTGCTGTCAGTTCTGCTTCCCCAGTCATTCCCAATGTCCTTCAGCGGTACTTCAGGAACAATCACAGCATGCCTCCCCCTCTCCTTAGTGGTCCCTGCAACATTTCTGCCATGCTGACACACATTTTCAAGTATTCCAACAATATCTAACATTTCTTTTTGCACTAGTGGTGGTGTGACAAACCCTTCATTTGCTCCTCCGTTTTCATATAACGCCTTCACGAGCATTATATGAAGTTGATTTGCCAGGCTTGGAAATCAGCAGATGATGATGGGCACAGAGCCGAGCTGCCCTCTGCCCATGCACATCTCCAGAGACGTACAGATACATGGACACCAACAACCAACATGGATAAGGTGGCAAAAGATACTGGATCCTTGTTTTTAGGGCCATTGGCCGGCGTACGTACGGAGCTGGGCAAGGGTCGTACCTTCAATGGTGATGGCTTGGTCTCCTCTCCTCTCCTGGGTCAGGGCTGCGGCGCTGTGGTGGTAAAGCTCTGCTCCACTTTTGGCAGACCCTAACCTGTTCACCAGCTGGAGAGAATCGTGCAGTGCCAAATGAAACACGGGACGGTTTTTGTCGCGATGAAACCCTGCCTGTGCTGCCCTTGAAAATTCAGTGCCGACAGAAATGGGCGAAGGTGTGACCCCAGGGCCAAGCTGGGGTTTGAAGGGACACTTCGCTGCTCAATGGAGTTCATGGGCTTTTACCAAAAATTACTCACACAGACAAGTTACAGCACATCAGCAAACTTATTTACTTAATTATTGGGTGTTTGCTCTGCAGCCTGGGGTAACTCTCTCTACCAACAGGCCCAGATTCCTGCTGTACACACACTTAGGTGGCCATTAAAGAGGATTTTTTTTTTGTTTATCATCCAATAATTACTGAGTTTTACTCAGCCAAGGGCATACTGGACCTTAGGATCTTAGTCAATGGCAAATGCAAGGTAGTCTGGTTTTGCTAGAATTCCAGTAGAATTCTTTAAAGTATATCAAACTTCCTAAATATTTCTCTGAGCTGAACCATTTACCATGGAGCAGCTCACCCATGCTAGTTTCCTAAACCAAGACCAATTTCTTTTATTGCCAAGCCCTCAGAACTTATCACTGTTCTATTACAATGAATGCATAGACTATGACTAATTTTCATAAAATATCTTACATTTTATCAGCTACTTCCACGTATGCTTGCTAAGCAAAACAGGAATTTCATTGCTTTATCCTTCTATTTAGACTTAAATTCTTTCTTTTGGTTCTGGAGGGTTTCTTAGCCATAATTTAAAGACAGTCCAGAAACAAAATATCACATCAGAATGGTCACAGATTTTGTAAGAGTTTCCTCTAGAGATCTGGATCTGAGTTTAAACTCCAGAACAAGCTCCATCAATTCTTTTGTACCAACAAGCTGTCAGATCAGAATATTATGAAGCTTTTGGACATTCACAATCCAGATTTAGTTCAGCCTGACTTTCTATAATATTTTTATGAGCAATTACTCATCCATGGGTCTCTCCCAGTAAAATGAACTGTCCTGCCTGTATCATTTCAGATGACAGATATTTAAACCTCTCCGAACTTACCTCACATTCATAGTGCCCCATGTCTTCATTGGAAGGGTTCTTGACCACCAGGACTGCGATGCCACTCCGTGGTTCACTGAACGTCTGGTATTTACTGGTGTCCTTCAGCAGCACCCCGTCTTTGTACCATCTGAGTGGGAAAACATGGAGTGTGAGCCAGGAAAAATTATGCAGCCTCAAGAGGTCCCCAAGATTGCTGATTCATCCATCAAACAACTCTGGAGTTAATCCTTGGACAAACATTTGGATCCTGGAAGGGAGGGCTGCAGCTGGGTAGATCACACCTGGGTATTAAACTGCACACATTTATGAGATTCTTCCCAAGAGATCTCCTCAGTCAGTGCAGGGATAGGGCTTTAAATGATGACAAGACAAGATTTGCTAAGCTTTTTGTCTGAATACCTGATCAAATCAAGTCAGGTGTAAGGCAGGGAGGATAAACAATGATAAAATGTTTTCCAGGGCTTTAGATTGGACAGAGTCCTCCACAGGGTCTATCTGTAGGTATTTCATTTCTAATTCTAGCTAGAATTAATTGCTGAGAATCTCAGGAATGTCTGGATCATGAAGAGCCAGCATTGGGATGGGGTTAAGATGGAAGACACAGCAAAGAAAGGGTCATAAACTCAAAATTACCTTTCTGACTATGCAAAATGGGAAACCAGGATTTGTTCCAATGTGAGTTGTAGGACTGACCTGATCTGAGGCCTGGGTGCTCCTTCCACAGTGCAGGTGAACTGGACATCTTCACCCTCGACAAGATAAGCATTTCTGACCTTGTTCACAAATCGTGGGGGCACTGCAAAAAGCAAAGCTAAATGTGACTGGTAGCTGGAAATATGAACAGATAGGAAGAGCGTGTCCCTGACCAGATAATCCTCACTGGGTCTAAAGGATACTAAAGACCAATTTTTTTGACCTAAAAAACAGTTGCGTGCACCTGTACATATTTTTTTTTTTTTAGTATTATCCAGTATATGTTGTATAGAACCTCTGGAATGTCTTAATATTTGTAACATCATAGAAACATAGAATCATTTAGTTGAAAAAGACCTCTGAGGTCATGGAGTCCAGCCATTAACACTGCTAAGGCCAACAGTAAACCACGTCCCCAAGTGCCACATCTAAATGTGTTTTGAGCTCTTCCAGGGATGGTGACTCCACCCGTTCCTTGAGAAGTTTGTTCTGCTGGTTGACAACACTTTTGGTGAAGAAATTTCCCCTAATCTCCAACTTAAACCTCCCCTGGCCCAGCCTGAGGCTGTTCCCTCTCCTCCTGTCCCTGTTTCCTGGGAGCACAGCCCGACCCCCCCCGGCTGTCCCCTCTGTCAGGGAGTTGTGCAGAGCCACAAGGGCCCCCCTGAGCCTCCTTTTCCCCAGGCTGAGACCCCACAGCTCCCTTCTTGTCCTCCAGCCCCTTCCCCAGCTCCATTCCCTTCCCTGGACACGCTCCAGCCCCTCAATGTCCTTCTTGTCGTGGCAGTCTCAAAACTGACCCCAAGACTGGAGGTGCCTCAGCAGTGCCAGCACAGGGGATGGTCACTGCCCTGGTCCTGCTGGTCACACCATGACTGGTACAAATTTAAGGTATTACATAGCAGACCCCCTTAAAATACTGCATCTGTGCAGGACTTTACCTTGAACAAGGATCTTTCCCAAGGTGCTGGCATTCCCAGCAGGACTGGAAGCAAAGCACATGTACTGTCCTGTGTCAGCCCCTGTCAGGTTGTCCAAGATCAGTGTGCAGGAACCATCAGGATCTTCTATTATAATGTGATGGGGATCCACATCCACGGGCTTTCCATCTGAAAGAGAAATTATTTCTTTTAAATCAGCTTACTAAGAGTTTCCTCTTTAGGAATTTCACCCAGCTTTTTGTCCTGAGAGGGCTGAGAGCTGTGTTATTGCAGCTGATGTTGGTAGTTGAGGAATCAGCTCTTCATCTTCATCCAGCTCTCTATAAAACATCATCCAGGGCAAAGTACTGTTGAAGGACCTCATACATCACCACTCATTTAAAAGTGAAATTATCCCAGAGTACATTCTGTGCAGTCATATTTCTGCTTTTCCAGCCAAAGGAGCCCACCCAAAATACCCAAAAACACGGTCTCTAGACTTGAGTATCTCTAGGGGATCAGTTCTTGGATTACCCCCTGAGCAGCTACCACAGCAATATGGACAGGGGGCACATTTGGAGGGTGCATTTCATGCCCTGCTGCTCGTACCTTTGTACCAGCTGATGGATGGCTTGGGAGCTCCTGTCACCTTGCAGGCCAGCTTGACTGTCTCTCCCAGCTCAGCTGTGCAGTCTGCCAGTTCTTCCTCAAAGTCTGGAGGGACTGAAATATCAGAGGAAGCGTGTTAGTCTGGAGGATGGGACTCTGTCCATGGCACGGCTGCTGCTCAGTGAGATAAGAAGAATTTTTGCAAATCTGTGAGGTCCAGAATGGAAAACTGAACAGAAATATTAGCAGCTCAAGACTTTATATGTGACATGCTCTCCTTGCTTGTCTGAGACTAAATTCAGTCTGTAACATGTCTGTTGTTGGCTATAAAGTTAGACCATATGAAAAAAAGAAAGGAATTTGTTGCTGATCTGGAATTATTTTACACCACGATTTTAATAAGCACATTCGTTATTCAGACACCATAACATGTCAGTCAGACAGGTCTGACAGACACAGACACATAGGTGTTACTGTTAAGATAATTATCTTAATTAAGATAATTAAGGTGTTACTTAAGATAATAAGATATTATCCTTTATTTAGGATAATAAAGTCCTCAAATAAAATGCAGCCTGGATATCCAAACTAGCATCCTGCTGGTGTCCTTACAATAAAATCTCTGCTTTCATTGAATCATAGAGTGGTTTGGGTTGGAAGAGACCTTAAAGATCATTTTGGTTGCATTCCAACCCCTGCCATGGGCAGGAACACCTTCCACTCTCCCAGGCTGCTCCGAGCTCCATACAGCCTGGCCTTGAGCACTCCCAGGGGTGGGGCAGCCACAACTTTGGGCATCCTGCTCCTTTATTAGGTGACTTTTATTTTAACCCATTGCTACCATATGAAACCATACAAAATTATTCTGATAGTCTTCCTCACTAAAACACTTTACTAAAGGCCCAGACTTGTTTTCAGTGTACATGGACTAAATCCAACTCTGTTCTGGCATTTTAAGATGCCAAATAGCCTTATGCTATAGTGGACACCATTTGTAGTTTATGCCTGGAAAATAAAGATTTAATATCCCTACTGATTGATTTTGTGGATTGAAAATCGGTGGAATCTCAAATGACACTGAGAATGATGAAGCCTTAATGACCAGACAAAATTCCAAAGCAAACCCGGGTGCAAAGATAGAGCAATGTAAGCCAGGAGTCAAGTAAAGTCACAGGGTCATTTGTACTGGGGTGGGCAGGACTCTGGATCAGGGTACAACCCCAACTCTCCCTGCCTTTCCTCCAGGAGAGGTGTTTCAACCCTCAGATTATCTTCGTGGCCTCTTCTGGACTCTCTGCAGCAGCTCCATGTCCATTTCATATTGGAGACCCCACAGCTGGACAGAGCACTGCAGGTGGGATCCCACAAGAGCAGAGCAGAGGGGCAGAATCCCCTCCCTGGACCTGCTCCCACATTTAATGACCATAAACAGCTTCTCTCACTATTTTATCATTTCCTGAATCAAGGAGACCACCCAGGAAGAAAACCCCGTGAGGTTTGGGTTGTCTTGTGCCACACTTACTCCAGATGGGCTCGCTGATCCGCTGCTGGATGCCCAAGATCTCCTTCACCCAGGAGTTCTTGATGTTCACGGTTCGCGCCTGCAGGAGGTACTTGCGCACCAAGTCCTCCCGCTCGTGCCAGATCTCAAAGGCCCGGTCATCCCCTTCCACCAGGTCGTTCACGTCTATGTTGTTCAGCTGAGTGACAGAAAGAGCAAGAAAGTCACCACAAATCCTGTGTTTTTTAGGAATTCACAACAGCAGAAAGGGGCAATTTGCACTTTCTTCAAAGAGTTTTCAGATCGCGCGAGCAGTGCAACATGGCTTTGGATGAAGAGCAATCAGAGCTACTTTGAGATTTATTTTCCCTGCTGTATGTGACTTTCTGGTTACCAAACCGACATTTTCCTGGGATTCGTTTTTCAGGAAAACAATGTACAGCATTAAAAGTTACCCCAAGGGTGGAACACACTGTCCCTGAAGGGTTGGGCCCTGGCAATGTGGAAAAAAATAGAGAACGGGCAGTCTCTGGACAAAGAATGGAAATGTTTCAATTTCATTTTTCTTGGAAAATAAAATTTGCTTATGAATATTGATGAGGACAGAGATAAGGACTTTCAGAAGGTCCTGGCTGGGCTTGATCAAGAACTCCATGGGTTTTTGGTTGGTAGGCTGTTTTTTATTGGAGTTGAGCATCTCCTGCCTTGTGAAAACTCTTTCCTCAATTTCTGGCAGTTTTAACCCTGAATGTCTGAAGATGAGTGGATCAAATACTCTGAATTTTTCCATTTCTGAACAGGAATTGGTGTCTGGAAAGGACATAACCAGCAGAGAGAACCCGATGAAATTTAGCAAATAAGATTCTTCTCATTTACTCCCAGTATTACAGACTGCCAAAACTAGAGATTCACAAATTCAAGAAAATATTCCAGGCAGCAAAATCCACACCAGTATAATATATTTATGCTGTTAATTAAATGAGGTAACAGAGATAGATAAATGTAATCTCCTTGCTGCATGGCAAAAGTCCACCCTGATAGTTTCAGACATGTTTCTGGGAGGTTTAAAAAATGTATTTTTTGGGATAAATGTAGATTCTACTTGTGCTTCAAAGACTTTTTGAAGCAAAGGAATAGCTCAGAAGGATTAGAAAAATGTCCAAGCTGGATATAAAAGTGAACCTGTAGTTGACAGAGAAATGCTTTATGTGAGGATAAAGTGATCAGACCTTCATGATGTTCTTGAAGATGTAGCTGTAGGTGTCTGTCTTTGTGTCTCGCTTTGGTTTGCAGATCACAATATAATTTTTGAAGAGGAAAACATGTCTTTTGTGTCCTTTCCATGCCATTCGAGCTCCTGGAGCTCCTTCCCACACAATGAAGTGGCCCTGATAGGAAAAGGAAGGAAGAGCACATAGTGATACATCTGGAATAATTACCACAGTTATGTCTCACCATCATTTTGCAGCGCCCAGATAACAAATGTTTCCTGTTGCATTGTCCCCTGATGTATCTCTGGTTTATTAAAGCACAGCAGATGGTTTCTAATGCTAAAGGTGACTCATCAGGCACAGCCAGTGGTTGTCATCTTCATTTAGATGGTATTATTTTGTGCCAGAAAAATAGAGAGCCTTTGTCAGGCAGAAGCACTCTTGGAAATACGAAGGGAAAATTGCATTTTGTGTGTTATACAGACACTTTATATGATGATTTGGTCACCTTCACCAGAGCAGGACATTCATTTCACATAGCTTCAGACACAGACAGCTCAATTAGTGACATGGGTTTCCCCTGGCATCTCTGGGGAGAAGTAAACACTTGAGGGGTGTGACTGGACACTTTTTGGGTGCCTAAATGTGGAAAGATGAATGCCCACCACAGTATCACTGTAATTTAGCCTTACAGCTCCACTCAGCAATACGCCGTGATTCCCATGGAAAACACTGGATACAGACAGAATAAATTACTTGCCTGGTATAACACAGTAAATCTATAAAGAAACAGGAATTTGAGTGAGGCTGTTGGAAGTACTAGACTAAAGTGTCCTAAAGCTGGGTCATCTAGAAAGCCACACACCTGGTTCATGGGATAAACCTGGGGGAGCACATGGCTCTGTTGATGCCAGTAACTCCCAGCAGATGCCCTGTGTTGCTTCCCAACAATATGAGAGGATCAGTTAAAACCCTTTTAGATCATGTAGGGGCCCAGAACAATTTTATTCCTGTTTGATGAGCAGGTCACAAAGGCAAATAACTGCATTATGTGTGAATTATTCCATAACCATCCATGCTCTGGTGTTTCAAACCTTAGTGGAGGCAGGACACCCATTTCTGGACTGCAGCAAGTGAGATAAGCAAAACATCTCTTTCAGATATAATTTCTAAAGGATTTTCTCCTAAGAATTAAGGCTCCTTAGAAACTGGTGAAGGCACACATGGAACCAAGAGCGACTGGGAAGTTCCAGTTACCTGCCGGATGGGCTCCCCAAGGCTTTCCAAGGTCCCTGGATAATTCTCAATGAGTGAGACATGGAGGTTGTTCTCTGCTCTTCGGGTGAGGGCAGACACAATGGCATAGGCCTGCTCCAGCAAAGTGCAGTTCTGGCTGTTTCTGGCTTTGTTTCGGATTAATTCCTGTAAGTGAACAAAGAAAATATTAGTGGAAAATCAGAGAAAAAAAAAAGCAGTTCCTTCAGAGCCAAAGAGTTTCTCTCTCTCTTTCATCTCAGCAACATTTATCCGATTTTTTCACCACAAACAGCTTAGATAACAAACTCTTTTCTTTCCTACCTATTCAACAGTATTAAAGACTAACCAGTCTGGCTTCTCCTTGCATCAGTTGATATTAAATAAAGGTAAAGTTGAAACAAACACCAGATATGCTTTAGTGGTTGAAAACCAAAAATTCCAAAAGTGATTCTAAATGTACCCATTGCATTTGTCTTCTTCTACCCTCTCAATAGCAGAGAACAAGGAATTCATGTGGCCATGCTGAGTCAACATGAATAAAAATAGAGGCTGGAAAAAATGTGAAGTGGCATTTTCCCTGTTCTTCCCACATTTGTTCCTGTTCCTCTCTTTCAGCAATGAAGGCATGGAAAATGCCTTTGCTCCTCCAAGAGACCCTTAAAAATGTTGGTGTTTGTGTGCAAGACTCTGTTCAAAAGTAGAAAGTTCTTCAAAATATCCAAACTGCTCATTTATACAACACTAGAATACATGCATATTTTCCCATTATTATTTTCTTCCTGAGTATCCTAGTGCTATTTCCCATGAAAATACTGTTTAAAATGCTGCTCTGAAATGTTTGCTTATGGTCTAAGACAGTGGGACAGAGGCAAGCCTGAAAGACAAAATATTTCAGGGTGGTAGATTGGGGCAAAGCTTTTCAGAAAACAAGAATTTCATCTTACTATAATATCAGTATATAACATAAGGAAAAGAAGTGGTAAGTCATTATCTTAGACATGGAAACTGCTTATTTTTATAACATAAATGTTGCTGAGTCTGAAGCAAATTTATACCTGTCATTCATGAAGTCATATATTATATTATACATATAATATATTTTTACATATATTTAAAGATAAAGCTCACTGAACTTTATGGGCTTGGATTCTGTGAACCTCCACCTGGATTTACATTTACAAAACTATTTAGAGGACAGCCCCACTAGTGATGATTAATCTCTTATTTACTCAAGCAGTTTTCAATTGTAGTTTTATCAGAAGGCAGCCAAGAAATAGGAAACAAAAATAAAATCTTTTTCTGCACAAGCTGCACAGAGCAGAACATAAACCTGTAACAACATCTCTTTACCTTAATTATTGTCTGGTACTGCTGGATCCTGTTTATGGGTTTTTCCAGGTAGTGCTGCAGTGGTGGGATAAGTGGCTGTGAGGGATCTTCATTAGTTACAAATTCATCTGTGTATCTCTGAAAAAATACATGCAATAACAAGGAAAGGTTGCTTTAAAGAGCAGTAGAAAAAATCCTGAGTAGCTGGAGCAGAGAAACAAGATTTGCTTATCTATATTTATGATTTATGTGGTCGTCTTGGTCTTATTATGTGGTGACCTTTAAAATGTCCCTTAATTACAATTACATAAACACAGCCACATTCATCTTTGTATAATCTTTATAATACTAATAAATGCATAAGAATATGTAAATATGTTCCCATATTGGCCATACTTACCAGCTATAAGGTGAACTAAAAATTATTATATTTAGCAAAAGATATTACAAATACTTTTGAGGTTCACGTTTGTGATTAGTAACCACATTCCTTGATGCAGTGGGTTGCAGGATGAGTTTTCCACAGCTGCTTTGGCTCCTGCCTTACCTTGTAGAAATCCTGGACAGCTTTGCTGACAACAATTGACTCTGCCTGGACCCTTCCCACCAGGTACTGGATGTACTTGTTGAACTCCGCTTCGTGCTTGATGAAGCACATGGCCACGTCGTCATCGGTGTCACAGCTCTGCAAGCTCCTCAGGAAGACACTGTGGGACAGCAGCAAGAGACATCAGAGGAGAAGGTGCTGGAATGAGGCTGAAAGCGCAGCCCCAGCAGCCAGACTGTGAATCAGGAGATGGCAGGTTAGCACAGGTTAAGGGAAGTGATGGGGGGAAATAAGGGACGTTGCCAAATTAGCATTAAAGTGCTCAGTGCCTCCTCAGCCAGCACAGTGCCATTGCCCTTAGCTGGGATGGCTGTGCAGGGACTTTGGACAAGGGCCTGGAGGACAGGACAAGGGGGAATGGCTTTAAACTGACAGAGGGCAGGGGCAGATGGGAAGAAATTCTTCCTCGTGACAGTGGTGAGGCCCTGGCATAGATTTCCCAGAGAAGCTGTGGCTGCCTCTGGATCCCTGGAAGTGTCCAAGGCCAAGTTGGACAGGGCTTGGAGCAGCCTGGGACAGAGGAAGGTGTCCTGAAATTCATGGATGCTGACATCAGTTTTACGTGGATTAATATCTCTATATGAAGACACCAATGAAGTGCCTGTAAGAACTTGCTGCCATTTTAACATAATTCACTGTTTCACAGTAAAATTCCCTTTAAAAAGTAAGAAATAAGCTGGACACAGGAAGCCTGGAAGCTCTGAAGGGGATTATGGAAGTCCTAACCCTGTGCTATGATTTAAGCCATGCCATCATTTTACCCTCCTGAAAGGAGTATCAATTCCCTTGCACCCCAGCACTGCCAGAGCTCCACATCAGGAATAATAGTAAGAACAGTAGTAATCATAATAGAAGTAATAATAGTGGTAGCAACAGTAGTAGTAATAATAACAATAACAATAACAATAATAATAATAATAATAACAACAACAACAATAATAATAGTAACAACAACAACAAAACAACAACAATAATAATAATAATAATAANTGCTAAACATCAAACATAAAATATAATAATGATAATAACGATAATAATAGTAATAATAATAATAATAATAGTAATGCTGCCACTCTTTGGTCTCCAGTGAAGGCACTTGGGAATGCCCACCTGGAATGGAAGCGACCAATGTCATCAATATTCCTGAAGATAGTGGATTTCTGACTGGCAACAGCTCCTGGCACGCTGGGACAGGTCTCAGTGTACCTAAGATGATGAGTCTGGAGGAACTGTAAATCTTGAATGTAATCTTCCTCTGAGATCAACAGCTCCTGAATGAGAACACTGAAGGGGAGACAGAGGCAGAAAGAAATCACAGAAAAATCATCACAATTGTCCTTGAGAGGCTTTTAGGCTGTAAAGTAGAGATTTATGATCAGAGGAAATGCCTCCTGGGGTGTATTAAAAGATCCCTTCAGGAAATGGATGGATGGATGGATGGATGGATGGATGGATGGATGGATGGATGGATGGATGGATGGATGGATGGATGGATG
>VZSE01007567.1:102507-126007 GCA_013398275.1 Promerops cafer | reverse complement strand
CGGGATGGAGGGAGAGAGGGATGGATGGATGGATGGATGGATGGATGGATGGATGGATGGATGGATGGATGGATGGATGGATGGATGGATGGATGGATGGATGGATGGATGGAGTGGCCAGTGGAAGGTGTCCCTGCCCATGGGACTCGTTTGCACTAGATGGTATTTAAGGTCCCTTCCAACCCAAACCATTCTAGGATTCCGTGATCTCGATTGCCTGGAATTTTCCTAAGCTGAAATCAATCACAAAATAGAAGTGGTTCAAAAGGCAGGAAAATTCAAAGGTGGAAATACCAAATGACACGAGCTTACCTTAGCTTCCTTTTGTATTCATCTTCAGAAACAAACTCTCCAGGAAACTCTGGAATTTCTGTTGTTCCCCACTCTGGTGATAACTACAATATTAGGAAAAGAAATTAAAATAATTCTTGGAAGTGGACAGTGCTTTTATCTACACATACTGAGGAATATCTCTCATGTGTTCGCAGTCCTGTTTAGTTCAACAATTACTAAACCACTGTGAAATTTCTTTTGTTCTGGAGAGTGTTTAGGTCTTTCCAACTCAGAAACCCCTGCACAGACCAGAAATATTGTCTAATAAAAACATGAAAAAGTACAACCTTGTTCCAGACCCCTTCACCAACCTCCTCTGCCATCACTCCTAGCAAAAGGTATGGCTCTAAACTGCAACAGGAACAAGAAATTTTAAATAAGAAATAACCAAATGTGATCAGTCACCTTTAATTTCTTGTCCAGATAAGCTGGAGACACCCAACCCTGTCGAGAGGGACTGGATTTCGTGGGTTTAGTCCTGACCAGCCATTTCAGAGGATGAGCTGAATCCAGGACTTCCACATACTGTCCTTCCTTCAGGGTGATGGTCTCCTTGTCCGGCGCCGCGGGCACGTAGTCAGCAGTGACCATGTAGACGTCAAAGATCTGCAGGCACGAAACTACAGTCACTTTGTGCTCTTCATTTCCCTCATGAAGAACTTCCTGACAAGATTCCTCTGGCCAACTCTATCCAAGGCCACAGAAAATCAAGTTCTGACTTTCTGAAGTTCAGCCATGAAAGCAAGAGGTGCCAAGCCATGGGGATGTTTTGACCATGCTGACTTGAACGACTTGTTCAGGATCACAGGGTGAGCATCAGAATTGGATTCTCTGTGCTCTGTGTCACAGACACAACATTTAACTACTAAATACACCTACAAAATTGAATTACATCACGAAAGAGGATGGAGACACCACAGTAGGTTGGTCATTCTAAGTTTAGCTTTCTCCTTGTGTCCAACTTGTCCATGGAGATATCATACCTCTCCTCTGGAATCCCCATCCTCAGATTCAGAGGAGGATTCCTGAGCAATGGATGAAGGTCTGGATCGTCCATGGCGAGGAGATGCAGAGGGAGTTCTTGACTCATCATCGCTTTCTGCACCCGGGACTCGAAGTTTAGCTGAAAAGCAGAGCAACAGCAAAGTGTTAAATAAGTATCCCCAATTTAAACATGAACCAAATCTATCATAATTTTTCTTCTTCCTAGGAAGAGCATTCACAGTAATATTTAGTGTGATTTCCTATTGATATTTAGGATTAAATGAATAATTTGGATGTTTTAATACATGGTGTTGCAGGCCTACTGCACATATTGCTGCTGCACTGCAATATTTGTTAGAGAGTTAATGCCTCTATTCTTGCTCCAAGTTAAACTTTTTCTACAAGATAATCAGGGCGGACACAAACCAGAATTTTTCATTCAACTCAACAAATCGTTGGATTACTGCACAGCTGTGCACAGTTTTCAGCCTTAATTTGATTTCAAAATTCCACTGTGAGCTAAAACTTGAAGATGTGGGAAGTACAGAAAACAAGATTGCTTTCTGATTGAGGAATTATGAATATCTGAGGAATTCAAAATACCTAAGATATGCAAAATACACTTATATTTTTACAATTTACTGTAATAGCCTTTTTCCTAGTTCAAAATTCTAGACTGAGATGTGCAGGTTGGATGGACTCCTACTAAAATTTCTTACCCCAAGCATCAACAAATGTTCATTTGCTTATATAGAATGACTGTCTCAAAACCTGTTGCATAAATCTCACTTATAATTAAACAACACCTAAAAAAAGAGATTGCTTTTTTTTTCTACCGTAATCAAACTGTGTTTTCCAGATTCCTTACCCTGAGTTATTTTTGCAGATACCATTTCTGAGATACGTGAGGTGAGTTTCTGGAAGAACTCTTCTGAGCCAACATCAGCTAATGAAATAGGGCTTTTGGGCACACCTTCTCTTCCAGCTTCAAGGTCTCCTGGAAAAAAAGAGAATTTGTTATTAAGCTGGCAGTGTCATTGAAAATTCATCCCTTTTTGAGTAATAAAACCTTCTGTGGAAGGAAGGTTTAATTTTCTTCCCTTCTCCTGTTTTTAAAACTGTGCTTGCTCTCAGTTCATCCAAATGATTCACCCTTGAACAGCGAGGAGTCTTGAAAGCTTCCAGCATTTCAGACAATTTCAAGAAAATTGGACAAAAGTAAGTGGATACATGAAATACATTGACAGTCTCAGCTGTAGATATGGAGGATGGGAAGAAGAGAGAGAAAACAGCTTTTCTTACCTTCAGAGGACTGAATAGTTCTGAAAAAGAAAATAAAGCAGAGTTAAAAATTACAATAAAATGGGTAGGAAGGAGAGCTAAATGAGGAACACGTCCCCACTTCTCCCACACATCCAATCACTTACCCCAGTGTGGTCATGATGGCTTCTGACACCATCACACGTTCCTGGGTCAGGACTTCAGCCTCTTTCACTGCAAGATTGGGGTTTATCATTAGAGGACAGAAGGCACAGAATGTCCTTCTTTAGGTATTTAGTGCAGGCACATTTTTTAGACGTGGATTACTGGGAGCACTGCAGCAGCCCCTGACCTGGGATATATATTCCCAGTCCTGTGATGGCAATGGTTTCCTCCTCTCCCTGTTCATGGAAAATATTTAGTTGCCCCATTTCTCCACACTGTTCAAGTTATGCTCCTGCAGCTCTTGGTACAATAAAAATGTGGGATGAAAGGCAGGATAACAGAAAAATGGAATCCTTCACAGCTCTGTCCCTATTCCCAGTATATATTTGTTTTTCCCCCATCTTATTGTGTTAAAAGACGCCTTGGAAAGCTCTACAAAAATCAAGTAACTCTAATACAATCCAAAATACCCCAGCAGAGTGAAGCACTCAAAATAATTTTTCAATAGGTGACTTTTCCCAGTTACTTTACATTGCCTTTCTTTCATTTTTTAAAATCTGTGCTTAATTTGGTTGTTCCTTAGACTTGCTTTCTGTTTATACACAAAACATGCTGCTGTTAATACAAGACAGTCAGAAATCTAAAATATTATAGAAGTAAAGAGTGTAACCATTTGCAAGACAAGCAAAATCATGGCTGCCCTTGACAAAATGCATTTTTTTGGGTGTGACTGGATAATTCCCTTAACAGTCACACTTGTTTTTTTCCCCTTAGGCACTGCATTAAAGGGAAATATGGAGAAAGTGTTTGTGCTGCAGCAAAGATTTACCATCTGCAACTTCCAGGTTGGCAGTGCAGATGGACTGGCCGGCCTTGTTGGTGGCAATGCACGTGTAAGCCCCACTGTACTTCTTCTTGACATCCAACAGGATCAGGCTGTGGTGCATGTTGGAACTGGCAAGTTTGTACCCAGGAGTGTCTGGTTTGATCCACAGGATGTCTTCCCGAGACTCTTCTTTCATCCACGTGATCGTTGGCGGTGGATGTCCTAAAGGAAGATTGGTGCAATAAGCTTTAATCTTCCTATTTGTGTTCCTCCCTTAAAATTAAGAGCCTTCCTGTGAAAAAATGCTGTTTTGATCCATTTTCTGATACTTCCCCAACAATAACAGGCATAATATGCAATAAAGGAGGATAAGCCATTTTACAGCACACTCATGAAGACATTGAATCTTTTCGTAAAACCAAAATTGTCAATCACCATACACTTAAGGGTCAACATGCATCATACTACAAAGTGTCATTATCCCCATTTTTACATAGAGAAAAATGGAGGTGAAGAAAAATAAGATGCTTTACTGTGAAGTGTCTTTGTAAGAAATGTAAGTTGGGAGTAGACTGCCAGACTTCAGATACAGGAAATGAGGTTACAAAGACTTGGGGGCAGAGAGAGAGGAATGTGTTGTGAAGTTACACATTTCAAGTGTTACTCACAGAGATGAGGTATCTGCTCACTTACCTTCAACTTTCACTGATAATGTGATGCTTGCACCCTTTTTCACCTTCTTATTTGTAAATCTTTCAAGGAATCTTGGTGGTATCAGCTGCTCATGGGAATCTGGAAATAGTATTATTGATGAAGCACAGTGAGTTTAGACTGAAAAATTCCTGGGGCTTCTGTTCTCACCTGCTGTGGCTTCTCTCACCTGTTTTGGATGGCTCTTCTTTCTCATAAGGATCTGGAACACAAGGAGAAAAAACAACATGACAAATACAAATAAGTGCCAATCCAGGAGTTGCAGAAAAAAGCTCCCAAAGTGACTCCAGTGGAGGTATAACACAGAAATATTGGTGTGATTCGTAAGAGTCCCTAAGTTTTAATGAAATGAACTTTTAAGGTTAATGAGGATGGGCAAGAATAAAATGCCTGTTTATGAGACAACAGTCAGACCACAGAGAAGTGCCATCGTCTTCTTCTTAAACAGTAAATTTACAGGTGAGCCAAGAGTAAAGCACATCATCTTTTACCTACAGACGCCCCCACCTCACCTGAGTCACCTTGGGAGGTTTCCTCAGTAAAAAAAAAAATAACTATATAAAATGGGAAGAGCCTCTGGAACAGCCCAAAACAGAGCAATACCCACCTTTGACTACCAGCCTGGCTGAGGAATAGGCAGAGCCAGCAGAGTTGATGACAAAGATCAAATACTGGCCGGCATCTGCTTTGGTGACGTCGCGGATTTCCAGGGAGTGGAACTCCTGCCTGTCAGTCTTGAGGATACGATCCGAGGCCTTTAGGGGCTGCCCATTTTTGAACCAATAGAGACGAGGCTGAGGGTACCCTGTGAGGAGTAGTTGCAGACACGGAGAACAAAATTCATTGGCAACACTGCTTTGGGAGCATCTCTAAACTGCCAGATGCTCTGCTGTTTCAAGTGTTTAACGGGGCTCCTGTTTCAAGGGTTTAACCAATTAGGAATGCTTAAAAATGCATTAAAATCGATTTATCTGTTAAAATTCTTTCCTGTCTTCTCAGTTTCTGGCACTCCCCATATAGTCTGCATGTGCAAACGCCTTGGAGATTGAAAAATCAACACTTAGGTCTGATTTGAAGGGTTCACAAGGAGAAATGTTAATTAACCAAAAGCATTCTCATAAATTTTATAGACAGCAACAGGAGAAAACAGGAAAATCCCTACCTCTCCCTACCAGAGGGATGTTTTTGCAGTTTTTACATTGTAGGAGCAATAGCAATCCCTTAATGGAAGAAGGCAAGTCCACAACTGCTTAATTTACTGAAGAGAATAAAGGAGACTGACTTTGTTTTTATTAATATTATTATATAATTATGATTAATATCAATACATTATACTAGATATAGGTATTTACGTTGTATAAATATATATGTGATATATAATGATAGTTATTAATAATGTCAAGATTATTATTCCTTATTGCTCCTGTGCTCAGAGAAATCCAGAATTCAGTTTTCAGAAGCATGTGCCTATCATTTTGCCTGGATATATGGACACAAAATGAGGCATTTAACCTGCCTGAGTCTGCTCCAACAGTCCCTGTTCAGCAGCATGAACACATTTGTGCAAAAGTGGTGCAAGGTGCTCAGCCCGGGGTCACAGCTGCAGAAGAGCACCTTGGAAAACCTTGTCCAGCACTTCAACCTGATATCAGACCTGGAAAACTGACAATACTGTGGGATCCACTCACCCTTCACCTTCAGGTGAAATTTAGCCAGCGATGCTCCAGGTGCCACATGAATATCATGAAGCTCATCAAAGATCTGGGGCAACTGCTCCTCCTCAGTGGTGGATTCCTCCTGTTCTCGGCTAAGCAGCAATTGGAATTAGAAAGAAGAAAATCAGGATGCCAGGTAAGAGGTAGGAATCCGAATGACCTATTGTAGGTGAATTCAGTCTGTGGGTTTTTGGCATCTTGAGAACAGACGCAGCACCATCTGACATTAGAAGTGACAGAGTGATTCCTTGAGGAAATACCCCAGCTTGCCTGAAGGCTCCAGAGCAAGTCTGCCCATGCTGCAGTTATTGCATCTCAGCTGGGCTGGATGCACCTTTATGGCATTAACCTGGCCCTGCTTGACACAGCAAACCCAGCCCTGACATAAATACACAGATGGATCTCACTGAGTCAGAGGTTAGAGCCAGAGTTCCGTATTTTACCTTGAAATATATTCCTTGGCACTGTAGTAAGACGATGTCTCTGTTGCATCTGCTGCTGTCTCATAGTCTGTGCTGGTCACTGTTAAATGGAAAAAGATAGGTCTTGAATAATCTGAGCTTTGAAACTCTTTTTCTTGCTTGAATAGTTCTTGCTGATTTTAGTTCCCTTATTAATTTGAGTGACTGGCAGGTGGATTTTATATTGTACTGCAGCAGGATCCCACATGTCCCTGGATTATGGAAAACACCTCTGTTCACCCCAAAAGCTTTGCTCTGAACCTCGCCCTGGGAGTTGGCAAAACCCAGCTGAACCCAAGAAGTGTGCAAGTGAAAATTTTGTGGCCAAAACATTTTTCTTTAAAATGTAAATGGTGCCTTCCTTGTGGGGGGGGGGGGGGGGGGAATTAATCAGGTCTCAGCCGAACTCCTGTCATCGGTTTTTCTAGTGATTTTGAGACTTACAGTCCACACGAAGCTCAGCCTTGGTTGAAGCCACCCCCATGTTGTTCTCAGCGAGGCACCGGTAGACGCCCATGTCCGTGGGCACCACGGCGGTGATGATCAGCTGGTGACACCCTTCCTGGTCCTCGTTGATCATGTAGTGATCATTTTCTTCAATAGCTTTGCCATCCTTGAACCAGCGAACCGTGGGCAGGGGCTTGCCAATGACGATGCAGTCAAAGCTCACTGGGTACCCATCCTGGACCTCTTGGTTTTGGAGCTCAGTCATGAACATGGGGGCTAAAGTTGGGGTGGTTGGAGAGAAGAAAGAAAAGTTTGGTTTTATCTGAAGATATATTTTTGGTCCCTGCTGCCCAGACTTCTGGTTTCCAGTTTTTTAATTGCAATGTCTTTTCTCTAGAAAAGAGTCGAGAAACTCCCTGGCACTATGAAGATATTCCATCAGCACAGCAATACCACAGCTGCCAAATATATCTTGTCCCTGCTCCTCTCCTTGCCAAAATGTCTTGTGTCCCTCAGAACCATTCTAAACCCTACATAATTCATTTAAGTACAACAATCATAGTATTTATGGTCATGTTGTAGTAGGTGACATTTCTAGCATGAAAAGGGGCTTCATAGATAAGTCAATACATTGCAACCCCCCCCACCAGTGTGTCTCCTCTCCCTCAAAATGAAAAAGAATAAAAAAGTCGTTATTTTTCTAAAAGTGCAAAGCTTTCATAAAAATATCTACACCAAATTAAAAAAAAAAAAAAAATTATCTTGCTTGAGAGTGGAAACCTTATATTGTGACCTGTTCCCACTGTCTTTTCCAAGGAATAAACAAGATTTGTTTCCCCTACCTGTGTCAGAAGTCAACAAAGGTGGTGGAGGTCTTGCTGCTGGAGGTGCAAACTTCCCAAGGGTGGGAGGTGATGCCTTCCCAATGCGCAATTCGATTTTTTTCGGGCCTTGTTCCAAGATGTCGATCTCCACTGGAATTCCCAGAGCACCAAACATCTCTCTGAACCGTGTGGCAGCTGTTTTGGCCTCAGACATGATCTCAAACTTGATGTAGATGTATTGGTCATCCTCACGGTACGTCTGGTGGTCAACCACGTCTATGTCCCCTTCATCCGCGCTGACAAAGAGCTCTTCCTCCACATCAGAGATCTCCGTGGAGATCTTGGCCCTGAAGAGTCTGTGGAGTCTCCTTCCTGCTTTTCGGAAGGCATCATCCAGCTCGCTGCCAGAGGAGCTCTCTGTCTCGCTGTCAGTGCTCTGCTTGCTCCGCTTCTCCTTAGGAAGAACTTGAGGTTCCTGAGTGCCAACCACCACCTTAGCGCTGTGTGAGACCTTGCCAAACTTATTGGATGCCTCACAGGTGTATTTACCTGCATCCTTCCTGTCCAGGCCAGCAATAATCAAGGAGCAGGTGCCATCACTGTAGTTGTCTATGTGGTAGTAACGACCATCCGAGAGCTCCTTCCCATCTTTCAGCCACCGGACGTTCATGTCGGTTTTGCTGTGGGCCACACACTCCAGGTGCAGGGTGCTTCCAGGCTCTCCGGAGAAGTCCTTGAAGGTCTCAGTAAACACTGGGCACTCTTGTTGCTTGATCTCTTTTCTGACTTTGTAGCCTTTGAAAGCAGCTTGGATCTTCACAGCCGCCTTGTTCATGGAGGGATCATCTAAATCTGGCAGCTCTGGTTCAGCTGGCTGAGCAGCTGTGGTGGCCACAGTGGTCTCCACAGTGGATGTCTCCCACTGTTTCCATAATTTTCCTGTGGAGGTGGACTGAACCTTGCTGGTAACACTGATGCTCTTCTTCCCAGCTTTCTTGAGGTAGTTCACTAGGGAAGGAGTCCCAGCTCTAGACTCATCATCAGAGCTTGTGAAAGAGAAATCTGCCTCTCCTGTCCTGGCCAGCTCGTCACACGTGGAGTACTCCTCTGAGTAGTAGTGAGACATCTCTGCTTCCTCCTTCCTCAGCTTCTGAAGCTTCTCATCCTCCTCAGGCACCTCGCTGATGGAATCCAAGGTGGGCTCCCGGCTCATACGGCGTTTCTTGGCCAGGGCTTCCCACAGGAGGTGAAGATCTCCCTCCTGGGCAGCTTCAGGGGGCAGGCTGGGCTGGATGTGTCCATCCACCAGCTCTTCAGCCCGGCTGGCAGCGGGAGCTTCCCTGGCAATCTCCTTCAGCATCGACACTGTGGGAACTGCAGGGAATGAAACAGATGAGAGGTTAAATATCTGTGAGTTTTGAGAAAGCAAACAGAAGTGTTCTACAGGAGAGCCTCAGTGGCGTTTAACCAAGCATCACACTGGGAACAACATGGGAATTTACAGAATCACAGGATGGGGAAGGTTGGAAGGGACTGCTGGATATCATCTAGTCCAACCTCCCTGCTCAAGCACAGTCCCCTAGACCACATTATTCAGTGTCAGGATTTGGAGTATCTTCAGAGAAGGAGACTTCACACCCTCTCTGGGAAGTTGATATAACTGAATCTGGTCCTGGTGAACTTGTCCTAGCTGACCACACTTTGAGGAGAAGGATGGACCATACCATCTTCAGGAGGTCTGTCCAACCTCAACAATCCTGTGATTCTATGCAAGCACTTAAAATATTACCAAACATTTTATTCTTTTTTTTTTTTTTTTCCTTGCACATTTGAATGTAATAAATAGATTTCTGCCCTTTTAAATATTGCAGTTGATGAACTGGTTGTTAAGACTGCCAATGGAGCCTGGAAAGCTATTCAGCCTCATCCTATCTCCCAAACATACAGGGCTTCCCTGTCTGTCCTGAATAGATCTCCAGTGGCTGTGCTGGGAGCTGACACTCCCATCTCACATGGACACACCTTCTTGGTTGGACGTGCCTAAGTCTGAAGGTGTCTGGGACACATTCACATGCCTCTGCATGTTGCCCAGTCCCTTTTGAGATGCTCCAGGTTCTCTGGGACATCCACAGAATATCCTAAAGCATCTCAAAAGGCACAAAAAATTTGTGTAGAGACAATAATGTCACACCTTAAATATCTGTCTCCAGAAACTTTAATCTGAGCAACTCAAAATTATTTGGGATACAGAAGCATACTGGGCCAAACAGGAAAATAACAATTCCTTGTGGATTGTTATCATAGCTTGTAAAAGAAAATGAATTCCAGTCCAAGCTGTGGAGATGCCCCTGGATGTCCATACCAGACCTGATTTAACACCCCAGCAATGCACACTCCGTACCTTCAAGACACAGGCTGGCAACAGATTTGACTTCTGGAGAAGCCATGCAGGTGTAGCTGTCCTGATCCTCAGGTTTAAATCCATGGATAATGAGTATCTGCTTTGTCCCATCAGAGAGAATCTCGTATCTCCCTCCAGCTTTTATTTGTTCTTTTCCCTTGAACCAAGTCACTTTCTCCTCAGTTTTACTTGATAATGTGCACTCCAGGCGAGCCACCCCCCCTTCCGAGACAGATCCTCCCACCAAAGGTTGGGTGACTGTAACTGGAGGCTCTGCAATTACAAAAATAAAGTGAATTAACACAAAGAACAAATTATCATCTGGCTTTAAGGCACTCCATAAAATATCCAAGCAACGCATCCGTCATTTACAGATTTTTCAGCTGTTGTAGACAACTAAAGAGAAAAAAAATGAAAAGACTGGCAGCATCCAAAGTGTGCACTTCCAAAGATAACACCAAAACAACTTTCCAAGCTCTCCCAGTGCTTAAACCAGCTCCATCTAAACATATACATGCAGAAATGGTTGCATGTTCCACATTCCTGTGTTTGTTTGCTGGTCTTCATTTACCCATCACCAGTATAAAAGAAGTTCTACAGGTTTCTCCATCTTAAATGCTTTGAAGTGAAGGAGTTGTGATGTGAGACAAAGAAGAAACAATAAATAGAATGAAAAGAGATTATTCAAAGTGGCATTCAGCTCCGTCTTGAAATAAAAAAAAATACAGATACATATTTATGCCATCTTAGGAAGAGTAAAAATTATCAAAAAGCATAAATAATTTAAAACAAAAAATTCTCTGCATTTTCTTTACTTTGGAAGGAGGTCTACCAACAGAATGCTCTTTGTACAGCCACGACAACTCGAAGAAAAACACATTAAACTCAGAGATGTTGACTGGGATGTAAAAGACTGTGCTGGGTTCCCAAAAGCAGGACATCCCTCAAGGTTACCTTCCTCTCTGCACATTTCACCAGGGTGAGGGGGTTGCTGCCCAAAATGCCTTGGGTTTGTTGCTGACAAAGTCATCATGTGCAGAGTCATCAGGGTCCAGCACTGGCAGCAGTTATTTTTGCAAAAAGAAATGCCATTACGTGCCTGAACCTTAAGCAAAAGAGTATTTTTTAATCATTATCCTCATTTTGAGGAATTTAGATGAGTGATACCAGAGAAAGAGTTGCAAGAAAAGAAAGACTGAGAGAGAGACTCCCCATCCCACTGTAGCTTCTGAAGTTTCACCATCAGACACCAAAGGAACTGTGTCCTCCAGCATTTCTTTGTGGGGATTCTTGAAAAAGATGCATAAAAAACATAAAAAAGGAGAAAGATGGGTGAAGAAGACAACACTGCCCACCCACGGTCACGGACTTGGTTACCCCAAACACATTCCAGCATGCCCTTTTTCACTGCATCCATCCTAACTCCGCCAGAAAAGACACTCACGGTGACTAGCCAACACATGGATGCAGTGCAGGAAACCCATGGTGACGGGCCAGCACGTGGATGATGCAGTGCAGGCTGCAAGACAGCTGGATGCAGTTTGGAGGAAATCAGTGCTGAGTGCTAAAAATGCAGCAGGTTTTGTTCACAGCAGCCCAGAACGATTTCTTTATCCCAAGCTCTTCCTCCTCTATTGTGCTGGCAGCCAAGCACTGAAAGGTATTGCACTGGGAGATGCCTGGGATGGGTGAAGCAGGCATGCCATGCAAAATGTGGGGTCTGCAGGAGCTTGCAGTCCTCCCTGGAGCCTGTGTCCATCCTCACCTAGCCGCACCATCTGGGGGAAGTGCACCGCCTCGCTGGCCCCAGCCTTACTGACGGCCGACACTCGGAATCTGTAGGGCTCCCCCGGGGCCAGGCCATCCACTGTGAACTCCGTGTTTTGGATGAGGGCCTCGCTGCAGGGCTGCCAGCCGACGCCCGGGATTTTCCTCTCCACCTGGTAGCCCAGGACCTCCTGGCCGCCATGACCCAGCGGCTTGTGCCAAGACAGAGTGACAGAGTGGCTGCTCTGACTTAGAACTTGCGGCTCTTCAGGCGGCTCGGGGAGGGCTGGGGGCACAACAGAGGTCCCGTGATGTGCGATGTGAGCAGTAACACCTCATCCTAAAACACCCAAGAGCCTTCTACAAGCTGTGAGGATGGAAGCGCAATGGGCTGAGCATTCTCCTTGTTGTAAAGTTGAGTGTAAAGTCATGATAAAGTCACGGCCATGAGTACCTGTGCAGCACTGATTTATCCTTCTCTGCCCTGACCTGTGCTGCCATTGATAAACATTCATCTTCCAGCTCTCATCTCACATAATTAACGTCTTGTGTTGCCTTTGTCCCACCAAGCTCAAAATAAAGATAAGCCTACACAATCCATATTACCAAGGAATTTAACTGAAAATTTCAAGTACATTTGAGCCTTGATTGTGTTTATTTTAGGTCTGGCCTTAATTGAAATCAAGTTATTATGAGACTAAAGAACAACTCAAATATTTTAATAACGAGTCACTCCACTTCTGTGAAATTGCAGTATATGTCACAGCATCAGGCAATAACAAAGAAATATGTGATGGGAATGATCTGGTGTCCCACTGTCCATGATCATAGAATGGTTTGGGTTGAGACCTTGAAGATCATCTAATCCCAATCTCTACACTCAGTACACTGGAAAATGTTCCTTGCTTCCATTACACTTTGGCCTAAAAGATGGAAATAATTCTTTTAGTCTTGAGTTCAAGACATTTACAATGTAAATGACCTGCCATGATATACCAATACAAAGAATTAAAGGCAAATACGGTCAACAGCCAGTTCTTTAACTCTGGACACCACATGAACATAAAATCTTTTCTCTGTTGTCAGTCAAATTTCATACAGAAAAATCTGTCAACAGGAAGAGTATTGTATTTTTAAGTTCATTAAATATAAGTACTCAAAATTACAAAAAGACTATTTAAATCCATCAAACTTTTTTTTTTTCTTAATTTTGGTGGAAATTACTGGAATGTGTGAGATCCCTTAAGTCTCAGAAATCATCAGACACAGACTGCCTGTAGTCATTTAAAGTACAGATGGTCCATCAGTGACTCCCTAACATCTCAGCTACAGCTAAAATACATTTAATTGTCTCATAACCATCACTGGGATGGTGCTGTGTGACCACTGCTGGGTGACCCACTTGTCCCACTGCGGGAAGGAGCCAGATCCTGGGTGCTGAAATGGACACTGACATGTCATTATCCAACCTGCTCCACGAGGGAATTAGGAATTATCGTCTTCCCTGCTTAACTATTAACTCTTGTGTCTCTGAAGCAGCAGGTGTGTGCTTCAGGGGTATCCCCCGCTTGAGGGTTTTAATATGCTACTCATTAATCTGGAAAACTGTTTGCCCTGCACCTGAGCTGATTAGCAGATTTCAAAGATTCCTCTGCTGTTCTAGATAATTTTTCCACATGGACCCTAGCTCAGCTCCCTCCTGTGTCCACGTTTGCTGAGAGTGAAGTTGAACACTAAGAATAATGATTTTTGTTAGAGTTTATATTACATTTTACAAAAGACTGCAGCTAAAGACAGCTGGGGAGCATCTATACCATCACTAGCCTGATACATTTTTCTTCTGATGAGGTGGATTACTTCTGGCCAAAGAACAAGTTGCCAGTAGTATCTTCTCAGCCTAAGAACACTATTTTGGTACATGTGAGGCAAAATGGAAAGAATCAGCACAAAGATTGGGAAATTCAGTGCTGTAGCTCAATACCAAAGTTTGAGGTTTTGAGTGCCCCTGGGCTGGAACAACACACACTTACCTATCACAGAAAGCTTGGCTGATGAAATGGCCTCCCTGGAAGCAAAGGTCACCTCCCCAGAATGATGCAGTTGGGCTTTTTTCAGAATAAGTTTGTATTTGTTTCCATCTGCTTGTACCTCCCAGTCCTCACCCGACTGAATCTCTATGTCATTACTGTACCAGGCCACTTCATTAGCTGGCACAGCTTCACTCAGGACACAGCTAAATGTTGCTTTTTCCCCCAGAGACACTTCCACATCCGTGAGGGGCTGCAAGAACTGCAGGCGCCACCCTGTAGATTAAAATCAGTGATCAAGCCCTCAGTTACAGAAACAATCGAGAGACTTTGTGAATATTTGCGCTGAAGCTCTGAACAGCCAGGCCTTGGAGAGCAAGGAGATCATTAAAAGGTTTATTTATATTGCCAGAACAGAAGGTTTAGAATCACAGAATGGTTTGGTTTGGGAGGGACTTTAAAGCTCATCTTGTTGCATCCCCTGCCTTGGGCAGGGGCACCTTCCACCAGACCAGGTTGCTCCAAACCCCATCTGATCCATAAGTGGGGACTGAGCTCTGCTTTTGTACTCTTACTTTCTTCTTCAGAAAGGGCTTCTGGCCCCCACTGGGGTCTCCAGTGATAGCATAAAGTAAAAGGACACAGAGATAATATTGTTGCTGATAAAACCCTCCTCTCTGAAGCCCTGCAGTGCCTATAAACACAACCAAACTCATCAGAATCATCACAACTCTGAGAGAGTCATTTGCTGCTAACTCAGTGCCAACTGGTGCTGCTTATAAATTGTGTCACATCCTACAGAACAAGAAAATAAGGAAATTGTAAAGCATCATCCATTTAGGGGTGAGAGAATTGGATTTTTTCAGATTTTTTTTTTTTTTTCAGGGAAAACAAAAGGCTTTGGGATGATCTAATTTGTACCTTCCAGTATGTGAAGGGAGCCGACAAGAAAGATGGAGAGGGACTTTTTGCAAAAGGACAAGGGGGAATGGATTCAGATGGACAGAGAATAGGTTTACATGAGATATTAGGAAGAAATTCTTCCCTGTAAGGATGGTGAGGCCCTGGAAAAGGTTGCCCAGAGAAACTGTGGCTGCCCCTGGATCCCTGGAAGTGTCCAAGGCCAGGTTGGACAGGGCTTGGAGCAGCCTGGGATGGTGGAAGGTGTCCCTGCCCATGGCAGGGAGTGGCACTGGATGATCTTTAAGGTCCCCTCCAGCCCAATCCATTCTGTGATTCTGTGGGATAGTGGCGGGCTTGGCAGAGTTGGGTTAAAGGTTGGACTTGATGATCTCAGAGACCTTTCCCAACCAGAATAATTCTATGATTTATAGTGTGGGAAGAACATCTAGGTAAGAGACAAACAACAAATGCTACTTTTCCTTGCTGCTACTCATCATATTTTCCTGATTTCTTTCCCCTTTCCAACCAGAAACTGAAGACTTCCCCTGCCCAAGCACTTGAGTTACCTTTCACTGTGAGGAAGGCTGAGGTCACCGCATCGCTGCACATGAAAGTCACCCTGCAGCTGTCCTGGGGAGTTAAATTCTTCAGCAGCAGGATGTGCCTGAGTCCGTTTTCAAAGTAAACCATCTCAGTGTTTTCTGTGGTCTTGGCAGGCTCATCGTCAATCAGCCAGTTGTAATTGTAGGTCTCAGGCTTGGAGAGGTAACACTCGAACAGGGCTTCCCCTCCTTCCACAGCCTCCACGTTCTCCAAGCCCTGGACAATGCTGTTCTTGGCTAGGAAAGAAGGGCAATTAACATTATTAATTATTTGGCCATGTATCTCTGAATGTTAGCAAGCCTCGGAGCACTGGATGATTCCCACTGCTGCAAAGCTGATGGAAAAATGTGGATGTGATAAACTGTGCTTGTAGGTTTAACTGTTGATTGCAACCGCGCTCTAATAAAAAATTATAATAAAATGATTTAAAGACAGTTTAAAAGTAATGATAAACCTCTAGAACCTCTAGCATTTCACCCAGATTTCCTCCAAAACCCTGTTTTTTATAAATAAAGAAAAAAATGGTCATATTTGTATGAATCAGGCCAATAGTCAATAGGAAGGCATAGCTCAGGAAGATAAAGTGCAATCAAATTCCTTTTGTCCTATGACAGGAAACATTTCCCAAAGATCTCCCAGACAATACAATTACCATCATGATTGGGGAGATGTGAATCCACTGACAGCTCATGATAAAATCTTATTACTTTTCTTGCAAAGCAAATGTAAGAGAATATTATGGCTGGCAAAGCTATAGTGACGATTATCCGAGATAATTCTGCCTCTAGGAAACACACAAAGTCAAAATCTCTATCAAAGCTACTTTGAATAGCAAATTTCTGAATTACTATAAAAGCTCTGTGACATTTAGGTTTATTTTCCCATGCTGTGTGGTGAGTTGTAGGGTCAGAAACATGCACAAACCTCCATGCTCCAGTCATGCATCAGTTGGCACCTGGGCAGAAACAATTAGCTCGATGCCAAATTAAATGTGGGCTGGTGCATGTGGGGATAATTCATGTTGCTACAGGGACAAATGACATGCACAAGGGTGAGGACACACGGTTGAGTAAATACAGTTTACACAAATGCCATAAAACGATCAGCATGATTTGTGTTATAAACCAAGACCCCAAGACATCCCTGTTTAGATCTCTACAGATCATCTGGAACTGTGCCCAGCAAAAAAAAAAAAAAAAATTAGTAAAAAGAAATAAAATGTTAAAAAAACCACCAAACCGAGCCATTTATTTAATGGTAAAAACAAACAAACAAACATACCCAAACAGCACAAGCTAATAGATATTTATTAACTTCTTACTAATTACAAGGTGCCCAGAGATGTTGTGTGTGGACTTCCCATCCCTGGAAGTGTCCAAGGCCAGGCTGGATGGGGCTTGGAGCAACCTGGGGTAGTGGAAGGTGCCCCTGCCCATAGCAGAGGGGTTGGAACTACATGACCTTCAAGGTCTTTTCCAACCCAAACTATTCTGGGCTTCTATAATACTAAAAATATTCTGAATTTTATGAGATTCATACTTATGGAGAACAATGATAGGGTTGCAGACTCTTCTTGGAGAATGTATAATTTTTGTTAGAACAACCTAAATTGTTTATCTGTGTGCCTTGGAAGTGCTGGTTTCCCTAATTATGGAAAGCAGCCAATTGCTAACCCTACCTCCTCTGGGATGCTTTTAGATTATGTTCATTAAAATATTTTTAAATCCCTCAAATGGAAAGTGCTTATCAATGTAGAAAACATTGTAATAAATAACACCCTGTTCTTCTGCACTAACAACCAACTCCAGTTAAGCAAGAAGGCAAAATAGCCACAAATATTCAGAAATCAGAACCTGCTGTTGCTGATCACACCAATTCACTTGGTAACCAAACCCAGGAAATTCCATATGCAGCAGAAAAAAAATAAGAAACTTCCATGTAAAATCCTAAC
Source organism: Promerops cafer (assembly GCA_013398275.1). Lineage (NCBI taxonomy): Eukaryota > Metazoa > Chordata > Aves > Passeriformes > Nectariniidae > Promerops > Promerops cafer. Next base: position 108,629 of record VZSE01007567.1, on the reverse strand, counting down.
TTTTTTCTTAATTTTTGTATATATTGTTCCTCAGGGCCTCCACAAATGTGAGTGCTGAGTGAGGAGGTAATTCCTGAGGGATCACTGTTTGAAATGGGTAAATTACCAAGCTCCTTTACTCAGCAAAATAAAATGGAATTTCACACTATCCATTAGCTACTGGTTTTATGTCACGCTGTAAAAATGCTGCTCTTTAACAGCAAAGCAATATTTGTATTATTCCTTCGAACCAGCAATACACTGGTGATTTTACAACACTGCAGCAGGACATGTCCCACCACACCGACATTCCAGCTCACTGCAGAAGAGGTGGGATGGCTAAGTGCTGTAATGAGCGGGTGTTAATTAGAAATAAGATCACGCTGCAGCTTCATATTCAATTCCCATTATCCCCCAACTACTTTTATCCTCATTTTCAGTCCCGGAGTGAACACCAAGAGCAGGTATCTGATGTGTCCCTTATCGCAAAGCCTTGCCATGATTTTTCTACCTCTTTTATTTGGAACCCATGGTAGTCTTCCTCTCTGGCTGGAAGACCTCACCTTGAACATCAAGTGTAGCCATCACTTTAATGCCTTCAGCTTCACAAGAATAGATGCCAGTGTCTTCTGGGACCGTGGGGTTAATTTTTAGCATGCTCACATTCCAGTCCTGATCGATAATCACTCGCTGCCCATCTGCATGTATTTCCTGATCATTTTTCTTCCAGATGGCGTGCACTGGCCTAGAATATTGGCATATGAACTCTGCTGGGCCATCTTCATCAACAGTCATGTCCTGCATGGGACTGACCACTTCAATGGTGGGATCTGTTAACCAACACGTCAGGAAGGACATGCATTAGTGGATCCCCATGGAAATCACCCCTTGGAGGGATTTTGCCAAGCACGGAGCCCGTGGGGAGCAAGCAGAGTGACGGTGCAAGCAGGGGGGTGGCTGGGCACGCTGGGGATTAGCAGTTTAGTCTGTGCCTGTGTCAGCATCGAGCAGGGTGGAAGCCAGACTGGTGCATTAGAACATGGCCATCACATTGGGAAACGGGCCACCAGGAGTTAAGGCTTGTGCTGGAGCAGTCCTGAATTTGGACTGCTGGCTTAGTGTTTCTGAGATCTTCCAGGCTGGGAAGCACTGGATGTGAAACGCTTCTGCTTCCCGAATGTGGAGCAGAAGTGTGATGCAGAGGAGTGCAGTGAGTGGCTCCCTGCAACTCTCAACCTCACAGAGCAATGGGAAAACACCACAAACTCTACTGGAAGCTCCTTGTGTGACTAAAATGTAACTACTCATCAGAAAGAAACACAGTCCTCAAATGCAGACACTCATTCCTGTCCTGGGGTGGTCTTGGCTGTCAGAAGTCATGTGAGGAGCAAATATCCAGGACAACTGTGACGCAAAAAGGGCACTCCACAGGAGCAGATGAATATTGTTTTGATTATTCATGTGTTCCTCTGCAGCAGACACATTGTTTGGAGGAAAACAATAGGATTTCCTCTACAGAATTTTATCTAGAGATCACTGAGAGATCATAAACCATTGACACCTCAGACTGAGAGCCCATAAAATTCTGAGAGCAGATGGATATGCAGCTCCCCTGAAGAAGGTGAGACCCATGAGGCTGCTTTTAAGCATTTTTAAAACACTCATTCAGCTTCTTGTGAGGCAGCTGTAAGGCACAGTAGATATATCTGACCTAAAATACTGTGAGCTTCCAAAGCAGCCAAGAGTCCCTCCAGAGATGTCAGGCTGGACCATCCATCTACAATGCAATATGCAGGTCTAAAGGAAAAATCTCAATGCAGTCTGAAAATGGAAGTTTCTCTGAAACAGCACTCTCAGGAGAATTATGTCAAATTAAAAGAAAAAAATGATAGGGCTACAAAGGGACATAAAAAGATGACAGAGAAAGCTGAGATATCATCAGGAGCTGGACATGATGATCCTTGAGGAACCCTTCCAGCTCAGGACATTCTGTGATTCTATGATGTCCTTATTCTTCAAATAGTTGTTCTGCTCACAAGCCAGCTGGAATAACCCATGCAGGACCTGTGTCTGGAATGCTCCTCTTGAAACTTCTGCAGCAGGTTGAGGGTTTGGGATGCTCCTGGCAGACCTTGGGGAGCAAAGAGAGCTTTGCAAACTTCATTTGGAAACTTGCTGCAAGGCTTGGTCTCACTCACTAAGGTTCCCTCTGCCACTCCGAGTGTCTGCCACGTGTGTTTACGGAGAGGAGGCCTCCATGGAAGACCTCAGAGATGTTTTGCTGACTGAAGAAAGAAGGAGCTGTCTGTGCAGCTGGGGAGCACAACCTCATCCCCTTCTGTAAGATGTAGAAATGTGTTTCTCACAGCAAATATCACCCGTGGTACTGGAGAAGGTCCTGGTTCCACTGTCCCCTCGCTGTTGGCCAGGGCAAGGACGTTGGTGGCCCAGTTCACCTGTGCAGGAGCTCTTTGTGACCTAGGAGCCAGCACATGTCCCAGAACCTGCAATTCTCACCTGCCTGGAGGAGCCAGAAAACAGCAGCAGCTCCTTCACCCTTTTCCATCCTCCCCCCATCAGCTGTGAACCATCACTCCAGGTCATGGAATGAATGCAGGTCTGGGCAATGATGTGAAAGCCCAGCATGAAAAGCTGAGATCTCCCTTGTTACAGAATAAATCCAATTACCAAAGTGCCTTAAACCAGGAGAACGAGGCACATGGAACAAAGTCACCTTGCTCCTTGATGACGAGCAAGCTGTGGATGGCTGGATAGACTGAAATATATTTCAAACAAAGATTTATGTTTAAATTTATGGACGAAATAAAGTGTACAAAACTGTCAATACAAGGATGGTTGGAATTTTACAAGTGTTTCACTTTCCTATGAAATCAAGTGTTACTGAGCACAGTGTATCTGGGGTTATCCCAATCCAGTTATAAAATACTGCTGCTGGGATTCAGGTTTGCAATTCAGGAACCTTGCCTTCATGGAAGCACAAAATATCCACATGCATGTGTGTACCTGCACGAGCTGTGGGGTTGGACTGGGTGATCTCCAGAGATTTCTTCCAAAATCAATGATGCTGTGATTCCATGAAATGGAAATTTCTCAGGAGCCCTTTAACTCACTGAGCAGAATATCTAATGATGCATTTATTTTTAATTTATGTTTTAGGCCCACTGGATTTCTTTGTCTGGAGAGCTCAGAACCAGGCTGTCTCTGGAAATGGATGCAAACTGACACAGGACTCGTAAGGTCTGTGCACTGTGTTGTCACTGCATCATTCTATACCATGAAGAAGTGATTTTGTATTTTATCTTTGCAGAGAACCAAGTTTCCTGAACGTACAAGGGACACATGATGCAGAGAAGCAGACATCAACCACTGACTACAATTCCATATTGTGGATCATTCCTGGCACAGGAGTAGATTTGAATAAAGATATTTTAACCCTTTATCTCTCTGTATATATCCCTTTTCCAAGCAGGGAATAAGCCTTAACTTTGCCTGAAAAATAACAGATCTTCCCCACGGCTGTAAAAGGACTGGGTGGGAAGGAGCTTGCTTTATCAAGTCTGGAGCTCAGTGTTATTTGCAGCTTTTGGCTACCCTTACCAAATGAGAAAAATATTTATTCAACAGACCAGAAAGCTTTGCCAGTGCAGGGATGAGCTTTCAAAAACAAGGCCCATTTTGTCTCTGTGTTTCTGGAATGTCACACACCCATTGGTTTCCAGGAACAGCCCAAAATCCTGTCCTGGGAACATGCTGAGCTCAGCACCAGTAGCCCAGCTGTGAAGCAGCACAGTGGTAAATTTGGGAATTACCACCCCCGCAAGATTTTGTGGTATTATGAAAAAAAAAAAGCTGAAGTGGGGATATAAAGTCAGGTGCTACCAGAGATGTTCATGTTCATTACTTTGACACCTGGTGAAAGCAGCAGCCCTGACCCTGCAACCATCCCTCACCTGAACCACTGTAAAAATCAGTGTGTCTGGACCCCGAAGAGTTCTGGGGTGAGAGTGGGTGACTTGCAGAGTGGGAGGGTTTCAGGGCACAGGAGGACCATGAAGGGATTTAGTAAGGGTAGCCTGGAAGGCAGAAGCACCAGCACATGGAGCGAGTCCAGAGGTGGCCACGTGTTTCTTGCTAACAGGGAAATACCTTTGACTAATAATTTAGCTGAAGATATAAGGGACCCAGCTCTGAAGGTGACAGTGCCCGAGTCATGGCACGCCACGTCATTGAGGGTTAAAGTGTGGATCCTGCCGTCCTGCTCAGAGATTTCGGTCACCAGGTTGTTGTGGAGGGGGGTCCCATCGAGCCACCACTGCACGTTCTTCACGCCCGGGTGCGAGAGCTCGCAGGTGAACGTGGCTGACTCGCCCACAAAGACGTCTGTGCTCCTTAAACCAGACACTATCACTGCTGCTTCTTCTGCGTGACAGAGCAAGAGAAGGTGCCAGAGGAAAACGAAAACAAACATGCTCCCCGCAGAACTAACCCAAGCCCAAGTGCAGCTCCAGGAGAGTTAAACTTGTAGTGATTTTCCAAGGAAAAAAAAAAAAAAGAACTAAAATTTTCTTGGAGAGGGTTAGAAACCACCTTCCATCCCTCCAGATGCTTGTAGGAGCAGTGTGTGTGTCTGCAAACATCATTTCACTGGGAGGAAACTCCACTCCTTGCTCCTGGCTCCCTTGTGTGTTGCAACCATCTGCAGAAATTGTATGAGGCAGAGAGGTACTTAAGATTTAAATGTTCACTTGGGTGCTTTAAAGGAGTAATAATATTATCAACAATGATAGAAGCTGCAAGCAGTTGTAACAAGAATTTCAGTATTTTTACGACCACTGCTCCAAGTTTTTCAGCAGCACCACCATCTGTTCTGAAACACAGTATGGTCAGTACTTTACACTAGTTTAACTTTAAAAGATGGGTCAAACTTCAGCCTGGAGGTGAGTATTTATATCCTCACTGGAATCAGGAAAGAAATGAATGGACCTTCTGCTGTTTGGCCAGTTATTGTCAAGGATTCTGCAGCAAGAAATCCAGGCAGAGAACCAGAGCGTTTCCACGTTTCACCACCTTACCTTGCACATACACAGACCCTGTGGTGATCTCGTATCCAGTGCTGCAGGTGTAATCCCCACAGTCATCAGGTTCTACACCACGGATGATCAGCTCAGCTACGCTGCCCTTGAGCTTCACCTCGTACTTGTCACTGGGCTGAATGACCACCCCTCCTTTCCTCCACTCAACGGGAGCGCCGGGCTTGGAGATCTCACAGTGCAAAACTGCCGTTCCCCCTTCTTCAGTCTCTACGTTTTTCAGCTCTTTGTTAAACAGCACTGGCAGTACTGCGGTGGAGAAGCAACTGCATCAGTGAGAGCGCTCAGAGGTGAGAAACCTGCTTGTAACTTCACCAGCTGGGCTCTTCCCCTCTTTCTGAACCACAGCTTGCCTGCTGGCCACTCGTGGAATCAGCTGCTGATACTGCAAAGGTGTCCAGTGCTGCTCCATAAAGGGCTGCCAGGGGTCACAGGGCTTCTAAGGGTCTTCACATGGCCATACTCACCGTTCTCAGTGTAAGCACACAGAGCACACCACCACCAATCACAACACCGAGTCAGAACCCTTTAGGTTGGAAAAGACCTTTAAGATCAAGTCCAGCCATTAACCCAGCCAAATCCACCACTAAATCACATCTCCAAGTGTCAAATCTTTTAAATATCTCCAGGGATGGTGACTCCACTGCTTCTCTGGGCAGTCTGTGACAATGCTTGGCCACCCTTTCAGTGAAGAATTATTTCTTAATACCGAGTCTAAACCCACCCTGGTGCAACTTGAGGCCATTTCCTCTTGTATTATTGCTTGTTACTTGTGAAAATAGAGCAGCCTTTAGCTCACTACAACCTCCTGTTGGTAGTTGCAGAAAGTGGTAACATCTCCCCCAAGCCTCCTTTTCTCCAGGTTAAAAAACCACCATTCCCTCAGCTGGCACATGATATTTTGGGTGTTTAACCTCTGGAACCACATGCTCTGAGCAGGAGTTTGTTACGGTGACTAAACCCACAATCTACAAGTGTCATCTAATTTAAAAGACATAGAATTCTTAGCACAAAACAAATAAAACTGTAAAA
>VZSE01007567.1:0-101530 GCA_013398275.1 Promerops cafer | reverse complement strand
CCTCCACTCAACGGGAGCGCCGGGCTTGGAGATCTCACAGTGCAAAACTGCCGTTCCCCCTTCTTCAGTCTCTACGTTTTTCAGCTCTTTGTTAAACAGCACTGGCAGTACTGCGGTGGAGAAGCAACTGCATCAGTGAGAGCGCTCAGAGGTGAGAAACCTGCTTGTAACTTCACCAGCTGGGCTCTTCCCCTCTTTCTGAACCACAGCTTGCCTGCTGGCCACTCGTGGAATCAGCTGCTGATACTGCAAAGGTGTCCAGTGCTGCTCCATAAAGGGCTGCCAGGGGTCACAGGGCTTCTAAGGGTCTTCACATGGCCATACTCACCGTTCTCAGTGTAAGCACACAGAGCACACCACCACCAATCACAACACCGAGTCAGAACCCTTTAGGTTGGAAAAGACCTTTAAGATCAAGTCCAGCCATTAACCCAGCCAAATCCACCACTAAATCACATCTCCAAGTGTCAAATCTTTTAAATATCTCCAGGGATGGTGACTCCACTGCTTCTCTGGGCAGTCTGTGACAATGCTTGGCCACCCTTTCAGTGAAGAATTATTTCTTAATACCGAGTCTAAACCCACCCTGGTGCAACTTGAGGCCATTTCCTCTTGTATTATTGCTTGTTACTTGTGAAAATAGAACAGCCTTTAGCTCACTACAACCTCCTGTTGGTAGTTGCAGAAAGTGGTAACATCTCCCCCAAGCCTCCTTTTCTCCAGGTTAAAAAACCACCATTCCCTCAGCTGGCACATGATATTTTGGGTGTTTAACCTCTGGAACCACATGCTCTGAGCAGGAGTTTGTTACGGTGACTAAACCCACAATCTACAAGTGTCATCTAATTTAAAAGACATAGAATTCTTAGCACAAAATGAATAAAACTGTAAAATCCCAAACCCATAGAATTCTTAGCACAAAACGAATAAAACTGTAAAATCCAAACCAATAGAATTCTTAATGCAAAATGAACAAAACTATAAAATCCAAACCAATAGAATTCTTAATACAAAATGAACAAAACTATAAAATCCAAACCCACAGCCACTAAGAAAGGCACAGAGCCACAATTCATGGGCTGCTCAGGCACTAAGAGGTACAATGGGTCAATTTAAAATGGGCTTGTCCCAGCTATGGTGAAATACTTCAGTTTTATTTCACAGAGTGTCAACGATAACTTAGCAATAAAATGTCCATGTGGATGTGGCACTTGGGGACATGGTTTAGTGGTGGACTTGGCAGTGTTGTGTTAATGGTTGGACTCACTGATCTCAGAGGTCTTTTTCAAACTAAGTCAGAGAATGGTTTGGGTTGGAAGGGGTCTTAAAGATCCAGTTCCTGCTATGAGAACCTTCCACTAGACCAGGCCTCTCAGAGCCCCATCCAGCCCAGCCTGGATGATTCCAGGATCCCCCCTGTGAAGGATGGACACAGCCCGGCCTCCTCTGCCCCCAAACAAGCCTCGTCCTACCTTTGACCTGCAGCGAAGCCGTGGTTTGCTGATCCCCTGAGTCACAGGTGTATTCTCCAGCATCCTGAGCCTCAGCCTCGTAGATGAGGAGCTCAGCTCGCGTCCCCTCCTGGCGGATCTCGTACTTGTCCCCGGGCTGCAGCACCGCGTCCCCTTTCCGCCACTCCACGCGCGCGCGGGGCTGCGTGAGCTCGCAGCGCAGCACGGCCGTGCGCCCTTCCTCCACCTCCTCGTTCTTCAGCCACTGTTTGAACAGCACAGGCAGGCCTGGCAAGGGCGGCGATGCAGAGAGGGGGAAAAAAAAAAATATGTATGGGTGAGGCAAAACCAGAAAATAGAGGAATGTTTCATTGTTAAGGCGTGGATAGAGCTATTCATGACGTTCACGGACAATGCTGGGTTTCCCTAAGGAGAGCTTCCAGGGATGCCAAAGTCAAACCTAGATAGAGGATGAGGAGGAGGAAGGGGAGTTAATCAGCAAGAAAAATTTTATTTCTATGTGAGATACATTTCTGTCCCCATATCCCAGACTCCTTTTCACAAAGAATTCAAAGTTCAGCAATTATCACTGAAGGCCAGATAGCTTTCCATCCTTGAAATAAAATCGTAGAATGGGATAAAATCACTCTAAGAACATACAAATATATATAAAAATATAAAATGTATATACATGTATATATAGATATAAATATATATAAGCTTCATGCAACCCAATGATCATTTNATATTTTAATATTTAATATTAGAATATATAGAACATATAAAAAATTAGAATATATAGAATACATTAGAATATAGAATATATAGAATATGTAGACTAGTAGAATATACAAAATAAAATTATATGTATTATATAAAATATTATTAATCTAGAGAATAATATATGTAGATTATATTAGAATATTGGAATATATATTCAGAATATATAAATCTGGTGTTACAATCCAAGGCTTCACATCTTGCAGACAGAGATCAATTACAGAATAATTGAGGCTTGAAGGGACCTCTGGAGTACCCCAGGGATGGAGATTCCTCCACTCCTCTGGATCTCAGTTCCAAAGCCTGACCACCCCTTCATGTTAAAAGTTGGGCTTTTTCTAATCTGAATTTCTCTCACTGCAGCTTGCGCTTGTTGCCTGTCATCTCTTTACTGAGCCCTCCAAGGAAGTTCTGTGCCTCTCTCCTCTGTAGATCTCCACTAGGAAGCTGCAGAGAGCAACGAGGTCTCCCCTCCACTTTCTCTTCCTCATTTAGCAAACTCAGCTGCCCTTGCCTCTACTTATACTTAGATCCCAGAATGGTTTAAATTAGAAGGTACTGTCATCTTTTTCCAAACCCTGCCACCATCAAGGACACCTTCCACTATTCCAGGGTGCTCCAAGCCCTGTCCAACCAGGCCTTGAACACTTCCAGGGATCCAGGGGCANTATGGGTGAGGCAAAACCAGAAAATAGAGGAATGTTTCATTGTTAAGGCGTGGATAGAGCTATTCATGACGTTCACGGACAATGCTGGGTTTCCCTAAGGAGAGCTTCCAGGGATGCCAAAGTCAAACCTAGACAGAGGAGGAGGAGGAGGAAGGGGAGTTAATCAGCAAGAAAGATTTGATTTCTATGTGAGATACATTTCTGTCCCCATATCCCAGACTTCTTTTCACAAAGAATTCAAAGTTCAGTAATTATCACTGAAGGCCAGATAGCTTTCCATCCTTGAAATAAAATCGTAGAATGGGATAAAATCACTCTAAGAACATACAAATATATATAAAAATATAANTGGATGGAGATTCCTCCACTCCTCTGGATCTCAGTTCCAAAGCCTGACCACCCCTTCATGTTAAAAGTTGGGCTTTTTCTAATCTGAATTTCTCTCACTGCAGCTTGCGCTTGTTGCCTGTCATCTCTTTACTGAGCCCTCCAAGGAAGTTCTGTGCCTCTCTCCTCTGTAGATCTCCACTAGGAAGCTGCAGAGAGCAACGAGGTCTCCCCTCCACTTTCTCTTCCTCATTTAGCAAACTCAGCTGCCCTTGCCTCTACTTATACTTAGATCCCAGAATGGTTTAAATTAGAAGGTACTGTCATCTTTTTCCAAACCCTGCCACCATCAAGGACACCTTCCACTATCCCAGGGTGCTTCAAGCCCTGTCCAACCTGGCCTTGGATACTTCCAGGGATCCAGGGGCAGCCACAGCTTCTCTGGGAAGCCTGTGCCAGGGCCTCTCCACCCTCATTGTAAAAAATATCTTTCTTATACCTAATCTAAATAGTCCTCCTTGTGGTTTAAAACCATCGCCCCTTGTCCTATCACAACAGAGTTCGTCCATGTACTTCACGTGCTCCAGCCCCCTGACAAACTTGGTGGATTCTGCTGCACTTGCTCTGCTGATCAGTGTCTCTCTGGTAAGTAGAGGGCTCTGAAAACTGATGTTCCCTCCTCTCACCTCTGCTGGGCACAGAGGAAACCATACCTTTGACCTCCAGTGTGGCCGTGGTCTTGCCAGCAGCCGTGTGGCAGCTGTACTCCCCAGAGTCGGCGCGGTTCAGGTCGCGGATGACCAGCGTGTGCACCTTCCCCTCCTGCTGGATGCTGCACTTGTGGCTGGCGTGGATCACAGACGTGCCCTTCTTCCACTCCACGGGGACATCAGCCTTGGACACCTCGCAGGACAGGTGGGCAGTGCCACCCTCCTGCAGCTCCAGGTTGTGCAGCGCCTTCACAAAGGTGACCGGGGCAGCTGTGGGGAGAGGGGACCAGCACTGCTGCAGCATCCTCACCCAGCATCACCCCCAGGGCAGAGCTGGGTGTCTGTAGTTACATTCGGAACCAGATTGAAGAGGAACAAACAACTCAAGGCATTGGCATGGGCCATCCTTCAAAAAGCGTTCTATATATCATAAAAGAAAGGTTTTTCAGAGCTTTCAGACTTTTTTTTTGTAAATATGATCTAAGAGCATCATAAGTAGATTAGTCCAGAGAATATTCTTGACACTCTTCAGCATTGATTCTGACATAGGATGAGCTGCATAGTTGGATAGTCTTCAAAGGATGTTATTGTTAATTATTACATCAAATAACATCAAAGGACATTAATATTAATTATTATATCAAATAACATCAAAGGATGTTAATATTAATCTTTGTTCCATGTACAATAAAAATTACTGGAATGACTGACTCAGATGTACCTCTCTAAATTGCTAAATTAGATTAGCAGAATCTCCCAAGATTTCCAAGGCTCCCGAATCCGAAATACACCTCTCCAGAAGTCAAAGCAGTGCCTGCCAGTACCTGCTCAACCCCTCTTCCTGGGAGGCTGCTCACCTTCCACCTTCAGCTGAGCCGCTGAGGAATGCTGCCCCACTTTGAAACTGATGGACCCACAGTCTTCCAGGGTCACCTTCCTCAAGATCAGACTGTGACGAGTCCCTTGCACTCTGATCTCATTCATTTCGTTGGATTGCAGGGGAACATCCCCCAGGAACCACTGGGCATCCTGAGCTGTTTCCCGGGACAGCCTGCACTCGAACACCGCGTCTTCTCCTTCGTACGTGGCAACGTCCTTCAGCCTCTCCACGATGGTGGCTGCTGGTTCTTCATGGAAAGGGCAACAGAGTTTGAGATCTACTTTCAAGTGATGCTCCCTGGGTTAAACATGTCGTTAGGCTCTTTCTTGACAGCACTGTGTTGTTGTTATTTGAGGCCCTAAATAATAAATCTGGGGGTGTCCAGCTTGGAAGAGAATGTTTATGGGAGCTTATAAAGAGGAAGAAGGACTTTTTATAGGGGTAGATAGTGACAGAAAAAAGGGGAATGGATTCAAACTGAAAGAGGGAAGGGTTAGCTTAGATGTTAGAAAGAAATTGTTCCTTGTGAGGAGGGTGAGGCCCTGGCACAGGGTGCCCAGAGAAGCTGTGGCTGCCCCTGGATCCCTGGAAGTGCCTAAGACAGGTTGGACAGGGCTTGGAGTAACCTAGGATGGTGGAAGGTGTCCCTGCCCATGACAGGGGGTTGGAACTAAATTATTTTGTAGGTCCCTTCCAACCCAAACCATTCTGTGATTCTGTGACTCTAGACTCATGGAAATGTAGGTACACAGGCACGTAGCAACATATTACAATGCTACAGATGCATAATTCATGTCTGCATGTGTGTTAAAAGCTTGCAAGTTATACTGTTTTATGTGTATAACAAATATTTAATATGTGTGTAATCATAACCTGTGTGTTGTGAAAAAATGGTCAACAGATTTCCACGGGTAGAAATTAATTATCATTAAACCACAGTATCAGTTACTAAAGACCCATTTCTAGAGGTCACTGACCCAGTTCTTAGCCCTGTGAAACCTCTCTCATCTCAGAGATCCCTACAGTTCTCCCTGGGCAGAGGACAAGGTTCAGCTGCCAAATTACACAGTCCTGTGCCCCTGCCGTGGTGCCAAGCTGTGCCCAGCTCTTCCCCATGCAAAGCCCCACCTTTCAGGTGCACTGCTGCCGTGGTTTGCTGGTCCCCTGTGTCACAGGCGTACTCCCCAGCATCAGCTTCGCTCAGGTTGTGAATTGTCAGCTCAGCCACGGACCCCTCCTGACGCATCTTGTATTTGTCACTGGGGCGCAGCACTGTCCCCGCCTTCTTCCACTGCACAGGGGTGTTGGATTTGGAGACCTCACAGCTCAGAGTGACGGTGCCACCTTCCTCAGCCTGTTGGTTCTGGAGTGGTCGTGTGAAGGTGGCTGGAGAAGCTAAACCAGGAGAAATCACAGGGGGAAAAAAATCATGTGTCGTTGCTGACTGCGTAACTAAGCCTTGAGTTTGATGAAACTCTGGTGCCGTCCTAAATTTGGTTCAAACTCAATTCTAAAGTTAGTTTAAAAGCAAAGCAAGGAATGACAGAAAGTGCTGGATTTCCAGGAGCTCTAAGCACTCTGCGCTCCTGAAGAATCACTGGACACTGCATACACTGAGCACCTCAGGGATTATGCTCCTTCTTGCACAGGAATTGCCATGGATGCAGAGTTCTGAGCATCTCAGTGCATGTCTCTCCAAATGGGTACCAAAACCAGACCTCAAAAGCCTACTCCTGATATCCAAGTTCTTGTGCATTTGGGAGAGGGCATGGAGAAACATCTTTCTATAATATTCCTTATTTGAAAACTGGACCAGCAGAGAAAGGAACCCTGGCAGTCTCTGATGGTATCACTGGTGGGTCAAGGTGGAGTTTTGATGGGTGCATTTATGAAGTGCCACACACAGCAGTTTAGCTCCTCAAGTCCAGTTCCCTGGAAGAACCTCAGTGGCTCCACACTTATGGGTATTGATTGATATATATATATATGTAAATATATAATTTTCAGCCAATTGGCTGAATTGGTATTTACGGCGTGACTGCACAGGCTTGCTCAGCTTCCTGGGTCTGGGATTTTTTTCAAGGAGTGCTGGTGTGGCTGAGACCACACACGGAGACACAAATTGGCCAACACCATCAGAGGACCTGCTTACAGCACCAATATTCTGGTATCCTTGAGCTGTGGAGTCAGTGCGACTGCAGGCAGAGCCCCCAGAGATATTTCAAAAGGTGGGATTAAACAATATCCTGGCTCATGTTTGGTTTTCCTCATCATGTGTCTCAGAAAAAGTCAGCTCAAGATTGTATTAAGACTGGAAAAAAACCCAGATGTATTGTCACATTACACCTGTTTTAGAGAACTTTGGCACTAGAAGCGTTTAGGTGCCTTGCTCATTAGCTGGAGTTGTGCCCAAGTTTGAACAATTTCACCCTGATCACCATTTTTCCAACCAGAACTACAGTTCAAAGGATGATAAAGCATCAAAAATAGTCCTATCTTAACTTTAGCTCCAGCCCTGGTTGTCGGCGTGACCAGAGAGAGGCCATAGGGTCTCAAAGTGTGGAAGTAATTCCCACACTTGGGTCCCTGCATTTTCTTTGCTTAAGAACACAACAGGACCTCCACAAGCAAAAGGACTCAGCTGCTTTTGACAGCACAGCACATCTGCAGTCAAGGACAGTAGAAAAAATCCTCTTGGCAGAGCTTAACTAAGGGCGTGGAGCAAGCTTCTTATCTTAAAAAAACCCCAAACCAACCCACCTTTAACAGTCAAAGTTGCTTGTTTCTGCTGTTTGTTCATTTCCATTATCACAGGTGTATTTGCCAGAGCCTTCTGGTTTTAAAGCATTTTTAAATCTTTAAAAATATGGACTGTTCCCTCCTGCCTGATTTCATACTTGGAGCTTGGGGAGATCACCTGAGGGCCCTTTTTCCCTTTCAGCTCAGCACTGGGCTGGGAGAACTAGCAGCAGAGGACAACTTTGTCCTCCTCCTGCACTTCCCTGCTCTGCAGTTTCTCCTAAAAGACTGGAGGTGGCACTGAAATTACAAACAGAGCAAAGGATTTGTTTGCTTTGCTTTGTTTGCTTTGTTTTCCAGGCACCTTTGTCTTGTTTGTTGCGGTGTTAAAGCTAAAGCTGAATGGTTGAATATTCAAAAAATCCTCTGACATCTCTGTTATTTACTGAGGGGCTAAAAGAAGCTTCTGAGAGGGAAGGAGAAGGATTTTGGATGGAGAATTTAATAAAAATAATGAAGAAAGGAAGGAAAGAACAGAAAGGGAGGAAATTCCAGGAAAGGAAAAGGAAAAGGAAAAGGAAAAGGAAAAGGAAAAGGAAAAGGAAAAGGAAAAGGAAAAGGAAAAGGAAAAGGAAAAGGAAAAGGAAAAGGAAAAGGAAGGATTCCAGGAAGGAAGGAAGGATTCCAGGAAGGATTCCAGGATTCCAGGATTCCAGGAAGGAAGGAAGGAAGGAAGGAAGGAAGGAAAAGAAAGAACCAGATCTGAGCAACTTGATCTGGTTGAAGATGTAGAGGGATTGGACTAGATGGCTTTTAAAGGTCCCTCCAAACCCTAATCATCCTCTAAATGGGGTGGTGGAAGCAATAAAAATTCCAGGCCTATCCATCCAAGTAGTGAAGCCAAGCTAGTAATTTCTTCAGGAATCAGTGAGCTTGGGGAAGATGGTGACATGTCCCCTGTTTATCTGCCGTGACTGCAGGCACAGGTGCTTCCAAGCACAAGCACCCCCAAGACACGAGGGGTGAATTTTGGCCTTGAATTTGCTGCCAGCATAAGCAAAGCACCCCCTGCTCCCACTGACCCTGTCCCACACCCAGGGAGCCCTCACCTTTCACCGTGAGCTCTGCTGTTGACGTGTGGGGTCCCACACGGAAGGTGACGGTGCCAATGTCCTGCTCAGTCACCTTCCTCAGGGTCAGGGTGTGGATCTTCCCCTTTTCCACAGAGATCTCGTTCATTTCATTGTTCTGCAGAGCCACGTCCTGCAGCTTCCATTCCACGTCCCTGGCGTTCTCGTGGGAAACCTGGCACCGAAAGGTGACATCATCCCCTTCGGACACCACCGTGTCCCTGAGGCCACTCACGATGGTCACGTCAGGCTCTGCAAGGAGGCAGAAACGGGAGATGAAAGGGATCAAATCGTGGGACCATGAATAATACAGGCTGCAGTGGACTTCTGGAAGTCACCTGCTCCAACCACTGCTCAAAGCAGGCCCAGGTTGCTCAGCACTTTGTCCTTCAAGGACCTCCAAGGGTGGAGACAGCACAGGCTCTCAAACATTTCAAACTCTGCTTTCAGAGCACTTGGCAACAGGACAAATGACTTTTGGATAGTGGCTTCACCACTTGTCCTTGCTAAGGGACACACTGCATATTGTTTTTTTAAGTTATGCTTGATTGCGTGAAAAAGGCATGAATGCTGGGTGCCAAAATCAGGATTTTGAAATTCGTTCCATTTACACTTAGACATCTTCACAGGATAACGTTAAAGCCTGATCCTGTCTATTGTATTTCTGTGAACAGATTTGCATTTACTGATGCTTTTTACAAATTTACAAAATTTGCATTTTGCTGAGGCTCCAGACTCACTGAGGCCCTGGCTGGCTTTGTCCTCCCAGCAGGACTCACTGGGTCAGTGTGAGCACAGGGGTTCTGCACTGCAGTTTGCCTGAGTCCTGCTTCTAGGACAGCTGGGCACCTGTGCAAAGATCACACAGACAACCCCCAGCAGGCAGAAGCTGTAAATACCCCAAACCCACTGGGGAATACCAAACGAATCATAAAATCACTAAGGTTGGAGAAGACCTCTAAAATCATCGAGTCAAACCATTCAAAAAGCAGCCCAGTCTCCCTCTGAGCAAGCACAGTGGATATTTCTGCAACTGAGGTCACCATCTGCACGAGAAATGGTGCAGCTGGGTGTGATGTGCAGGGGATCTACGACGTGGAGTAGCCTGTGGAGAGGCTGGGGGTGTTTGTTCCACACCAGTGGTCCAACCTAAGCTCTGCAATGATATTAAGGCCAGATGCAGCTGCCATGTGACTGGAAGCTGGGGCTGGACCATCTGTTCAGTCCCATGCACGTGATGTCAAGCAAATATTCCAAGCCATGAGTCACAGATTACAGCTGCCTTTTCCTCTCCTCTCCACCAAGTCAATCTTTGCTTTGGTGCATCCACTGACTTATTAAAAATAAGATTTTTTTTATGATACCCTTCCTATGCTCTGTGTTGATCACAATAACTGATTTTACGTGTATATAACTCAATCATGTTGTGAAATCTTAGTTTCCTAAAGGGAAAATCTCCTTGTTCCAATAAACAGGTCTTGCCTTTCACGGTGAGTTTGGCAGAGCTCGTCTGGTCTCCAGCCTTGCAGGAATATTCTCCAGCATCCCCAGGCTCCAGGTGGTGAACACGGAGCTCCCGGAGGGTCCCCTCCTGCCACATTTCATACTTGGAGCTGGAGTGCAGCAGGACTCCATCCTTTCTCCACTCCACTTCTGCTTTGCTGATGGAAATCTCGCAGCGCAGCCTGGCTGTTCCTCCCACTTCCACTTCCTCGTTCCTCAGCTGCTGCTTCAGCTGGGGTTTGATGGCTGTAAAATGAGAAATAAATAATATATGAGCTCTTTGCTTGAGTGCCAGGCCTGCACAGCTCTGCACAGCACAGCACAAGGCGCCTGGGCTCTGGTGCTGCAGTATGATTTTGCATTAAGTGGTGATATGATAATAAAACCAGTTTTTTCCCTATAAACAGACCTATATTGTGTACATCCAGAGGATCATAAAGTTCCCCAAATATCTTTATATCCCATAAAGTCCAGGGCATACACATCACACCTTTTTATGCATCTGCTCAGCATATTCCAAGACACAAAGGTTTTGACTAAGCAAAACCTGGCACTTTCTGTTTAAACCAGTGTAAATATTTTCACTTTTACAGAAATACTCCCAATTTCAAAAGCTAAATAATGGAAAGCTTTAAACTAATTTCTGATTTCTCAGCTGTCTTTTCAAGACCCAGATCATCATCAGTGAGTCCTTCCAGATGATGCACAAATGGACATTTATTCAAGTAAAGCATGGAACAGCTCAGACAACAGCTTGTCACTGATGGAAACAAGAAGGGGATATCCATGGGGTGTGTGTGAGCAGTTGGAAAAACAGGAATCTCAGTGCCTGTGCTTCCAGTAAAAACTACTGTGGGACAGGTAAAGCAATCACTGGGCTCTTTCACCCATAGTTGACCCTGTGGCTGCTTTTTGAGTCAGAGTCAGCAAAAATATGTTGTTTGAAAGGTTATGGCTTAGATCAAGGCCACAAATTCCAGCCAGCTTTGAGACAATCACAAACATTTCACAGATGGGGCTGGCATGGCCCTGTTTGAGCAGGGAGGTTGGACCTGTGACCCGTTCTGAGATTCTGTGATCAGTCACAGACATTATTCCTGGTTTGGTTAAATGCAGCATTCTCAGGATCTTCGCGGGGAGATTAAAAATAGCAACCTCAAAATGCTTTTTTTAAATGATGTGTGATTTTCTATTGATTCAAGTGAGCCAGCAAAACTGCAAAATACCAAAAAGAGTTCTGTTAGTATTTCAAAATCCCCATGACACACAAATCCTTGCTTTTATCATATCGGAAGGGGTCAGTGCACTGCACTCTGTGCTTTACAGGCTTAAACAGGAACCCTGTCCCACCAGACCCACTTCTCTGTACTCTGCTTTATGACTGGGCAGCTCTTCTCCTCGTTATCTTAACCTTTGGATCAAATAAATTCTTTCACACAGTTCCACCAAGGCCTCCTCTCCTCCACCCTGGGTGGGTGCAATGCTAACCGTTCACTCTGAGGACTGCAGTGCTCTGCTGGTCTCCCGTGTCACAAGTGTAATCAGAGGCATCCTCTGCCTCTACATTATGGATCACAAGCTCAGCTGTGCGCCCATTTAATTTAATTTCGTATTTGGCACATGGGAAGAGCTCCATGGTGCCTTTCCTCCACTCCACGGCTGCGTTATCCTTTGTCAGCTCACACTGGAATTTCACCGCGGCTCCTTCTTCTGCCTCCTCGTCTTGGAGCTGCTTTTGGAAAAGAACTGGCAGAGCTAAAAGAGAAAAGAAAAGGATCAACGGGATCTTTTAGTGAAGCCTGAGTCAGGTCCTGGTTAACACAGACTGACACTTGGAGAACAAGATACTCTGCTTTTCACTGTGATATTCCTAGGTAGGATCCATGTTTTCTAGTTTTCCTGGCGCAACTAGGAGATCTTGCTGTATAAGAAGAAGCCATCTGCACCCATAACATTTATTTCCTTTGTTTCTTGACTCAAATCCTTCCCAGTGGTGAATTCATTGAATGATTTTATCCCTCAGTCGATCTAACAACGATCTCAAGAGCAAAGAACTTCAAAATTCCGTGGACAGCCTTGAGAGGTCAGGGATGTCGTTGTCTTTCTTCTTACAGGATTTGAAAGAAATTATTATTTTTAAATATTCAAACAACATGATGTCCAGATGTTACGTTAAATCATTGCTTTTTCTTTAATTTCTCCTCAGGCACAAAGCTTGAAAGTATGTCCTATTAGAACCCAAAACTCAAACACAGCACCGAACAACACATCATCCTCTTCCAACCTTATCAAAAATTAAAAAAATCCTAATACATCAGATGAAAAGGAAAATATTCATAGAGAATAAGAATAATGCACTTAAAAATATTCATATTGAAATGGTTGTTTTGCCTGCTGGAGAAACCTATTCCTTTAGGAGTCAGCTCACACCACGTACCTTTCACATTCAGAGCTGCCCTGGTTTCCTGATCCCCCGTGTCACAGCTGTATTCTCCTGTGTCTTCTAATCTGAGATTGTGTATCAAGAGCTCTACCAGGCATCCCCTCTGCCTCATTTCATATTTCTGGCTGGGCTGCAGCCCCACGCCTCCTCTCCTCCATTCCACTGCAGCACTGGGTTTCGACAGCTCACAGCAGAACGTGGCTGTGCTTCCTTCCTCAAATTCCTTATTTTGTAAAGGTTGCTTAAACGTGATGGGCAGTGCTGTAAAATTTGAGAGGAAAATGTTTCAAGGGTGTTTTAGTGCAAGAAGGATCCAGTCCCACCATCATCCTTCAGGTATGGCTCATTCTAATGATTCCATAATCCTGGGGATGCAACTCTCTGTCTTGGCAGAATCTTTCTTGAACCACTAAGGGAACCAAGAGCTGAGGACAGGCAAAGTTAGCAAAGATCTGGTCTTAGTGGTCAACAGAACGGCCTGGTTTGGGGTCTGAAGGAGTCAGACTTTCCTATGGAAGAGTTTCCATGCCAGCTATGGATGCTTTAGGCAAAGATCACTGGGAATGGCCTCTCTTACAGATCGTTGTCTCTTAATAGGGGTCTGTGAGTCTGCAATATTAAACAAAGAGAATTTCTGCCCCAAATAAGGCTTCTATCAATGTCTAAAAGATCAGGTTAGTATTGATCTCTTGGTAAGAGATCACAGTGAAGTGGTAAATGGGAAGGGAAATCCAGATTTCAGTTAAGGCCTTGCTCTGGATGGTACAAGGAATGAAGGAGCACAGGTGTGGATTCAAGCTGTCTGCAGTCAGCATTTGCAGCTGAAGTTCAAAGCCTCCAGTAACAACACAGCACATTCATGTATTATAGAAATCCCTCATTCCTAATTGGTGCATCTCTTTCCATCCTAGGCAGGCATTACATCCAATCAGGCATCCCTTATCCCATTCCCATATCCAGCCACACTCCCTGCACTCAGGGCAGGAGGGTTCAGCGTATTTTGACATCATTACAACATTCAAGGCCAGCATGGTTGAGGCTGTGAACAACCTGGTCTAGTGGAAGCTGTCCCTGCCCATGGCAGGGGGTGAAATGAGATGAGTTCAAAGTCCTTTCCAACCCGAACTATTTGGGGATTCTCTGATTTAATTGCTTTCACACTTCAGACGCTGCGAGAAGAACCTTTCTACTTTGCTGTGTGCCATGCCCATGAAGAACATTTATTCTGGCGTGGACCAGCAACAAAACAAATCAGTGGCTGCAGAGAACACCAGAAAAATCTCCTTTCATCCCACTGCTGTTGAGCCAAGGGTGACCACTGCCTACCATGCACAGCCACCACAGCCGTCGTCCGCTGGTGCCCGCAGTCGCAGGTGTAAATTCCTGAATCGTCCAGCTCCAGGTCATAGATGACCAGCTCAGCAGCACAGCCCTGCTGCCTCATCTCGTATTTCAGACCAGGGTGGAGAGTGACATCCCCCTTCCTCCACTCCACTGGAGCCTTGGGTTTGGTGAGCTCACACCTCAGTGTCACTGCGCCACCTTCTTCTGCCTCAGCGTCCTGGAGCTCTTGTTTAAAAAGGGCTGGTAGGGCTATAAAATAGAAATATGACTTGGACCTGCTGCAGGTGGGGCTTGGGAAAAAGGAAGTAGAGGGAAAATGAAAGCGCCAAAAGAGGCTTTTTCCCCAGATGTCTCTAAACCTCAGTGCTCTAGATTCAAACTATGAAGCTATTTCCCCAGAGAAGTAGCAGGAATATCTGCAGAGCAAGAAGAAATGGATTTCAGGAAGTTACATGTGCCATGAAATATACAGAGCCTAATCTATGATCTAAAAATGGAATAATACTTTTCCTACTATTTCCTACTAAAGTAGCCAGTGTGCTGCCCTGACCACTGAAGAAGTGTTCTGAAGATCAGCAGGGAATTTTCAGAGTTCAGATTCCCTCCTAATACAGAGACTTGCAAGAGTTCATACTCCCTCTTAAGGCAGGGAATTTTAAAGGTTCACATTCCCTCTTAAGGCAGGCCACTTGCAGGAGAGATTTTGATTATTCTGACAGCAAAATACAGAAAAAATGCACTTAGTTCTGCATTGCAATTCCCATTTTCTGCCTGGCCACTCCATGAGCTGCATAGACCAGGCTGTTCTGCACACCTTATGATTTACAGTGTCTTCCTTAAGCAACACTAAACCACTAAGTTGTTATTTTTATTTTCAGAAAATATTACAGCCTTTTCCCTTTACTTTTTTACCATTGACTGTCAGCGTGGCAGTTGTCTGCTCATCTCCACACACACAGGTGTAAACTCCAGCATCCTCCTCCTCCAGCTCATGGATAATCAGCTTTGCAACAGCACCGTCCTGACTCATTTCATATTTTCTGCTCTCTTTGAGCACCTCCTGCCCTTTCTTCCACTCCACCTCAGCAGGTTTTGTCAGCTCACACTGCAGAGCAGCTGTGCCATTTTCCACAGCTTCCAGGTCCTTCAGCTCTCTCTTGAATTCTGGAGGCAGCACTGAAGAGTGAAAGAGTTACCACAGAGAGGGTGAATTTTCCTTAAAACGCAGCTTGGCGAGGTCCTGGGGGAGAGGTTTCACGGGGCAATACCAAGCCCTGATCCAGGTCAGTGGAACACAATGGAAAATCTTCCCCGGCTTCCCTGGACACTGGATCAGGGCAAGGAAAGTGAGATGAACCAGCACAGCTGGGGGGGACAAACACCAGCAGGGAATGTTTTTCCCAATTCTACAAAAGGAGGAAGCACAGAGACTCCGAAGGAACCAAAATCCCAAGCAAACAGAAAGGGACGGGCACAGACCATGGCAATAGAGATTTGGGCAGGTTTGGAGGACATTCACCCCAAGGATTACGTTACCATGAACTGTTAAGGCAGCCGTGCTGGTCTTGTCTCCACACACACAGGAATAATCCCCAGAGTCACTCAGGTCCAAGCCGTGGACCACCAGCTCCACAGCACGTCCCTGCTGCCTCATGCTGTACTTGGTGCCCGAGGTGAGGACGTGCTGGCCCTTCTTCCACTGCACACGGGCAGGGGCCTTGCTCAGCTCACAGTGCAGAGTGGCTGTTCCACCTTCTACCCCTTCCTGGCTGGTCATTTCTTCTTGGAAAAATGGAGGCACAGCTGAAGGATGCAGGCAAAATGTGTTACAAGCTGAGGGTGTCTCCAGGGAGGGGTGAGGAAGTGACAGGGGAAAGTTGTGAAGGTTGTGACAGAGGAAAGTTGTCAAGGATGGGTGAGCATCAGCCACAAAGAGAGGAAAGAGAAATGAAAATATCCCAGTGGGAATAGATATCCTAACCATTTTGGATTTACCCTGGCTTCCTACAGCAAAACTGCACAGTCCTCAACGGATTTACACCTGCTTTCTACCAGTTTCCTCCTGAGAAAAAAGCAGAATGCCAGCTCCGAGCTCCTCAGTTCACACGTGTTGGTGTCTTCCACAAACTTCATGGCTTTGCACTCTCTTTTCCTACTCACAGAGCTGCCCTGCTGTGCTCTGACTGTTGACACAGCTCCTTACTCATCCTCACTTGAGATATCCTTGGAGAGGTGCATCCGGGACTCACAGATTCTTCTTAACCCCAAAGTAAATCTCCAACTGCTGAGTTCCAGCCTGGGTTCTTGTCTCAGAACACATTTTTCCCATTTAACATAATTCCTGTACCCATTGCAACTTGCATCCTTGAAATAAATGTGGTGACCTTCACACATGTCCCTCTATTAATTAGGTGGGATAATGGGATATTTCATCTGTCTAACAAGGTTGGATATCTCAGATCCCAAAATCAGTGTCCAGCATTAGAGACTTAGTTAAAATATCCAGGCTAGAAACCAGGCTTAGCCCTGATTTGGCACATTTCCCATTCCAGCAGTGTTAAGCTGAAACACCAGCCTTGCTTGTCCAGCAAATTGTTCTTCCAACAAAGGAAGACCAGAAGGAGGTCACTGAAAGAATTTATTCTTTCCTTAGAAAAATCAAATCTCCCAATGGAAATCTGTCTTTGGGCATCAGGACAGAGATTATGGGCACAAAGCCCAAAATATAACTTAGTGCAGAGGAAATGATAGCTAACAATTTTATTCTGGATATATAAACTTATTCTGGATACTCCTTATTCCCTGTATTAAAATGGTTGGTATTGAGAATTCCAGAAAGGAATGGCAAAGAATAAACAGATTTGTGGTTTAGAGAATAAATGCAGGAAAGGAAAGACCAAAGAACAGTGGGGTCACATGGTAGGAAAGGAATGGCAGAAGGGAAAGAAGGAAGGAGAGCAGGCTTGTGTTTAAGGAAAGGAAAAGGCAAAAGGATGGCACAGAGAAATGCAGACAGGTATTTTCCAATTTCCACAGCCTGCAGGTGAGGAGGGGCAGGGAACATCTTCAACTTCATGGAAGTTCAGTTAATAAGGATGGACAGACAGATGTGGAAAATTGAACAGCTTAGAGCAGAGGACAGAGGTTTCCAGCCCAGAAACAGGAGGTCAGGGATGGCTTTACCCTGTACTGTCAAGACAGCTGTAGTCTGGTGCTCTCCACACACACAGGTGTAGTGTCCTGCATCCTCCTCAGCTATTTCATGGATCACCAGCTCTGCCTTGAGCCCTTCCTGCCTCATTTTATATTTCCCACTTGGTTTGAGGCTCCTCTGGTCCTTCTGCCACTGCACCGGAGCAGCCTTGGAGAGCTCACAGAGCAGGGAGACTTCTCCACCTTCTTCTGCTTCCTGGTCCTTCAGCTCTTCCTTAAAGAGTGGTGGCAGAGCTGGAGGATGCAACACGGACAAAGGGACAGCAGAAAACCAGAATTAAAACCCTCACTTCTATTTTGAGATTATTTCCCCTCTTGCCTTTTTTTTTTTTCAGCCTATTATAGATACTCTCAAGTTCATAACCAAGTTCAGAAACTCTGAAAGTGTCTTTCTTCTGATTTCAGTCACCCTGAGGGGTCACCCTGAGGTTTGTGTTGTTATTTATAGTGAAAGAGCAAAACAGAAAGACCCAGACCTCAGATCAAGAGCACTCACAGATAACACTGCTGGATACAGAACTATTTTACCCACACAAATGTCATTTTTTGGAGGCTGCTGTTGTTAGTTTCTGGTTTGTTTTTATTAAACTGTTACAGCCCAATCGCATGAAGGCAGACAGATATCAAAATAAAACTACTCCTAGTTTCAAATTGAAGTTTGAAGGGCCATTCTATCTAACAAGAATTTTAGATTCTTATTACTCCTCATTTTGGAAATCATAACTCAAAGACAAAACAACCTACAGGAATTAAGCTCTGGAGTGATAACACTTATCTCACTCTGCATGTCTGACTCCTTTAAAGAACCTGCAACCTTCAGAAAAAACCATGGCCAGAGAATTTCCTCCTCTTTCTGCTCCCCAACCCTCACTTCTCCTTTCCCAGTTCCTGGAGAAGAGGGACCTGACAGCCCATAGCTGGGTGTTTTGGAGGAACTGTGGTGGACTGAAGTGACCTATGGGGTTGGAGCTGGAAAATGCAAATATCCAAAAGGAAGAGACATGCACAGAGGGAAAATTCTCATTTTCTCCTTTTAAGGACAGATTAATAATGAACAAAAAAATTCACCATGAGCGACTCTTTCTCAGGAAGAAATGAGTTATAAATAGCATGAAGGAAGAGGAAGGGATAAAAAAAAAAAAGACAAACTACTGACCCAGGGAAGAAACTACTACATTTCAGAATTATGTCTATCTCAAGAGATACTTCTCAATTTTAGTAAGTTCTTTTTACCATGAACTGTTAAGGTTGCTGTTGTCTTCTGGTCACCACACACACAGGTGTAATCTCCAGCATCTTTTACTTCCAGGTCACGAATGACCAGCTCTGCAGTGGTGCCAGACTGTCTCATTTGATATTTGTCACTTGCTTTGAGCACTTTGGGCCCTATTTTCCACTGCACGGGAGCTCCTTTGGTTAATTCAAACCTCAGAGTGACTGATGCTCCTTCTTGAGCTTCTTCATCCTTCAGCTCTTCCTTGAAGAGCACTGGCAGGGCTGGGAATGGAAAGCCAACAGAAAGGGTATTTAAACTAAGTGATCAGCATGGTGAATGCTCAGCTGAAGTTCAAATCTGGCCAAATCAGGGGTTTGAGGTTGAGGTTATCACCACGAAGATCCAGAAAACCAAATCCAGCAGTAAGACAAGAAGTGCTGAGATGACAGGCCAAAGTACAAGATTTAAGGTAGAATTCAAAGGATTTATCACAGGACAGAACATCTCAGCTGGACTAACATTTCCTGGGTGCAATTCCCTTAAACCTACAGCACAGCAGTGTGTCTGCAAGGAGAGGCAGTCCTGTCCTCAGCTCCCTTTTCAGCAACACCAGACAAAAAAAATAAACAGCTGAACAAGAACTGGGCACAAGTTAACAGCAGGTGGACACTTCATGGGGGTTTCAGAGAAACAGAAAATGGACAATCATCTGCATTTACCCTTCACTGTCAGAGAGGCCGTGCTGTGCTGCTCCCCACACACACAGGTGTAATCTCCTGCATCCTGCAGCTCTAGGTCACGGATTTCCAGCTCTGCCAGGGCACCCTCCTGCCTCATGGTGTATTTTTCACTTGCCCTGAGTATTTTGTTCCCTTTCTTCCAGGCCACAGCTGCAGCCTTGCTCAGCTCACAGCGCAGAGTGGCTGTTTGGCTTTCTGTGGCTTGCAGGTCCTTCAGGTCTTCTTTGAAAAGGGCTGGCAGGGCTGAAGGTCACAAAATGCACAGAGGACATTAAAAATGACACATGGGACACAGGTGACAGGAGGGGTGGGGTGTTACAGAAGCACAGAACACTTTAGGGTGGAAACAGGGTGTTTTCCTCATAATTTTTGGACATGGGACAAACCAAAAGACAGAAAGAGAAAAGCAGCCTGGATACAACCAGATCTTACAGAGAGTTTACAGATTTAAAGAAACAATTCAGCCACACAACCAATACCAACGAGTTGGCATAGAAATCCACAATAATACAGATATATGCATATTATTTTTACCATGCACTCTCAAGGCCGCTGTTGTCTCCTGCTCTCCACACACACACGTGTACTCTCCAGCATCTTTCAGTTCCACATCCTGGATTAGCAGCTTCCTGACCGTGCCCTCCTGCCTCATTTTGTACTTGTCACTGGCTTTGAGCAAAGTGCTGCCCTTCCTCCACTCCACGGGGGCAGCTTTGGTCAGCTCACACCTCAGAGTGGCCGCTTGACCCTCGGTCACCTCCTCGTCCTTCAGGCTCTCCTGGATGCCTGCAGGCAGCACTGAGGATGCAATGGGAACAGGGTTAAAGGGAGCAGCAAACACAGCCTGCAGGTGGGGGCATGGGTGGGGAAGGAAAGGTGGGGAGGTGTCTTCAGGCTTGACCTCACATCTGCTTCGGGGATTAGGTCCAAAAACCACTTTGTACACAGAATTTTACCCCTAAATCACAAGATTCATCCTCGTGGTCACGCCACGCGAGGTCAGACTCGGAGGAACTGCACACAGATAACAATGCCCGTGGTGGTAAAAACAATTCAAACCATAATCTCAACAGTGATGGCATCCAGATGGAGCTGGCCATTACCATGTACTGCCAAGGAAGCTGTGGACTGCTCCTCCCCACACACACAGGTGTAATCCCCAGCATCACTCTTGGTGAGATTGTGGATCACCAGCTCTGCAGTGACATCCTTCTGCCTCATTTTGTATTTCTCGCTGGGTTTCAGGGCTGTGGGTCCCTTTTTCCACTCCACTGGGGCAGGTTTGGTCAGCTCACAGTGCAGAGTGACTGCTTCACCCTCCTCGGCCTCCTCATCTCTTAACTCTTCTTTGAACAGAGCAGGAAGGGCTGAGAAACAGAGCAGCAAAGGTTTTCATGGCAAGCAGCTCCTGACCACCAAAATAAACAATGTTCACCAGTATCGATCCCTGCCCGGTCGCTGGCGTGAGGATCATCTCACAGAAGGAAGATGCTGATTTGTGCCATAGGCAGAAAGGGTCTCATCACTTCTTTCAGCAAATATGAAATGAATTCGCTGATTGGTTTAGAGATGTATGGAAAATAAACAGCAGAAATGGGGGAACCTCATGTATGGTCAAAACTGCAACTTTCTCGGTATAACCCAGCCTAGAAAATTAATACAACAGGTTACACCATCATCAGGGAAAAAGCTAAAGGGAAAAAAAATATAACCTCTTAATTTACATTATAAGGATGCCTCCAGACCTAGCTCAGAGCTAGGATAAGACTGAAGAGCAGAATCAGAGAGAGATCCTGAAAGTGCTTGGGTAGGAATAAAAAGGAAAGAGAAGGATGATGCAGCCACTGCAGAAATCTGCCATAATTCCCTCACTCCAGGAAGTTCAGGTGCTTCCTGATACCTCATCCCTTTTGGAACTACAAACAGAATGATTCAGACTATAAGACTGGATGGAAATGGGGCAATATGTGGAAGAATAGGATGGGATGACATCCACAAAGTCTTTGGAATGGGGTGGGAACTACATTTGGATATAAAATAGCTAAGAAAGAGCTTGAGAGGATGGTCTCCAGTTCCTGAGCCTGACTAGCAAGAAAGAAATAATTGAGACTAAGGATGTGGAGGGTAATTGTGCAGACATTAATGTAAATAGATTAGAAGGAGGGAAAACAACAAGGGAGATGTTGGTCTGCCTCTCTTTCAGGAATGTAAGTTGATGATGAGTGGGCATGGGGAAAGCTGAAGTTTTTAATTCCTTTTTCTTCATTATTACAAATGCTAGTTTTAATTAAGGAAGTAATAGAAATTCTGGCTTGGAAAAGGAAAAAAAAAAAAGATTAGAGAATATTTAAATGAATGTATTGTCAAAGCATCTTGTGTGATGAAATTTGTCCTGAAATTTTTAAGGTGCAGGCACAACCAATTTCAGGCACAACCAATTTCAGGCACTGACAGTGACACTGGAGAAATCAAAGAGAGTGGCTGATGTTCCTCAAGTATGGAAAAAACAGAAACTAAGAGGTGAAAAATATATCTTAGACTGAAATATACACATTTATCTCTTTCTGTGTAAACCAAGACTCTCAAATCCCAGAGAGCAAAGGAAGAAAAATCACTTGTGTAAAGTCAGTGGAGCTGACAGAGCTCCAAATGTAAATGTCAGCTTTAAAATGAGCTGGAGGTCTCCCTGATTCCCATGGTCTGAGTTTGATAGCTCTCCATTGACAAAAATGGGAATTTAGGAATACTCTTCAGTCTTGAAGCTGAATTCCATTCATAATGCTTGTCACAGAAAAAGAGAGAGAGCAGAGAAAGGATCTGAGGAATTATGGCCATCTCAATTCTCTGAAAAACTCAGATTTGCCAGAGTTTTTCTCTTCATGAAGGAGTGGACCAGGGTAATTTTTTCTTGGTATAAATTAAGCTTCCTTGACAGAAAGACACATTTTATGTTCTACATTATTATTTTAGTAAAGTTTTAACTTTAACTTAGGTATAGGTAGAATTACAGAAGGGAAGTGCTAGTAATCTGAAAACCACAGTTACAGGATATTGAACTGGGGGTTACACTCACAATGAAAGAATGAGTTGAGCAGAGTTTCTCACTGCTCTGAGTTCAGGATTATTCAGCATTTTCTGTAGCGACCTGGACAACGAAATGCCAAGTTTTATTAATTTTGAAGATGATCTCAATGTGGGAAGGGAGAAAGGGTGAAAACACTTCTTTAAACTGGATTAATGTATGGAAGACTTGTATGAAGTAGTGGTGATAAAATAGGCTGCAATTCAGCAAGGCCAGATGGAAAATGTTTTAGAACAGTCAACAACACAAATACAAGAAGAAGCAGATCTGCAATGAGGGATTTGGGGTTACAACAGTTTGTGGAGCAAATTCAAGTCAAAAAGTTCAAGCCTAATGCAAATAAATCCTCATAACTGAGATGTGTAACTTGGAGTGTCACATTACTTCTTGGTTTAAATTTTATACAAATATTTCTCTGTTCCTATAAGAAGTAATTACTTAAACCAGTTCAAGAATTACTTTTGTTGATATAAAGAAGAACTTTCTAGCAGTAATGATGGTGACTTGGGGTTCAAGGATGGACTGACCTGTACAAGTCCATTTCAATTCTATTTTTCATGGTTAAATTGGAAGTTCAAGACTGAAGCAATCCTTTTTTATTGGCAAATACAAAGATGGGCAGAAAAGCAAAGAAAACAACTCCCTGAATTCAGACTTACTGGATTTCCAGGTGAGAAAGAGGCTGAAACTACTTCTGATTGTCCTGAGTTAATAGTGAAAATAAAGTTTCCCTCTCTTCCATGGGAAGTTTGAAGATTAATTTAGCTGAGGACTGTGAAATATTCTCCTACTCTAATGCTGAGTATTCTGTAGTACCTGTCTGAATAAAAATCAACATTATTCTTGGTCAGAGTTACAAAGAAAATTATACTGAACCAAGTTTTCTTTTTATTATTTAAAATTACTTGTCAAATCCTGATGCAACTTGAAATAAAACTGTTCTTTTAAAGAGCTATGAATGTTCCTGCTGCTCCATATGTCTAGGTTCAAGTCAAAAGTGAGTAAAACAGAATAAAAAAAAGCAAATCTGTGACATCCTTCAGCCTTTGGTGTGGTACAAAGAAATACAGCCCTGCACCAACAAGAGCAAGGAGAATAAATAGGGAAAATTTTAGTAAAATCAACAGAACTACAATCGTGGTTAGAATTAGACAAAAACCACAATAAAAAGGAGGAAGTCTGTTATGAACAGAATTAGTGAGGGCAAGATTAGAGAAAGAACTCGCGGTGTGTCAGCACTGAGGCTTGCAGAGGAGGAGGAGGGACAAACACTACCCAGAAATGTCCCATTTCCGTGCTCTTTACCGTGCACGGCCAGTGCCGCCGTTGTCTTCTCCTCTCCACACACACAGGTGTACTCCCCAGCATCCCTGACCTCCAGAGCATGGATCAGCAGCTGGGCTGTGGTGCCCTCCTGCCTCATCGTGTATTTTTCACTCGGTTTGAGCACTTTGTGTTTCCTTCTCCACTCCACGGAGGCAGCCCTGGATAGCTCACACTGGAGAGTGGCTGTTGCACCTTCTGTGGCTTCTTCATCCCTCATCTCCTCCTGGAAGTGCACAGGCAGGGCTGGGGGGTTCAAAAGGGGCAGAAAGTGGGACCACGGCAGCAAGTCAAGTGACCATTTCATGTGGTCTGACAACCACAAGTGATAAGCAAAGCCTTTCCTAATCAAATCCATCAGGACTGATGACCATGCTGAGAACCATAAGAGACTGGCTTTGGAAAGCTGGAAAACACCTCATTCCTAAGTCAGAGAGGTTTTCTTATGGTGAAGTCCATGGTATGAAGTGAATATCCACATCAGTCTCAACTTCAAACCTGCCTGACTGAGACCTGCCTTGGATACTGCCTGCTAGAATGGAAGATAAAGCCTAACCAAAGCATCTAAGTTCTGTGGAAACACAAATTGTTACTGAAAAAGTTCATAAATGAACCTATATCTGAGGCATCGGTTTCACTTCTCCATGAGGGACCTTTAAAAGGTCCTTTCCAACCCAAACTATTCTTTAGTTTTACCCCATACAGTGGTCTAGCAGTGCTTGACCATCAAATTATACTGAAACACTGACAACTGTCTCAAAAATATCTCATAAAAAAATCTTCTCGACTTTGTGGTTGTAGCATCTTTACAACCAACATCACAATAATATGATTTTCCATTTCTCAGCACCTACCGCTGAACATAAGGATCAAAAAAATGAGTTAGCACCAGGATGAATATCTGCAATTTTCGCCATGAACCTCCAACCTGTGCCTGACACTGACCAAAGCATCCAGCAATTTATTCCCATGTCCAACCAGATACTGCTAAACGCATCAGAAACAGGGCTGCACTTCCAAAGCTGACACTCCTAAGTCCTTAAAAAAAAAAAAGCTGTTTGAAAACCATCTCTTTAATTTATGTTGTATTTCCCTTTTTTTATTTTTACCATTCACTTTGAGCGCAGCCGTGGTTTCCTGCTCTCCACAAGAGCACGTGTAATCTCCAGCATCTGCCAGGACTAAATCACAGATCACCAGCTCAGCCACCGTGCCCTGGCATCTCATGGTGAACTTGTCACTTGTCCCCAGGGTTTTGTCTCCTTTCCTCCACGCCACGGCAGCTCCAGCTTTGCTCAGCTCACAGCAGAAAGTGGCCGTGCCATTTTCTGTGCCTTCCACGTTCTGCAGCTCTTGCTTAAAGTGAGGAGGGAGGGCTGAAGATCACAGGTGAAAGAGAGCGCTTTAAAATCCAGCAAATACCGTGTCTCTGCTGCTCCACTGGGCTAAAACACTTTAAAATGTTTTGGAATGTACAGAACATGAGAGCAAAGAATGATTTCGGGGCATCCCTGACTTGTGCTTTGCAAGAGGCCACATTCAGCGTCTCACAGTGACTTGGAAATCAGTGTTGATTTATAACAACTCTGAGAAGCATAAAAGAGTGAGTTTGGACAGCTGGAAAACACCTTATTTATAAATATCAGAGGGTGTTTTTGATGTTATGAGACACGGCATGACATGGAGAACCACACCAGTCTCAATCCCTCAACTCTCACTGATTTGGAACTCTATAAAACTAAAATATCACTGCTGGGAGCTATGTTTTAAGGGCATTTTAAGATATAACAACAGAAAGCTGATGCCAAGATTTCAAGGAACTATGCACAGCTCTTTCTCAAAAGCAGATTAAGAATTAAAATGAACACCACATTGTTTAAAATTAAAATTTCATCACTTTTCACTTTCATCCAAGAAAACCAAGTGAAATCTCAGTGATATGCCCTAAAGAAATTGAAAACACTCCAAAGTGCTATTTCTGACTTCATCAAGCTTTTCATTATCCACTTCCAGCTTCCATGAACAGGAAAGGGCAGGGACTGAAAAGACTCTCTGATGCTGTTTATCAGTCCCAAAGGAAGGGCTTTCAGTACAAGATATTCCCAGTGGTTGGAACAGCTGCCATAACATTTTAAAATAACAGAAAGGACCAAGAGCAGATTGTGATCTCACAGGAGGATCACAGATGACAACGCAGAAAATCCCTATTAACCCAGCTATTTTACCATGCACTGTCAGGGAAGCTGTGGTTGTCTTGTCTCCACACACACAGGTGTAATCTCCTGCATCTCCTTCCTCCAGGCTGTGGATTGTCAGCTCAGCAGTGGTGTCCTTCAGCCTCATTTTGTATTTTTCACTGGGTCTGAGCACCTCCTGCCCCCTCCTCCACTCCAGCGGGGCGGGTTTGCTCAGCTCACACTGCAGAACAGCCGTCCTGTTCTCCGTGCCTTCCACACTGACAAGATCTCTTTTGAACACTGCAGGCAGAGCTACGGGGTGTAACATAAACAGAGAGGACATCAAAACCATTAACCAGACCTTGGGCAACTCAGGGCTGGGGCCTGTGGCCAGATCTTCACTGCTACAGGAAAGCAAATCGGTCTGGAAAGCTGCCCCTGACAGAAAACTACCACGGGATCCCACCAGGATAATTTCCACCTACTTCTAACATTAACTTGTTCATATTCACCACTTCACAGCTGATTCCAATGTTCCTCTCTACCTATTTCACTCCAAAATAATCTATCTTGAACATTAATGACCTGAATTTTGATTAAAAGTCATCAGCCAGGGTGACAGCACTGCTATCTAGAGATCCCTGTCTTTCCTACCATCATAATTTATATTTCTGGTTCAGGAAAAAAACCCCAGTAATATAGCTTTAGGTGCACCTTTAAGCCAAAATTTCCAAGGACATAATGACACTAATTATCAGGATTACAGGGTTTTTAGCAGCATTCAACAAATTGTCTTGTGATGTGCCACTAAAATAAAATGGAAGTGACTTGCATAGGGATGAAAATGATAGCTCAAAAGAGAGGAGAAACAGGAATTCCTCCGGCTGGGAGAAAGAATATGAAGAAAAAGTGTGCAGAAAATCTGGGAGAATAGTTTTGCCTCCTCAATTTCCCCTTGGCCTTGGCAGCTTTTTATCCATAAGAGATATCTTAAATAAAAGCTGTTCTTCCATCTATGGGAGCTGTATATGGACTGCTCCTTCTGGGGGGCAACCAGAGCTCATCACCATTCACCATGGCAGAGCCAGGATTCCTCATTATTCCCTAAGTCAGGACCTGCAGAATAATGCTGAGGGGTGGGGATTTATTTAAGAACAATTTTCTCAGCAGAATATACCACAGAAGGGGAGGGCAGTCACTCATCCCTGAATGGAAAAACTTCTCACTGACTGAGCTCAGCAGATTTAAAGAACTTTCCTTCAGGTTAAGCATGAAAATCCACTGATGTCAAGGAGACACAATGAGAAACCCCACGAGAACAACCTTGCTGCTGGAGATCTGCTCACTCTTGCTCTCTGAGATGAGAAATCCTCACAACTTTTCTTTACTCTGGTATAAAGTCATCAGTTTCAAACTGACAGACAGTGGGAGGTGGGATGAAACAGCACCAGCAAGCCAAGAAAATGCTGCAGAATCAAAACACCAAAGCAAGTGGGAAGGAGAGAGAGAAAAGGGATGTCCTTGAGGTACGGCTATCCCAACGGAGAACGGCTTTTTTACCATGGACTGTCAAGACAGACGAGGTCTTCTGATCTCCACACACACAGGTGTATTCTCCTGTATCTTCCACCTCCAGATCTCGGATCAGCAGCTCTGCAGCTGTATCCTCCTGTCTCATCCTGTACTTTTCACTTGGTTTGAGTGCCTTGTCCCCTTTTTTCCACTCCACCGGGACGCCGACCTTGCTCAGCTCGCAGCGCAGAGTGGCTGTGGCACCGTCTGTGGCTTCCCTGTTCTTCAACCCTTCCTTGAAAAATGCAGGCAAAGCTGAAGGACAGCAACACCACGAGTGAGATGCAGCACTCCAAAGAGTTAAAATTATGTTTAAGTTTCCTTTTCCCTCTTATCTTGAACTGATTTATCAACACCAGAATAGAGATTCTCATGGGCCTCCATGAATCAGCGTTGGGAAAGAAATGTCATCACCAGGAGAGGATTTAATGCTTGGAGTAATTCACAGAGGTATTTTACATGTACTTAAAGTCACAAATCAATACAAGTAGAGGTCGAAACACCATTTTTTTCCCCTGTGAAATTTCAATCAAAAAGAACAAACACCAATTTGAAATTTCTGGAAAGAAAATGGTTTTCTTTTATGACATTTTAAACCACAACGGGAGGATGTTTGCTGTGTTTCCACATACTTAAGCAAACAAAGAGACATATTACATTTTTTAAAAAATGAAACACTGCAGTTTCATTTTAAATGTCAGTTTGAAATGAAATTGTTCATTTCAATACATGGCGAGAAAACAAGCATTTTCACCTGAACTGACATACCCTTTCAAAGATGTCAGGTTCAGTAAAAATCAAAGTTCTCCCCGAGAATGGTTGTCCTTTAGAAGTTCTGGGCTTGTTTTACACAGAACACCAACTGAATTCCACGACAACTGGGCTGTAAGTAGGAAAGCACCTTGTTGCCTCAGGAATGGAGTATGGGCATAAGATTCCACGGAATAACCTAACCTTTTGGAATTTTACAAAACCTTAAAATCCCTAAGACATAATCCCTTTGAAGCAACCCATTTTTGTCTTGAGCATAACGGGGAGCCTAATAAAGGACCTTTCAAGGGAAAAGCAAAATGAAGGCCCCTAATTAAAAGAGTGGCAGCAACCCTGGTTGCCTTACTCTGAGCTCGGACACCGATATCCCTCTTGTGCCACAAATTCCAGCTGCATGGATGCCAGTGGATGCATTTCACTGACATCAGTGAGCTGTGGATAAAGGTCTGGCTGAAGAAGGAGATGGGAGTTCAACCAGGGGTCTGTCCAAAGGAGCAGAGAAATCAGGGTAGTTACTTTCAGGATGTGCCTTGTTCTGTTTGTTTTACCATGAACTGTTAAAACTGCCATGGTCTGCTGGTCTCCACACACACAGGAATAACTCCCAGCATCCGCCGTGTCTAGATTTTGGATTATAAGCTCAGCCACGACTCCTTCCCGCTTCATTTTGTATTTGTCACTCGGCTTGAGGGTTTTGAAGCCCTTCTTCCACTCCACGTTAGCAGCAGCCTTGTTCAGCTCACAGTGCAGGGAGACACTTCCACCCTCGGTGGCTTCTTTGTCCGTGAGTCCCTTGGTGAAAAGAGCAGGCAGGACTGCAGAGCAAACACGGACATGGCATCAACCCTGGGAAAGCCTGAACCCATGTCTTAGTCCCTCTTTTACCTCCCTGGAGCCACCACACCTTCTTGGTCTCCTCCAGGATTTAGTTCCTCCAGAATTTTTCTCCAGCCTCTAACCCTTCAAAAGATAATTCAGTCTAATTTTTTTTTTCTGTCCTCATGCTTTAAAACTTTCTTTAAATTCAAGTCTATCTGCGAATTAGTTGACAAGCCAACTACCCTTTACTTTATACACCATAAAATCAAAGACATAAAATTAGAGGTTGTATTTCAATATGAGACCCAGAGAATTTTGCTTCCCTTGAGACAAGCAGGAGTTCTTCAGAAGGGCCTGATTCATGGCACTGTCTGAATTTTTATAAACAAGAGTGCCTTAAAGCAGAGCAGTTGCAAACATGCTGTCAGTTTTTTGCAGAAATAAAATATTTGCTTGGGAAGTATTAAGCCAAAATTGGTAAAAAAAGAGCTGGGAATAGCAGGAGCATAAAAGCCTATTTTTTATAAAGATTGTCCTTGTGTAGCATCATACATTCATGAAAACTTGTTCCTCTTAGGAGCAACAAGTCTGAATCACAGACCTGAATCACAGTCTGAATCACAAAAAAGAAATATTATTCCCACTTTTAGGTCAGTTCCTATGGGAAAACCTCTACACAAGAAGCTATTCTGGACTAGGGAGGTTGTGTTGAGTTGGGAACCTGTTCTCCACTTGTCTTTTGACTAAAGCACTTTTGAAGCTCATCAAGAAGGTATCAGGTGAAAGGAAAAAAAAGAGAGGAGGAAGAAAGGACAGGAAAATTAATCAGCAGAAAGGAGGATTGGGAGTACACAGGGATCAGAGGAAGCAGAAGTAAGAGAGGAAGACATCCTGGAATTACACAGGTTGACTTGGAACATGCGCTGAGAATTTCTTTTTTACCATTTACTGCCAGAGCAGCCGTAGTCTGTCGGTCTCCACACACACAGCTGTAATCCCCAGCGTCTGCCAAATCCAAATCCTGGATTGTCAGCTCCACAAAGGGACCTTCCTGCTCTATTTTGTACTTTTCACTCGCCTTGAGCACCATATTCCCCTTTTTCCACTCAACTGGGGCTGACTTGCTCAGTTTGCAGTGCAAAGTTACTGCCTCCCCCTCTGTAGCTTCCTTGCTCATCAATTCTTCTTGGAAGAGGATTGGCAAGGCTGAAGGATGCAATACCAACAGAGAAGGAATCAGCACCAGAATGAAATGAGCTGGAGTTACTGGGCTGCAGTGTGTACACTCAATAAAAAATGCTCTGTTTCTAGGTGGGTACAATTGAAAAAAGGGGTGAAACTTCCTAGAGGAGAGAGAAATAAATTAAACAACATACAGGTACTGTCTCAAGGCAAAAAAAAGCACAAGGGAATATTCTCTAATAGGGTAACTCTGTGTCACTACAGAGTCAAGAACATGAAAACCCTAAGAAATCAAGCTCTGGCTGACCAGGAAATGCTGCCAAACCTGCTACGTTTGGGGTTTAAAGAGAAACGTGGGTAGGAGGGTTACCGTTCACTCTCAAAGTGGCCGTGCTCTCCTGCTCTCCACACACGCAGGTGTAGCTCCCAGCATCCGTCAGGTCTAGGTCTTGGATAACCAGCTCAACAAAGCGCCCTTCCCGCCTGGTTTTGTACTTCCCGTTCGGGATCAGCGCCTTCCCATCCTTCCTCCACTGCACGGAGCCGCCCGGCCGGCTCAGCTCGCACTGCAGCGTCGCCGTCCCGCTCTCCGTGGCCTCCTCGTTCCTCAGCTCTTGCTTGAAACGGACTGGCAGGGCTGAGAGGTGCAGAATGAAAAGGGATTGCCACCTGAGACCCTGCTCAGAGGCTGAATCGTGATTTATTGTGCGTCTGCCTAAGCCTTACTCCAACACCCTTATCCTTAAGCACATCCTGGCTTTTTTCATGGACGGTGAAAGAAATTCTCTGTTGAATTCGCTCTGCAAAACCATGATCTTGGCTGAGATCATGCACAAAGAGAGACAAACTCATTCTCATCATTACACGTGGTGAGCCCTCTGAATCAGAAAATCCTAAGGAATCTTATGTTTCCATGCTAACTCAGGAAAACACCCATGCAGGACAACATCCTTCACTCGAGGGAAGGTGAGAGACAACACACACACGTCCAACACGGGGTATTTTGAAATGGAGATTGGGGACAGGAGTGACACGAGCAAGTGGATGGAAGAAAGCAGTGGAAGCGGGACATGAAGGAAATTGTTGTGAGGGAACGTACAGAGAGGAGGAGGAAAGAGGTGGACAAAAACATTCCAGAGTTTCACAGGTTATTTCTGCCTTTTTACCATTCACTGACAAGGCTGCTGTGGTTTTTTGGTTCCCCACTAGACACGAATAGTCTCCAGCATCCTTTGGCTCCAGGTCGTGGATCAGCAGCTCTGCCACGGTGCCCTCCTGCCTCATCTTGTACTTGTGACTCGCCCGGAGAAGAGTTTGCCCCTTCCTCCACTGCACGGGGGCCTCTGTGCCCAGCTGGCACCGCAGGGTGGCTGTCCCCCCTTCCACAGCTTCCACGGGCTTCAGCTCTTCCTTGAAGAGCACGGACACAGCTGAGGAGTGAAGCATTCCCAGTTTACTTCAGGCGCATGGTCACCACCTGGTGACCTCACTCGGGACTTAAAGCCAAAACAAATTCAAATTCTCTTGGCACACAAAGCAAAGAAGCTCTGACCTACCTGCAGCTCCAGGAGTCTGCTGATATTTAAAGTAGCAACAAGAGTTTTGGACCAAATAAAAAAAGAACAATTATTTCCCAATAATTAGAACACCAAAATAATTACCCTTCTGCTGCCCAAAGTTCTTGGTCACTGACATGTAAAAACTTGTTGAGAAAGTGGAGAGAAGAATGGAATATTCTTTAATAAAAGGTGTAGCTGAGAGCCTTCTTACCTCTTGGCTTAGAGCTTGGACAGCCACCTCCATCCAAAGCATAAGAGACATTTCATAGGAAAGAAAATATATTACTTTATCAGGTACCTTTGATTGATATATTTTAGCATGAAGTTATCATCCCGAAAAACAAAGAACGTAACAGACCCAGCCAGAGCTGCCTTGTGTTTGTGCTGATCCCTGTTCTCCTGAACACTCTCTGAAAGGGTCCAGGGGTAGCAGGGCCATGGCAAGAGCAACAACAAATGGTCACAAGCAGGTGTCTCATTCCTACCATGGATTTTGACTTGGGCTGTGGTCTGCTGGTCTCCAGTGTCACAGGTGTATCTTCCCGCATCTTCTGGCTCTGCATTATGAATCACCAGCTCTGCCACTGTCCCCTTCTGCTTCATTTCATATTTGGCACTTGCCTGGAGCGTGGCTTCTCCCTTCTTCCACACCACAGTGGCATCAGCTTTTGTGAGTTCACAGCGCAAGGAGACGGATTTCCCTTCTTCCATATCCGTGTTCTCCAGGGCTTGTTTGAAAAGGACAGGCACAGCTGGAACACAGAGCCAGGGGTTAGGACAGGCCCTCTGGATCTGCTCTACAGCAAGTGCCCCGTGAGAGCTGTCACCTCTTAAATCCAGGCCTTTTCCAAATGAGCAGAGCAGCCCCAGGCCCTCCACTGGCTGTGTGGCACAAGGAGATTCTGCCTGGGAGCAGGAATAAATCTCTCCCCCTGATGTTACCACTTCACTGTGGATTCCTAGAAATGTGGGGCAAGTTTCGTTTATTTTTAAAAAGGACCTTTTCAGATTCCTCTAGGCACCATCACTTCATGAATTCCCTGCACCTGCAGGGCTCTGAAATAACATTGTGTTATACAAGATATGGCTGGGGGTGTGTTCTATTGTCATCTGTTAGAGCTGGGGCACTTTTCTTTATCTTTTCCACAGCCAATCCTCCCTCAGGGAAATCTCTTCTGTCCATGGCCATGGAGCCTCCCTGCATGGCTGATCCAATTCCACCATCCCATGGGAGATGCTCCCCCAGGGGAGGAGCCCAGCATTCCTACCTGGATAGAATCTGACCCCTGGCACACCCCAGCAGCCTTTTCCCCCTGCATTCCCAGAGGAGCAGCTTTCTCCTCCTCTGCATTCCCAGAGGGAGCCCAGGCCCATCCACAGCACCCCTGGAGCTGCAGAGGAAAACTCCACCCTTGGCCAGGATCCTGCTCCAGCAGAGCCACATCTGCCCCTGCAGGGGGATTGCAGCCCCCATGGGATGGGGCTGTGCCAGCCCCCTGCCCCTGCAGGGTGTCAGGGGGATTCTGACTCTGCCAGGGGTTTCTTTTTGTACCATTGCATTTGTATTTTAATTTTCCTAGTAAAGAACTGTTATTGCTATTCCCATATCTTTGCCTGAGAGCCCCTTAATTTCAAAATTCAAATAATTGGGAGGGAGGGGGTTTACATTTTCCATTTCAGGGGAGGCTCCTGCCCTCCCTAGCAGACACCTGGCTTTCCAAACCAAGACATATTCATATCCTATATTTCTCCTGATTTCTGCTCCAGCACATACTACTAAAGGCAGTGTATTTGTTTAAGGGCAGTGGAGAGTGGAGATGGCATCCAAGAGTCTTTGAAAGGATGTTTTGGGGAGTCTGGAGTCTATTAATTACTTGATCACCTTCAATTTTCCAGGGACTGGATTTATGTTTTCACATCTTTATGCTCCAGTACTACTGGTCTCCACCTCCAACTCCATTTTTAATCACAGCCATGTAAAGCAGCTGATAGGGCAGGAACTACAGCACAGAGAAAATTAATCTTCTGCACTTAATTTTTTTTTTTCCTCCTCCAGTGTACAGTTACAGATTGAAAACCCCAGACACAGAATATGAGATCACATGAATGAAATACGTACAGGTGCCTACAAGGGTGCAATGTTACCTTTAAATTTTACTTATTAAAGATGGCGCTGCCACAAAAGAAAATGAAGTGTTAATAGATCTATTAAGCACTTGATTAAGTGTGGCAATGTCTCAAATTGTACCCACCATTCACTTTGACCCGAGCAGTGGTTTTCAGCTCCCCAGCGCTGCAGGTGTAGTCCCCAGCATCTACAGATTTCACATCTCGAATTATGAGCTCTGCCACAGTCCCATGCTGCTTGAATTCGTACTTCTCACTGGCATGGAGAAAAGTGTCTCCCTTCATCCACTTCACTGGGGTACCAGGTTTGCTGAGCTCACAGGTCAGCCTGACCTGCTTTCCTTCTTTGGCTTCTTCGTTTTGGAGCTCTTGCTTGAAAAGAACTGGTGTTTCTGAGAAAAGGAATAAACAAGTGTTAAAAGAAACACGTGAGGTTGGAAATTACTGTTCTCTTCCAGTATCAGACTTTGTTTTTGAGACAGAAAACAGGAATGAAAAGGCACTGGCAAAGAGTAAACAGATCCTGACATCTCACATCTGGCTACCAGCACTTTACAGCAGCAAAAAAAAAAATCCTGAGGTCAGATGCGTATTTTCTTTTTAACCACTATCTGCACTGCTGAAGATGCTGCTGCTCTCACTGCTTTCATTATTAACATCAGTGGCAGATGCTGCACTGCAGTTAATGACACAAACTGTGCTGCTCAGAGCTGGACCACCAGCACAAAAAACATAAAACTTCACTGAGGTCAACTCACACACAACACAGAGGACACAGAGGAATGGCAAAGCACTTTCTGTCGTGACCAGCAGTATTGATTTCTCATCATAAAAAACCCCTACAGTGTATTTTTTTTATCCAGCACGAACACAGACTTAAAACCAGCACAGGGCAAACACAGAGAGGGAAGCACAACTGAACGTGGCAGGGTCCCTGTGGAGATTCCCCTGCAGGCCCTGTCACAGCCTGGGGTTCAAGGCTTTGAGGTGAGCTAGTGCAGAGAAGGCACTTTTTGGGGAAAAATAAACTCAACTGGAATGTTCAGATAAGGAAAAAATAAATTCTTCTTGAATTATGCTGTCTCAAGAATATGCAAGTCAGCTACTGACCCGTGATGCACAAAACCTGTGGCTGTTGGAAATCTACACCCTATTATCCTGTTCCCCTTTTGCCTCTAGTTTGGGACACTCAGTGTCACATGACTGCTGAATTTCTATTTTATATTTTTGCATTCTGCTGTTCTGATGTGACTCTGATAGATAAAGGAAAGTTTTCCAACAGTAATTTCTTGTAGACATCCTTATGACTTAACTCCTTGACCTGAATCCATGTGTTTAAATCCTAAATCCTAAATCCATCCACACCCTTCTCTGTGAGGGGAAAAATGGGGTTGTTGTGGGAACATTAAAAACGTTGCTCTTTTCTAACAGAAAATTGTTCATCCATGTCCTACTGGAGTCAACACAGATCTTTGTTTTGTGTGCAATGGATATTGGGAAAATATCCTTGTGCTACAGAAAGACAGGAGATCGGGATCATTAACAACCTTCATTGCATCATCAAGGTCTTCTCTTTCTTGCACAGCCTCAAGCTGGTTCTTTGTGCTCTAGAAAAATCCTGTGAGCAGCTTGTCCTCCCACTCAGTGCTCTGGAGCTCAGGCTGACCATTCCACCAACCCAAATGATTTTTTTTGTTCATGCTGACTTCCCTAAACCAGACCCAGGTTCTGATCAGTCCATCCCAAGTGTGTAACACCAGCTGCACCAGGACAGGCTCTGGTCTGGATAAACACAGCCTGTGCCTGTAAAATCTTCCCTGTAGCTGCTCAAACTTGCCCAGGGCAGTGATTTAACTCACAGAGTGATTTAACTCACAGAGACAGAGCTCCTCCTAGGCCTGGGGCTGGGACAGTGACTCAGGACAGGCAGGAACAATTATAAAGTGATATTTAAGATAAGAGCCTGGTTCTGACCTGGAGAGACCCAACCCTTACCCAGCTCAGAGTTAAAAGACTCATCCAAGAAGAGAACTTTTGCCTCAGCTCAGACAACAGCCCTTTAGATCATAGAATCATAGAACATTTTGGGTTGGAAGGGCCCTTCAAAGCTCATTTAGTCCAACCCCCCTGCCATGACCCCAGACATCTCCAACCAGACCAGGCTGCTCAGAAGCCCATCCAACCTGACCTTGAATGTTTCCAGGGATGGAGCATCCAGCACCTCTCTAGGCAAACTCTATAGTGTTTCACCACCCTCATTGTAAAAAACTTCTTCCTTACATCTAATTAAATGAACCCTCTTTTACTTTAAACCATCTCTCCGTGTCCTGTCAAGCAGGAGAGCACCTCCTGCACCTCCTGCCCGGTGATGCTCTTTGGGTGCATTGTTCTGAATAAATCTG
The DNA here is from genome assembly GCA_013398275.1 of Promerops cafer. Classification (NCBI taxonomy): domain Eukaryota; kingdom Metazoa; phylum Chordata; class Aves; order Passeriformes; family Nectariniidae; genus Promerops; species Promerops cafer. The sequence continues at coordinate 65,372 of VZSE01007567.1, read as the reverse complement.
GCTGCCTAAAGCAATTGCACAGACAAATGTGGGGCTGTGAGTTCCCTCACTGGAGACAGCTCCAGGAGGTGATCCATCCTTCCTGTGATTACCTCTTAGCCTGGGGTGTTCTCCCACTGCTCTCTTTTTGGGGTTTGGAATGAGATGATCTTTAATGTACTTTCCCACCCAAACCATTCTAGAATTCCATGATTCTCAGAGGCACTAAAGCTTCTCAGAGCTAGAGCCAGGTCAGATGCAGGATTCTCCTGTTTCACATTCTGCCACCTCTCTGGCTGCCGTTCCAGATAACTTGATGAGGACACCTCAGTGCACACCACAAGGTTCCTTTTCAGTGTAGTTTCATGTTCTTATCATTTCAATTAATTACTCTGGGCTCGGTGTTAGGACCAAAATCTTCACCCCAAAAGTTCTTACCCTTGACAGTAATAACTGCACCACTTTTGGCTGCTCCAGCCTCTCACTCACATCTGTCACTGTCTCTTTCTTCTGCCCTGAGAATGACAAGCTTGGCTTCAAACCCTGCCTGCCTGATGTTATATTTGGAAGAATTCCTAAGGCTCTTCCCATCTTTGCACCACTTCTCAGGGCTGTCTGATCTGGAGGTTTCACACTGAAGGCTCACATCCTCTCCCTCAGTGACTTCAGTGTCCACCAGCTCTCCTTTGTGAAGACACAGGGCTTCTCCAGATTCATATAAAAAACCATCTGACATGGTTCAGAAGAGGTGGATTCAGAAGTGGATTCCCAGATCACAAGTAATCTGTGAGATTTGGATCCAGGATTGCTTCTATAAAAGCTCTAGGTAAGGGTTAGTAACAGATAATTTGGTGTTCATGACTATAAAGCCCTCAGGAAAGCAGCAGTGATGTTGTAAAGTGTTAACTGTCAAATGATATCTGAGAAGAAAAGATTGCTGCTGAAGAACCAAATAATTAGCCTTTTGCAAATAAAACCTTTCATCTTTCCCTCAAGAAACAAAAATCCATTTGCGTTTCTGCAGCTTAGCAAAATTTGGGCAAATTTTCAACTTTTGTAAAAAGAAAAGTTCTGTGAAATAAATGTGGTTATTCTGAAAAAAAAAAAAAAAATGAGATTATGATCTGACACAGGGGAGACTGTGTGTTTAACATCTCTGGGCCATGAGAAGTATTTATATTTCCAGTAAGGAAACATCTCTCTAATGCCACATTCTTGGGCTGTCTGCCATTCATTTTATGCCTTTGCTACCAAACACTGCAGTTTTACCTCAGTTTAACTTCTCCAGAGAAAATAATTCACTGTCAACAATGAGTAGCAGAGAACACATGCAATGTTGCCTTTCAAACAAGGAAAACTGAATTTAAAATTTACTGGTTGCCCTTTTTTTTAATTGAATTAATTGATTTCTCCACATGAATAAATCTCCTTATCAGCTTGAGGAAAACTGAAAGAGGCATCCAGTGTACCATCACAGCTTTATAACATTCCCATCTAAATCCAATAAACACTCCAAGAGTTGTCCAGGATTACAAAGAGCTCATTCTCCAGCCATCATTTCATTATATAATTAACGTTATTCTTGAACACGTACAGATAGACAATGATGGTGCTGAATTTATAGCATTTTTGTTCTTTTTTTTTTTCCCCACCTGCCCACATTAACCCCACTTATTTCTACTCATCATTTCCTCTCCTGCAGTTGTGACGATGGATTTACCTTTAACAACCAAACTGGCAGAGGTTTTCTTATCACCAGCTTCAAATGTAATGACCCCCGAGTCCTTCAGTGAGAGCTTTTTCAGCGTTAGCAGGTGATATCCACCAGGCTGGGACTGGATCTCATTAAGTTCATTGGTATGGAGTGGGGTTTTATCCAAAAACCACTGCACTCTGCTATAGTCTACGGGAGAGATTCTGCACTTGAACATGGCAGATTCTCCTTCTAACACAGTGACATCCTCCAGGTCTTCTGTTATTAGCACTTTCTGGCCTGAAAGGAACATAAATACATCAATTACTGGAATCTTCAGTTTTTGGCGTGAAAATCGACGTGGAAAACTCCCGAGATTTTCCACGTAAGCATTTCAAGTAAGAAATGCCTTCACGACAGAGAAGATTGAAACAGAATTCCCCCAATATTGACCACAAAACCCACTCACAGGAAGATAATATATACAAGACACACAGCAAAATAGGGCGAAGACAACTTCAAAGCACCAGAAAACATAAAGCAGAACAAGTAGCCAGTACAATGCAAATCCAAATGTAAATTTTCTCCCAATGAAATCCCTGGAAAGGTTGGAAGGATGAGTCTCTCACAGCGTTATTGGGCTCTAAACGTCACCAAGAGATGATCTCTTCCTTGACAACCTGCCTGATTTTCTACAGCAAAAATAACTTCCTTTCTACGGGATAGGACCACTGATCCCACACCACCTTCGAGTTCAGTCCAACCATAAACACAGCGGGAAATGGAGAAAAATGTCTGACTGTGGATTTGGTAAAAAAAAAAAACACCCAAAACATCTGCCCTGAAAACCTCCCTGTATAGATAGATACATCCCTAACTAAAAATAAATATGTAAATGTAAACAAATAAGACAAACCTCACTATAAATATATCTAAAATAAGGTTATCACTGTATACAAAAATATCTCTGATGTTCCTCCTACTTATAAAACCAGCACAGGGATGTTTTACTTTGATGTTCGTGACAGAGAAGTTTTTTTTTTCACTCAGAAAAGCTGGTGTTAAAAACCTCAGAGTGAATTCAGACAGCTCAGAGCCTGAGCTTATGTTGGGGATTAAACACATTTCTTTGCTTCTCAAGGATGCTGTAGCAGATGATCAGAGGAAGAGTCTGACTTCACCCCATTGTCTTTAGAAACTACAATAATTAGCAAGTGGATGCTGCTGCTGCACCTTCATCTGCCTATTCTTGAATCATTTCTCCAGAGGGCACGGTTAGATGGCACACGGGGAAGGAATTCTTCTCTGTGAGGGTGGTCAGGCCCTGGCACAGGGTGCCCAGAGCAGCTGTGGCTGCCCCTGGATCCCTGGAAGTGCCCAAGGCCAGGCTGGACAGGGCTTGGAGCACCCTGGGACAGTGGAAGATGTCCCTGCCCATGGCAGGGTTGGCACTGGATGATCTTTAAGGTTCCCTTCCAACCCAATCCATTCCATGATTCTATGGACCATTCTGTTTTTCCACCACCTTTTAGAAATCACTCCTGGGAAGAAGAATCAAGGGGTATGGAGAAAAGCCTGAAGGCAGGATAATTTTCCCTCATCCAACAGCAGGCACTGTGAATCACATCCATTTTATGTTCACACAGGAACACCAATCCCTCCCCTCACATGAGCCTTTAAATTCAATTAAAATTAAACTGGGGTTTAAATCACACCCAAAATACACCAGGTGTAATTGCTCTGCATGTCCAGCTCTACATTCCTACATTTTTGGCAACGTGTTTCTGCCATCATGAGAGACAGAACCAGAAATCAGCAGCTCTGCTGCCCTGCTGAGATACAGCTCTGCCTGTGCATGTTTCCCACGGCAGAAAAGGGGTGTACAGTCACATTCCTCTCATTCATACCTTGCACAGTTAGCTTGGCTCTGGACTGGGTGTCCCCAATGTCACAACTGTAAGTGTCACTGTCACTTTTCTCCAAGTTCTTTATGGTCAGCTGGAGGACTTGTCCTTTCTGTGTGATCTCGTATTTCCTGCCAGCCCTGAGCTCAGCGATGCCTTTCCTCCAGACCACAGAGGATGCAGGTCTCTCACTCTGGCACACAAAAACTGCAGTTCCACTTTCATCGACTTTCAGGTCTGAGAGTTCCTTGACAAAATAATTGGGTTTTTCTGGAAGGAAAAAAGAAATTAAAAATAAATAATGACAGAGACAGATTTGTCGCCCAAACTAATCCTGAGCATCCAGAGTCATCTTGGATCCTCTCTGCTCCAACTCATAGAATCATCACAAAAATAATCATAGAATCATTTAGGCTGAAAAAGACTTTTAAGATCACCAAGTCTAACTATCAACTTCATTAAACCACATCCCCAGTAACCACATCTACACATCTTTTAAATCCCCCCACAGGTGGTGACTCCACCACTTCCCTGGGCATCCTCTTCCAATGCCTGACCACCCTTTCCAAGAAGAAATTTCTTCTTACATCCAGTCTAAAACTTGAGACCATTTCCTCTCATCCCATCAGATGCAATGATTCTGAGATCACCAGGTCCCCCTCCTGTCACAGGACATATCAAGTGAAATATCTCCAGGAAAGTTTAATGCCATGGTCCATGTACTCTTGAGGTCTCCTCTTGCAGTCAGCTTTCATCACTCATATTCAAAATAGAATAATTCAAATTTCCAGTTTTGACTGGCCTGTTACAGAGCCCATAAGGTTGTTCAGCATCCAAAAGGTGTTTTTTCATATATAATTTTTTTAAGCTTTTAATCAATGATGTTTTTTTAAAGCTAAACATTGATCCTGCCCAGGCAGATGGAAGAGAAGAAATCTCCCATGGTTGTAGGTGTTTACACCCAGCCTCTGAACCTGCCAGCTCCTCTGCACCCTTCAACAGACCTTGCACTGTGATCCTGGCTGTTGTTTTGGAGGTCTCTGTCTCACAGGTGTATTCCCCACTGTCCTTGACCGTGGAGTCATGGATGATGAGAGTGGCCCGTGTCCCCTCTTGCTGCAGGTCGTATTTCTGGCTTTTCCGGATCGCTTTGCCGTCCTTGTACCACCTGATGTTCACATCAGCTTTGGACAATTCACAGCTCAGGCTGATGTCTTGCCCTGCTGGTGATGTTTTATCCTCCAGCTGTTTTGTAACCTCAGTGGGTTTTTCTGCAGATATTTAAAAAAAAAAAAAAAAATTAAAAAAAGGACCTTGAATGAAAATCATCGCTATAAGGTTGGGGTTTTTGCATTTCAAATCGTAGAATCCCAGAATGGTTTGGACTGGAAGGGATCTCAAATATCATCCAGTCCCACCCCTGCCATGGGCAGGGACACTTTTCCACTGTCCCAGGGTGCTCCAAGCCCTGTCCAGCCTGGCCTTGGACACTTCCAGGGATCCAGGGGCAGCCACAGCTTCTCTGGGCACCCTGTGCAAGGCTGGAACAAGATGATGGAAGGTTCCTTCCAACCCAAACCATTCTGGGATTTCCTGATTCTATGGAAAAGGACTAACTGCAGATTACGAACTATGTCTGAAAATTACTAATTTCTTCTCTCCACTGACCACCCAGGAGCCTTGGTTGATAATCTCTGATGCAAGTCTGGGCTGTAATTATCTGTACACACCACCTAGTGCAGTCAGTTCTCAAATATCTATTAAAAGCTTCAGCATTTCACTTGTTTTTAAGGAAAAAGCTCAGCTCTTCAAGGCTCACAGGGAAGGTTGCTGTTGACTCAGATCATAACAAGTGTTTGCTGACAAACTTTATGAAAATACACCCAGGACTTTTCTGATCTCGTTACCTTTCACAACCAGGGAAGCCTTGGAGGTGAGACCACGGGCAGTGAAGATGACTTCCCCAGTGTCATCAGGAATCACATTTTTGATATTCAGTGTGTACTTCCGACCCACGTTGGAGGCTTTAAATCTCCCCTCACTTTCCACTTTTCTCCCGTTCAGCGTCCAGCTGAAGTCGTCAATGCTTTCATGGGACAAAATGCACTCAAAAGTGCAATCTTCTCCCTCCTGGATTTCAGTGTTCTTGAGCCGTTTAGTGATGCCAATGTTCAGTTCTGGAGAACAAAAATTACATTAATACAAGTTAGAAATGCTTTTATGATAGTCATGAGTAGAGGAATGGCATTTTTAACTCATAAAAGGGGTTTATCTGCTAGACTGGCAGGACACCACTGTATTCCTCACAGATGGCTGTGACATGGGAAGGACTTTTCAGGTTCAGAATCATCTCAAAGTTGTACAAGAAGAGAAATGTGAATCTCCTGTCTGTGCTCAGGAAGGACTGAATGAAGAACAGCTCAGTGGGGAAGATTCAAGATTTAATGAGTTAAAGAAGAGAAAAGCTGTCAGAAAAGAAGCCTCTGGGACAATGGGTGAGGTTCTACTCCATACTGATAGGAGAAATGAGATGTTTGATTTTTTTTGACTTCTTACTCCTGGTGTTCAAACCAGGCAAATTCAAAATTTTTCTCATTAACATTATGAGTTTGGAAGCCATGAACAATTCTTTGTCCTTCAGGCTGACACAAGGATTAGAGGGCAGGCTGAACCTCTGGGTTCCTCAACAGATATTGTTGTCCTGCTTTTGTGTTCCTACAATGGACTCTGAGTCAATAGCTCAAAATATGAAACAGGCTGCTTGGAGGATTTTTTTGTTGTTAGTTGGGATTTTTTTTTTTGAGAAATTTTTGCTTTTCTGGGAGGATTTCTGCACTTTAGGAAGAAATTATTGTCACTACATTCCTGACACCTGATTTTCACTTAGAAACCCCAGATACACTTACACCAAAATTAACAAGGATTGTTCAGACATCACAGCATTATATGAAATTTGGTCAGGAACAGGTGAGAGCCCGAGGGACCAAGTCCACCCATATTTTTAACACCCCTTGAGAGGCCACTGTCTACAACACTTACCCTGAACGCTGACCTTTGATTTGGCAACATCAGTGCCGATGTCACAGGTGTACAACCCTGCATCTGTCTTTTCAAGGTCATGGATAAGGAGGCACAGGGTCTTCCCAGACTGCATCTCCTCATACTTCTTGCTAGAAGTGATCTTCACACCATCCTTCTTCCAAACAGGTTTGACCTTCTCTTTGGAGACTTCACATTCCAGTTTGATCACTCCTCGCTCCTCACCGAAAACGTCATCCAAGGATTTCATGAAGACAGCAGGCTTCTCTGGAGGTCAAGAGGCAAAACAGAGGACAACCAGGATGTTTGGGACACTTTTAGTTGCTATCAGATACTTAGAGACATTAATAAGCCCTTGGCAATATTGCTGATACCCATGCAGAACCTAAACCAGTGTCACCCTCCAGCACACTCAAGTCCTTCATCCTGCTCTCAATCCTTCATCCTGCTCCAAATCCCTTCATCCCAAGATCGTGTTGACACGAGGGGCTGCCCTGACCCAGGGGCAGCACCTCGCACTGGCCTTGTTGAACCTCAAGAGGTTCACATAGTCTCACTTCTTGAGTGTGTCCACATCCCTCAGGATGGCACCTCAACCCTCAGGCATGTCACATGCCCCACTCAGCTGGGTGTCACCTGCACACCCGCTGAGGGTGCTCAAGAATGTGTTAAACCACAGAAACTCAGTTGTGTGACTGAACTTTAGGACATATGAAGGAAACTGTCTTCTCTTGGCTGACTGAATCCAGCTCCAGGAATGATGTATTAAAAACCATAGAATTATGGAACATCCTGAGTTGGAAGGGACCCACAAGGATCATCCAGTCCAACACCTGTCCCTGCACAGACACTCCAACAATCGCACACTGTCCCTGAGAGCGTTGTCCAAACACTCCTGGAGCTCTGGCAGCCTTGGGACCATGATCATGCCCTGAGGAGCCTGTTCAGTGCTCACCACCCTCTGGGGGAGGAACCTTTTCCAACCTAAACCTCCCATGACTCAGGCCCGGCTGTTTCCTCAACTCCTGTCACTGGCCACCAGAGTGAAGAGGTCAGTGCCTGCCCTTCTACTTCCCCTCCCATGAAGACGTTGAAGCCCACAGCAAGGTCTCCCTTCAATCTTCTCTTCTCCAGCTGACCAAACCAAGTGACATCAGCTGCTCCTCTCAAGGCTTCCCCTCCAGACCCTTCACCACCCTCATGGCCCATATTTAATAGCTCAAAGTTTTTCATCTGTTAAGCAGGATTGCCCCATGATTTTGGTAAATAACGGCTCATTCGCATCTCTCACTTTCATTCGGGAGCACGATCTGGACCCACCTATCACCTTCAGCCGCACGGTCTCTGACACCTTGTCTGACTTCATTGTCACCGTGCCAGCATCCTCAGGCTTCACCTGCTTCATGGTCAGCGTGTAGCACTTGCCAACGTTCTTGATGTCGTTGAAGTTGTTGGTGTAGAGGAGGGTGCCGTTGAGGAACCACTCCACGTCCTCGTCGTCGTGGGACAGCTCACAGGAGAACACAGCAGAACTGTCTTCCTCAATCTCCACGTCCTGCAGGTGCTTGAGGACCTCTACATTGCGGGCTGAGGGGAACCAAGGGGCACCGTCACCACCATCATCATAAATCAGTTGTTATCACAAACTATTTCATGGAGTTTATTAGATGATTTGTTCTGGTCTCCTGCACACCTTTGGTCACCTCATTTCGCTTACTTGGTTCCGCATTTGCTCCAACAGACAAAAAATATCTATTAAAAAGACTAATTAAAATTGTCTAGAACCCTTAGTTCTCTTTTTATATATAAATCAATTTGGAGGTTTTGTTTGTGTTTTATTTAAAAAAAAGTAATTTTTTTCTAAAATGATGTTACAGTGACCCTAAGCATCCCACAGAGCTCCAATCTCTGCGTGCTTGTCACTGCACACACAAACACATTTTAACTGAATTGTCCCTCATTTCCAGGGAAACTGTGACACAGAGGATGAGATGAAAACAATGATTTTGGCCACAAAGGCAAAGTACAAAGAGATTAAGCAACTTGCTCAGGTTTAGGGACCAAGAGGATTTTGATTCTTTTCTTTCCTAGTCCTTGGGCAGAGATTTCTCCTTGCAGCTTCTCCACTCATGGAATGCTGTTTTCAAGGATGAGATAACTCAGAAGAGGGTTTGGGACTATTACTTGATTTTTTTTTTTTTAAATATATATATTTGTTTAGATAAAATGGAGTCACAGAATCATTTAGGTTGGAAAAGACCTCTAAGATTGAGTCCAACCATTCCCCCAGCACTGCCAAGGTCACAATNGGAATGCTGTTTTCAAGGATGAGATAACTCAGAAGAGGGTTTGGGACTATTACTTGATTTTTTTTTTTTTTAAATATATATATTTGTTTAGATAAAATGGAGTCACAGAATCATTTAGGTTGGAAAAGACCTCTAAGATTGAGTCCAACCATTCCCCCAGCACTGCCAAGGTCACAATGAAACCACATCCCCAAAACTTTTCAATCCCTCCAGAGATGCTGACATCACCACTGCCCTGAGTAGCTCATTTCAATGTCTGACAACACATTGAATGAAAGCCAAACTGCTACCAAGACCTGCTCCCTGGACTTTTGGAAATGATTCTGTGGCTCAGCTCCAAGTCTTGCTGGAATTGACACAGTGAACATCTTTTCTTGCAATGCCACCTGAGGGAAAGAACTGGCTAAAAACAGTTCCATGCCCAGATGGGGTAGAGCACCACTATGAATAACAATTGTCTTTAGATATATAATAGTAGCTATAAAATGTATATATAGCAGGTAAACAAATGTATAGCAGATAGACAACCTGACACAGTGGTCAGGAAATTAAAACCTCAGCCAAGATCAACAGAATCAGAGGCCTGTAGCAGTCTAACATAAAGGATATTTTTAGTTAAGAGCACCAGAGGCCTAATTCCTTGTATGAAATGGACAATAATGTGTCTTGACAAATGTTAATATGTACCTTACGTAGATGGTGCCCTCCCACCCGCATTACCAACTTCACAGCAAGAGATCGATTTCAGGACTGTGGAATCAGCAGTTTGCTCGTGACACTGCATTTATACAAAATTAGAAGACAGCTGTGGGAATCTACCTCTCCTCAGGAGGAGGAACCGTGAGTGAAACAGAGAACCATAAAGACCAGCACCAGGCCAGCCCTGCTGCTGCAAACCTCTCGTACCTTCAACGCTCAGCGTGGCCTCGGTCTCGGCAATCCCAGCCCTGCACTTGTACACGCCGGCATCCTCGGGCTTTACCTTCACGATCTTGAGCTCTGCTGAGTACTGATCCCGCTTGATTTTGTACTTCTCCGAGGGCTCAATGAGCACTTGGCCCTTGAACCACCTCACGTGCTTTGGGGAAGGCCTGAAGTCACAGGACAGGATGACCGAGTGTCGCTCCAGGACGGTCTTGTCCTCCAGCTTCCTGGTGATCTGGATGTGGTAATCTGCAAAGCAGGGGTGGGGAAGAAGAATGGACCAATCTAAAGCAGAGGAAGGTTTTATTCTGTATTTCGTGCCTATTAATTTCATTTATGACTTTTACAGCTGTTTTGTGAACTGCTCCGATTCTGCTACAAGTGTCTCTAGCAGAGCTCATGTGCTTTGGAGCTACAACAGCACGATGATCTACAAGGAAAGCTGATTTCTGTAAGATAATACTGGATATTAACCACCAAATCCATGGTCCACTTCTGGCTCAGTGCTTGCTGAATTGCTCTCTAATTGAGGTTTTCATTCAAGTAAGAGCAAATTAAAGATAAAATAAAATAAAGGACTTCAGGATGTGATTGGAGAGATTTACCATGGTGACAGCAGAAGATAAAAAGCCTTGAGGCTTTGTCCTAGATCAAGTCAATGACAAAATGAATTAAGTAAATGAGCTATCAAACTTGTCTAGTTCAGAAATGGGACAAAATAAACTCTCCTGGCAAATTTCATCTGTTTTGTCCTCCTTGGTAAAGTCGAGAGAATAAAAATAAACCAGAAACCAGTTTTAGCTAGATAGATTTGAATACCAGGGACAGCAAAGTAATTTAATCAGATCCCTTCCTAAGACATTTCTGGCTCAGTTGGTGCATCCAGCATTGCTCCCAACAACTTGCAGCTGGGAACTAAACAGATCTTCCAGGTAGACACACACTTCCAAGAACCCAGCCCAGAACAGAGAATATTTATGACAAATTACTTTCCAAATTACTGTGAGAGGGAAGATCTTTGTTCTGATTCACATAATATATATTAAAAATCACATTACCTCTGACGAGCAGGTTCGCCGTGGATTTGGATTTGCCAATGGAGAACTGGATGGTGCCTGTCATATCAACACTTGTTTTTATTATTGTCAGCCTGTGGATGGTGCCTTCCTGCTGCATGATGATGTTTCTGCCAGCCTGCAAGGCTGCTCCCTTCAGGAACCACTTGGCAGGTTTGACAGATGGAATGGATGTCTCACATTCAAAATTGGCTTCTTCAGGCTCAGTCACGTCCTCATCACACAATTCTTTTACAATATTAATGGCTTGCTCTGGATGGAACAAGAGAGCAGGGATTTAGGAGTCGTGAAAGCTTTTCCATTATCAGCCTGAACACTCATGACATCTTTTCTGCACTTATGAACTCAAAAGGCCTTAAAACGTCTTTTTATTCTGTATAAAAGCAAACAGATATTGCTGGTCACAGGCCAGAAAGTGACTCTGTATCTCTTGATTCCTAGTCCTAATTCTAAAGTCACCTTCCTATCCTGATATCAAACATGTAGTGCTATAAAATGGAAAAGAAGGTTCTTTGGAATGTATATGTTGATAAAAGGAGCTGCAACATTTATCTGAAAAACAGACTTTATCCAATACATTTGATAAATTTCTCTGGAATGGGAGTTTCCTGATTTTCCTTAGGGGAATATACCATATATTCATTTTCCAGCATGTCTCTGTGTATAAAAGGATCCAACACCAATGGACTTCAGAATGAATAACACAAAATCAAAACCCTTTTTAAGCAGTGTTGTGTTTCCAAAGTAAACAACAAGTGAATCGGCCCACCCTCCTCCCAGTGCATCCCAGGGGTGGAAAAAAATAAAAGGCGTTTTCTACCTTCAACAAAGAAATTAGCACTGGTTTTGTCATCGAAGGCATCACACGTGTACGTGTCCTCATCTCCGTAGTCGGCGTCGTTGATGATGAGTTTCCGATAGACGCCCTCGCTCACGATCTCGTATTTCTCACCGGGGCGAATCTCCACGTCCTTTTTGAACCACCGGACCTTGGCGCTGGCTCGGGACACCTGGCACTCCAGGAAGCCCCGGTGCTTCCACAGGGCGATCTTGTCCCGCAGAGGCTTCACGATTTTTACGGGCAGCTCTGCGAGAGCGAAGGCAATGGAGTAATCAGTAGGGCCATAAAAAACTCATTAGCGGTGTTTCTTTTATGTTCGGTAATTTGGGTGATGACGGGGATCCCCCGCTGTGCTGAGCGCTCAATTAGCAAGTTTAATTAGTAAGAGTTAATTAAAGGTTTTTTTCGTCCATATTTTCCTCCGTATTTTGCTGCTGGAATGGCCGAACTGCAGAAGTAACAGGTGGTTTCCTCAACACCCCACAGCAGCGCTATGGCAAAACCAGGGACTGATCTCCAGTTTCCTGAGCTCCTCAGCAGTGTGTTAACTCAAACATCTTCCTTCTCTCTCCTTCTATCACATTGGTTTAGCTAAACACACCCAAAAATGCAGTTTTTTGTTATAACATACACCAGAAAGTGAAAATGCAAGAAAAAGTCAAGCTATAGCTTTTTGTACCTCAAATTTCACACACAACTTTAAACATCCAAAGGTGCAAATCCAACCTCCTGAGAAAACTTAACTGGAATTAAGCTAATATAAACTGCCAGCTGATATTTACCAGGCAGTAAAGTAGGCAGTTTTTCTTTCCCTGAACACTGTAGGACATTTTTTAACCTTCACATGCAAAGCGAGGGAAGTGAATTGGTTTGTAAGGTGAGAGAGCAGAAGCAGTGCTGGCACGAACAGCAGAATTACCTTTTACAGTCAGCTGAGCACGAGATTCTGCCTTTTCTGCTACGAATTTGATCTCAGCCGCGTCCTCGACGTGGACGCGTGTGTAAGTCAGGGAATAGGTCTTTCCTGGGGACAGACACATAAACAGACACAGCTCAGCTATCCCAGAGCAGAACCCTATTTTCTAGGGTCTGCCAGCCCCTCCTCCAACCCACCCACATTCCAGAACAAAATCCCCCTTTTTTCCTCCTACCTTCCTGCCTCATTTTGATGTTGTCCGAAGTCTTCAGCTTGTTGTCATTTTTGTACCACTGCGTTTCGACCTCGTCGTGTGAGATCTCACAGGTGAAAGATGCACTCTCATATTCGTTCACTTCCACATCTTCCAGTGGTTTTACAATCTTGACATCTCGGGCTGTGAAATCACAAAGACAAATATTTATCTGGGGGTTTCTCCATAAGTAAATATGGTGTGTTTACTTTCTGCATCATTACATGGAAAAAAAACGGGATTGTGTTTTATTCTAGACCAGCCTTTCCTCCTGGGTAGTTTCTCTCTTCAACACAGTGAATACTTTCTATGGCTGAAGCTTATTGTAAGAGGATTTTATGGATGCTGGAACTTCATACAGGTATTAATGAAAGACATACACATATTAATGAAAGCAAATTCACCAAGAAAAACTAAACACAAGTGTACAATCCTAGGTCATTATAAACTTGCCTCATTCATGCTTCTCTGCATGCTCTCCTCTGTTTTACATAGGAGATATCTTTTTTCAGAGTCTCCTGAACTGAGTATAATCCTCTTTAACTCTGCACCTTGGCACCCCTTTTGTCAGAACTAATCTATTTATCTGTGCTACTGCAACCCTTTCTTTTTGAAAGAGAAGGCCTTGATACACCTTGGATCAGCCTCAGGAGCAGAGCTGAAATGCAAACAACAACCCATCCCAATCCCAAAACCAGGGAGAAAAGGGGGAGTTCAACAGAGCAATGGGACAGATGTTTGTGAAGATACTGCTGAACCCAGGTGGCCACATGAGGACAGCATCTAGTAAGCAATGAGAAAGATGCTCCGTCTTTCACTAAGAAAGAGCTGATCTGTTTTTCAGATGCCCCTTTAGAAAATAACATCTGCCAGGGCACAGCAGAGCTGTCTGTTGAGTAACTTGCCTTTATCTCAGAGCTTATTTCGGGTGCTTCAGAGCCCGGTGACAAAAACACACCTGGTGCCTCATCAGTTGCTCAGTGCAACACTCAGATGGAAAAAGTGCCTCGAGCATAAAGGAGAGGTGCAGGCAGAAATAATGACCCTTTCCTTAGCATTTACAATCTAAAAATTAGGGCACTTCTTGAGCTCATACCCAAGGCTTATCCAGTCCCTATTCAGGCAAAGTCCCCCTGTGACAACGGTGCCGCCAAACCACATCAGCACCGGCCACTGGATGCCTGCTTTGGCCCAGGCTGTCCAGTATTTCCTGATGTGCCAATCCAGAAACACCATTCAGACTGCAGAGGATAGGAATCACTTATGAGGAATGGAAAACTGAGTTAGGACCCCTTCCAAAAATACTGCAAGGATAGAGCAAGCACAGGACAGCTTTGCCAGCATTTTCTCACCAGGAAGAGAAACGTAACCGAAAAGAGCAATTGTGAAAAACAAACACTCCACACAAAGAATTTCTTGCTGTGTAGCCAAAAATGCTGCAGTAAATGTATTTTCCTACTTCAGCCAAACATACCATGAACCTTTAGAGTTGCTGATGTCTTGTCTTCAGCTGCTTGACATGTATAGGTTCCCTGGTCTTCATATTCACACTTGTGAATAATGAGGCTTCTCTTATTTCCTTGGGAGATAATCCCAATGTTTTTACTTTGCTGGATCTCCTTCCCGTCCTAGAAGGGGAAAAGGTCAAAGCAGATCACCCTCAACTCCTGTACATCTGCAGTGAGCAAAACAGACATTCAGATCTGTGCTTATTTCATCCTTCTCATTGGACTGAATGGAAAACTGTGTTTAAAGGAACACATGTTGAATATTCATCACAGGGCAAAGATTTCAGGAAGCTGGAATGGCTGAAGAACACACAGAAATTTTGGATGATCTCAGACACCTTTTTTGAAGGCTTAAACCAGCATGCAGGGTTGGCAGTGAGTCCCTTCAGACATAAATGGTTTTAAACTAAAAGAGGGTCAGATTTAGACAGGAAATTAGGAAGAAGCTTTTCACAATGAGGATGGCAAAACACTGGCACAGGTAGCCCAGAGAGATGGTGGATGCCCATCCCTGGAAACATTAAAAAGCAGGTTGAGCAGGGCTCTGAGCAACCTGATCTGGTTGCAGATGTCCCTGCTCATGGCAGGAGGTTTGAAATGAGATGACCCTTCCAGCCCAAATTCCACCTTGAAGAACTGCTGCTACCCCAAATTAAGGAAAGTGTCAGCTGAGCCCCAGGGGAGGCACATGAAACGCCAGAGCTGATCCCCACAATTACTGTCTAGGGAAAAGGAACTGGATTGCCACTGACAAAGGAAATTGAGGCTTCCCTTTATATCACATTTCCCAAAAAGGCTGTAAATCCTAGGTGAGCACTGCTTGGTGTGGAGTGAAGCACAAGACAGCAAATCTGTAACAGCAGTGCTCACGTTCTGTGCAAGAATAGAGAAGTTTAACTTTCAATCCAATATACAAATACAGTAAATAAAAACCTGAGAGTGATAAATTGGGAGAGTAAATGAACATAAGGACAAGAGAGCAATGCTAAGATCTTTACTGCAAAGGCTCATATTCCCTGGAAGCATAATTAAAGGCTCCCATTCCCTTCCAGAGAAATCAGAAATTAAAAATATCACAATCCATTAAGTGCTGTACCTTGAACCACTTCACATTGGCATGGGGTTTGGACAGCTCACACTCAAATGTGGCCTTGAGCTTCTGAGTTACACTGACATCTGCCAAAGGTTTGCTGATCCTCACAGGCAATTCTGGGAAGGAAAGAGAAGGTCCAGTGAATGGGGAATGGGGTCACGCAAGCACTGATGGGTAGGCAGAGCCTGGCTTTCATGATGAATAAAATTTGCATTGGTTTGGGCACTTTATCATTGTTCTGTGCACAGCGATGACACAGTGATCCTGTTGGCATTACAAGGAAACATCACTGTGCTTTACATCCCTTGCAGCTACAGGGAAAATTTGTTGCCCTCTAAGCTTGCTCTCCAGGTCAGGAGAAGACAATTGCAACCACCCCAAGCAGGGCTGGAGCCTTCTGTGTACCTGTCACAGTGAGCCTCCCCGACGAGTTAATGCCTTCTGCTTTGAAGGAGATGAGTCCTGCATCTTCCAGAGCCACCGAGGAGAGAGTCAGGGAGTGCTTCTTGCCCAGGACACCGAAGCTGACGTTGGGCGCAGGCTTGAGACGAACACCGTCCTTCTGCCAGGTCCCCTCCACGTCCTCGTGTGACACCTCCACCTCGAAGGTGACAGTCCCTTTCTCAGCCACCTCCAGGGGCTGAAGGCCTTTCACCAGCTTGATCTGCCTCACTGGAAAACAGCATGGAAAAGTTGGAGATCTCACCCTGGCAGCTGTGAAATAGCCTGAGGACTTCCAAAACGGATTATTTCCCTATTGCTCATGTACCTGCCAATTAGCTGGTATTTGCCAATTAAACAACCACTTTTACAGGAAATAAAACCTGTCCATGACCACACTGCTAACATAGCTGCTATTTTTTTAAATGGATGCTTTCATGACACAAACAGGTCAACCAAATATCACAGAAAACATCACTGGCCCCTTTTCTATCAAGGTCTATCAGTTTTTAGTACAAGAAAGACAAATAAGCCCACAGAAATACCGTGCAGTTCTTCAATTAGGATAAAACAAGGATGGGAGGGAAAAGCTACAGTAAAAAGAGAAAACAAATCCATGACATGGTGCAAAAAGTGCTGACACCTCACAGGTTGGTGGCCAAAGCATCCATGGTTTGGGTGGATATTACCTGTTCCTGTGACAAGACATCCATGCCCTATCACCTGGTAAAATGGATTTAGTGTTTAAATTTGTATCACCACTAAAAGTAATTAAGTTGCCAATTAAAAAAAAAAACCCAAAACACGATGAAGGCTCCAAGACCTCTCCAGACAGCCTATTAAGTCATCTGACCATTAAAAAGCTTTTTTAGACTATAACCTGGATCTTTCTCACTGCACCTGAAGTCCATTATTTCCAGGCATCATGGAAATTGTTCCCTTCCACTTTGTAAGACATCAAACACCCAAAAGACTGTTTTCAAGTCCTTCCTCACCTATTATTTAGGACCAGCCCGGCACTAGTTGGTGGCAAGGACTTTATGGACAAAATTAGACAGTCCCTGAGTGATTAAATCCTATTTTCACCTATCCTGTGACAATTATTACAAAAAGATGTAGGAAAGGGACAAAAGTACAGAGCTATGGGTGAAGCACCATTAGTTTACCCACGAGGGAAACACCCTCAGACAGAAGATTTGCTTTTGTAGTTTTTTAGACCCTGACTGAATATAAAGAGACATTCTAAACGAGGTGGTTTGCAGAGAAAAATCAGGGCAATGGGTGGCTGAAGAGGGATCTTTTTTGCTAAAAAATCGTACCAAGGAAAAACACAGAGCGTATCAGGGAGTGAGAAAGAGTGGAAAGAGAAGAATCTTTCAAGCAGCTTAATGGTCAAAGCTGGTGGGATGAGATGGAGGCAACAGGAACCAGTCAAGCATTCTCTGTTCACTGCTTAGCTTGCACCTCCTCCCGGTCATTTGACTGGTGGCCAAGCCCATGGCTTTGTCCCTGTGTCCCCATGATAATGCAGAGACCAGAATCCACCTCCAAACCCTGCCCGGGGTATTCATAGCACTGAGGATCTCTGAACTCACTTTCCACGTTGATCTTGGCTTGGGTCTTGTCATCGGGGCTCTCGCAGCAGTAGAAGCCCCGGTCTGCAAAGGAGATGTCCTTGACCACCAAGGTGTGCTTTGTTCCCTCAGCTTTGATCTCTATTTTGTCACTGGGCTTCAGTACAATGCTGTTCCTCATCCACTTCACCTCTGCAGGCTTGGTCAGCTCTACCTCCAAGGTCACTGTCTCCCTCTCTTCAACTGTTTTGGGCTCAAGCTTCTTCCTGAAGGAGATTGAGGCCTCTGCAAGAGAGGAAATATAAGTAGCAATGTAGAAGATCCAGAAAACAGGCTTTGAAAGGAAATTAAACCAGTGGCTCATGTATCTCCAAACCCAAAGCATTCTGGGCACCCCTATTTAATGATGCAAAAGCAGAAATTCCCTGCTGCTAACATAATTAATTAGAGGGAAAGCTACATAAAACAACATCATAGAATCATCATCACAGAATGGCTTGGGTTGGAAAGGACCTTAAAGACCACCTAATTCCAAGCCCCTGCCATGGGCTGGGTGCCATTTCCAGCCTGTCAAAGGGGCACTGCCACCCCTTACCTCGGACTCTGAGGTTGGCTGTGCTTTCCACGCCCTCAGCATTGGCGGTGATTTCAGCTGCATCTTCCAGTGTGAGCTCAGTGATGGTGAGGCTGTGGTTGGTGTCCTTCTGAGAGATCACGTACTTCTTGCTGGCCTCAATCTTGGCACCATTCCTGAGCCAGGTGACCATGGCGTCACTGGGGGAGACGGCGCACTTGAACACGGCCTCTTTTCCCTCCTCAGACACCACGCTGTTGAGACTTGTGACGAATTTCACCACTCTGGGAGCTGGTGGATAGGAGTAAAACATTCAGGAGCATGTCCTTGAGGCATGGCATGAGCACCTTCAAACAGCCAAAAGCTTCCATGACTTTACTGGAAGCAGCAATTTGATTACTTACAGTAAGTGATTACAATAGTGGATCATCACATTTCCCATGTCTGAGTAAATTTTGTGTACAGAGAAGCAAAAAAAGAGGAAAAAAATCCCATATTTTATTTGGGAAAATGAATTCCAGCCTCAAATGCAATATGAAGGTAAATATTAAGAGACCTGAGCCCAACAGGTCTCACAATCATTATGTTTTTCACAAATAGATGTTCCATTGACACTGAGAGGGCAGCTCTGTATTTTGTTCTCAACACAGGAGTCACCCCAGACACACGAACAAATTCAGCTTTTTGCAGGGTTGTAAGAGCTGAGGACAAAACCCAGGGATCCCTCCACACTGCCACCATTAGAGACCTACGTTTGGGGACGATGGCGATGCTGCTCTTGTCATCCCTGGACTCGCAGGAATATTCTCCCTCGTCCTCAGCCCGGATCCCCGTTATTGTCAGTGTTCGTTTGAGTCCCTCCTCACGGATCTGGAAACGTTTGCTGGGCTTGATCTCCACTCCATTCCTGCTCCACGTCACCTTCCCTTTGGCATGGCTCAGCTCGCAGCTCAGGGACACGCTGCCACCAATCTCAGCTTCCACGGCCTCCAGCTTCTTGGCAAACTTCACCGGGATTTCTGAGATCCAGGAGAAGGGAAAATTGTGAGGGAGGAAAAGAGAAGAAACCTGTTTTAAGAAACTGCTTCTGCCCAAATATGGAAATAAATAAATAAATAAATAAATTAAATGGCCCTAAGTATTTGGGGCTCAGGGGAGACAAAATCTAACCAGAAATGTGGAAATTCAGGCGGATTCCTTTGACATGGCATTTTCAGATCCCTGTCACTCTACAGGAGGATACAGAAACAGGAGGGGAGCAAACACCAGAAGTACCCATCATAGACTTCCATGCTCCAAATTGGCCAGCAAAGGACAAAAACTGGATATTTGGAAGCTGGAGAACTTTGCTGGCCCATGGTGGGGCATCCAGAGAAGGTGCAACAAGCCTTGAGGCTGGAACAGTTTTCAGAAGAGTCTGGATTTCACCTCCATTCCACCAGCAGGGTGTTGGGTTGGGCCACGACCTGGGCACTGCTCACCTTTCACCTGGACTCTGAATTCCTGCTTGTCATCCTTTGTCTGGCAGGTGTAGAGGGCAGAGTCTGCGCTCTCGGCCGCGTTCACCGTCAGCGTCCTGGACGCCCCCTCGCTCTTGATCACACATTTCTTGCTCGCCTTGATTTCTGTGCCATCCTTGAACCACCTCACTGCAGCGGTTTCAGGCGTGACTGAGGTTGTCAGTGTGATGCTTTCGTGTTCTTGAACAATGAGAGGCTCTTTCTGGACAACTTTCTTTTCAAATTTAGCCTCTGGTTCTAGAAAAGACAATAAACCAGGAAAATTAAGAAGTTTATGCTCAAATCCTTGACACAGCAGTTTTATATTTCTCTCTCTTCAGGACTCACACCACCAGCTCATCCATAACCTGTAATAATCCAGGGAATATGGCTCAATATTTGTGGCTGGTATAATCTTTTCCTGAGCAGGAAGCAAAAAAATGGTCTCTCAGGCAACCCAGAGCTTCTGTTTAGAAAAGAAGCAGAGGAAAGGAAATGCAAATATTTATATTTTATCTGCTGCCCATAAAAAGCTTGTTTCTTAGAAGTAAAATTACCTATATAATTCTTTGCCTTTCCCTTTTTAGGATCCTAGATAAAATTAAGAAGAGACATTAATAGGCTGAATTTATGGCCTATTTTCTATTTGCTCCACTGGCAGGAGGGCTGGAACTTGATCTTTAAGGTTCCTTCCAACTCAAACCATTCTGTGATTCCAGTCGCTCCTTCTTGGCCTCCTTTCTATCTTGTACAACCGTTTGCCACAAAATCAGGCATTTTTGGGGCACACACAAACAGCAGACCAGGTTTTCTGAGTCACTTTTCTCCACAGCTGCACTGCTACTCTGCAAACTTCCCACATTTACTTCCAACTCCCCACCACTGAAAGAGGTTGGGTGATACGGAGTGTGAAAGAGATAAGCAAAAAGCTATGTAGCATTTCCACACCCCCCAAGAAGTCCAAATTTCCCACCTCTACACTGCTAGATTAAGAATTAATGTGTCATGCAGTTCACTGGTGTTTCTCCAGGGGAGACAGTGGCTATGCCAAGGCTGCTGTGTTGGGAATATCCGGTTTTCCTCTAAGCCACAGGGACTGGTTCTTCACACCACAAAGTGAGCACTCACCAGTTGGTTCCAGTTTGAAGGTCAGCTTCTGGCCTGCAGCCTCACAGATGTATTCCCCAGCATCCTTCTTCTCCAGCTGCTCTACCACCAGGCGCCGGGATTTGCCCAAGGTCTCTATTTTGAATTTCCGAGAGGAAACGAGCAGTTTTCCGTCCTTGTACCACTTCACTTCGGTTGCATCCTGTGCCACCTCACACACCAGGGTGGCACTTTCTGTCAGGACAGCCTTCACCTCCTTCTGGACCTTTTCCTGGTTTATAAACGCAGGTTTGGGCTCTGAGCAGAGAAAAAGGAGAAAATAATTGTTGAGGGGTTAAAATGAGATTAGTCTTATGGATTTCTGTGGAGAGGTTTGGAAAATGTTTAGGTTGTCACTTGCCAAAACCAATTGCCATCACTGAGCAGTGTCTACCCTTCTGTGGGATGGAGTTGCCAATTGGAAAATTGGGAACTAAGAGCCTAGAAATGGAAAGGACCAAGAGGAGCCTTGACATCAACCCTACAGTTGCAAGTCACCAGATAAAATATATTTCATTCAAACTTTCCCAAAGAACATCTGTCCTGCATATCACTATAAGATCCCAAATTCCTTTTACTTAAGATCTCCGACACAATAAAGCAATTTCTTGGAATATCTCACAGCAAAGGGGCATTTAGCACTGGTCAGGAATAGTAAGACACCTCAAAAAACTGAGATCTCAATCACACAACAGCCCAAATTCAGAAAAGTGCTGTTTACAACCCATCTTGAGATGTGCTGCTGCTGATACTACAAATGACAAAATATATTCCAGCCTCTAAGTCTTCCAAAATGGGAGTGCAAGACTAGCAAGGAAGGGATTCTGTAATGGCTCTCTCAAGAAGTTCAATGTACAAGAGTCACCCTTTGGGATCACAGGAATGGAAGGGATCTGAACATTAATTATTTCTATTATATTTATAACTGCAGCTATTAGACTGGCTAAGGATGAGACACAACTTGTACCATGCTAAAGCCAAATATTCTCATTTCCACAAATCCAGGCAACCAAGTACAGAAAATCAGGTGAACCCTGCAGGCTGCAACAAAACCCGGACTACTGCAACTGAGTCATGGTGGAATAGTTATTTCAATTATTGTTTTATCGGCCTCTACTGAATTCTGACAAAGAATCTTCTCCCACCTGTGACATCGATCCTGAAGGTCAGTTTGTGGCCAGCAGCCTCGCAGGTGTACTCCCCTGCATCTTTCTTCTCCACCTGACCCACCACCAGACGACGCGATCTGCCCTCCGACTCCACCTTGAGCTTCTTGCTGGAGGTGATGAGTTTCCCATCCTTGTACCACTTCACCTCCGTTTTCTCCTGGGCCACCTCGCAGCTCAGCGTGGCATTTTCTGACAGTGCAGCCTTCACCTCTTTCTGCACCTTCTCCTTGTTTGTAAACACAACTTCTGGCTCTGGAAAGAGAGAGAAATCTAGACTTTCTCCAAAATATGCTGTTGCTCAATCCCCTTATCATGGTTTACAGGTAACACTGGAAAAAATCCCCTCTGACATGACAGTGCACATCTAAGTCTATCAGAAGAACATGCAAAGGACTTTATGGTGTGGGTTTTGTGGTGGGTTTTTGCCTGTTTTTGGGTTTTTGCAGTAATCTCTCTATGGTTCATAAGAACATTGTCTGGCAGGACCTAGTCAAGGCAGGACATGTTCTGGTTGAAGTTAATTGCAAACTATCAAATTTTCAGAGGAAGCAGCTGTTCCGTGCTGCATTATAGTCCCATAAAATTGATTTCTTTGCTTCTCAGCAGCTGCTTCTGCTTCTTCTTAGATCATTTTGTTAAATGAGAAAGGTGCTAGACCAGCAATGACATGTCCAGGACCCTGTTATTTGTTCTCAGTGCAACCTGGGGAAAAGCTCAGCTCATCTCACATCCAAATGGTGATATCCCCTTGCTCTCCAGAAGACACATTAGTCACACCACTTGCAAGTGGACTGTGGAGTTCTGAGGGAGCTGGGAAGCTGAATCCATTCTACCCATTTCCCAGTAGGGAAATACAACTGGAGTAAATCTCCATGACACCTTCTTCCCTTACTTCCCATTTTCTTGACACCGTAACGATCTTAATATATATCAAGCCCTACTTCCATGACTCCCTTGAGGCTGAAATGAGCACTTCCAAGGGAAAGACAAGGAGTGTGGACACTGGGCAGGCTCTCCACCATGACCCTGCACTGAGAACGAGCTGTGGTGCAGATTTGTTCTCATTGCACCAAGATGGAAGGAAGGAGATGCACAATCAGTTCCCTCTTTTTTACAGCCCTATCCCTCCAGTGATGTGGAACTTCCAAAATTTTCCAGGGATTCAGCTCCCTGTTTTAAGGATTTTAAATGTTTTATAAAGAATATATGAAGAAAACTGGTCTTGTGTTTGTATCCATCCTAGGCCATGCCGATGATATACTCCAAAAATTAGAAGCGTAACACAAAGAAGACTTCTAAAATAACGTTAATTTTTCTAAAGATTCTAGAAATAAGACTGATGGGCCAAAGAATCTTCTCCCACCTGTGACATCGATCCTGAAGGTCAGTTTTTGGCCAGCAGCCTCACAGGTGTACTCCCCTGCATCTTTCTTCTCCACCTGACCCACCACCAGACGACGCGACCTGCCCTCCGACTCCACCTTGAGCTTCTTGCTGGAGGTGATGAGTTTCCCATCCTTGTACCACTTCACCTCCGTTTTCTCCTGGGCCACCTCGCAGCTCAGCGTGGCATTTTCTGACAGTGCAGCCTTCACCTCTTTCTGCACTGTTTCCTTTTTGATGAAAGCATCTTCTGCCTCTGCAATTAAGGGTACAAGGGCAGATTTTGAAAATTCACAGATCCCTTCCCAAATGCACACATCGCCTTTTCAACTGTGGTGCTGAAATTAATTTCCCATTCACATTCCCTGTCATCACCATCTACTGAATTTTTATCGTTTGAATTACATACAGTGCCAGTGAAGAATCATTCTCTGGTAGTCCAAGACACAGCCCCAAAATTGCTTTCATTTCCACCACTACCTTTCTTCAAAATCTGAAGAAAGTAACATATCCCAAAATCCAGCAGCACTAGGGTGGATGAGGTCTCTCAGAATTAGGTTTGCTGTAATTGCAATAAATTGCCCAACCAACCCCAGAGTTGCAATTCACTTTGCCAACAAAACAAAGAGTGTTGGGAAACAAACTTTGTGAGCCTATTCTGTGTCTGTATCTTTATTTCCCAACTCTTCTCAAGATGTGTCATCCCCAAATTGTTTTTTTTTCATGAATGAAAATTAGCCAGCCCGCATTGTATTTGCACCATGCCACAGTCAAAAATAAATCTAATATATGAACTCTTCAATTTGCTTTAAATTCACCGGGATCCAACTGAAGGATGTCAGATTAAAAGTTGTCTTTAATATCAAGGTGAAAAAGAGCTGGTTTCCTCATTTCCTGCTTCTGAGAACACTTCTGGCATTTCCATCCAGTTGAAAGAGGCCATAATGTAAAGGTTTCCTCTATTATAAAATATATTTCAGAAAGGAGCTTTCACAAGATGCCTGTGCTCAGATTTGCTCACCCTTTAATTTCTCCAGCACTTACTGCATTCTCAGTTTGCTCTCAGTGCATCTTCCCAAGATCCCCAGGGAAATTCCCCAGTGACCTGAATTTGGGGGCTACAGAAATCCTTAGTTTCTAAACAACTAAGACAGATCTAACAGTGTGAACACAATTTCATGAGTAAACCAGCACCACTTAAGTGCTGGCTCAGGCGCTGCCGGTTGGGATGGAGTTTGACAAGCCATACAACTTTCCCCTCCTTCAACTTTTCAGGATGAAAAACAGGGATTTCAATTTTTCAGGAGGTAAAACAGGGATGCAGCACATTCCCTCACCTGTGACATCAATCCTGAAGGTCAGTTTTTGGCCAGCAGCCTCGCAGGTGTACTCCCCTGCATCTTTCCTCTCCACCTGACCCACCACCAGACGACGCGACCTGCCCTCCGACTCCACCCTGAACTTCTTGCTGGAGGTGATGAGTTTCCCATCCTTGTACCACTTCACCTCTGTTTTCTCCTGGGCCACCTCGCAGCTCAGCGTGGCATTTTCTGACAGTGCAGCCTTCACCTCTTTCTGCACCTTCTCCTTGTGGACAAAGGCATCTTCTGCCTCTGAAACAGGGAAATATAAGGGGGAAAATATATAAGATATAAATACCCTGTGTCAAGAAGTTCTTACTTGTATGAGGTGCAGACGCTCTGCAGGATCTTGGACTTGGCGGTGCTGGTTCCACCATTGGACATGATGTAAAGGTCTTTTCCAACATACATAATTCAATATTAAATTCTTGTAAGTCACACAGCTTTGCAGCTCTATTTATCACATAAATAAAGCAATGTACCCTCAAAAATATAGTCTATGTAATTATCATCCCTCTCTGACTTGTCCTTATGAACAGCTCAACCACCCCATTTGTAAATTTATTACAGTGAATATAAAGATGAAATTCTCTCTTGTGTCTTTATGATATTTCTACTCCCCACATTTGGAATGAGCCAAATACAGCACAATGGTGAGTTGCCACCTCCACTATCACATTATTTAGAGGATTTTACCAGGTATTTTTGATCAAAATTGGGTGGTGCTGAGAAAATACCTTGTAACCCAATCTCAAAGAGAGGACAAAGACACAGTTCTCAATATGGAAAAGTACTTGACAAACATCACACGTAAAACTAGCACATAAAATTTGAAGCGGATTTTTATTTCCTAAAAATCTGTGGTTTTCCAGCAAAGTGGCCTCCTGGCAGGAGGGTGCAGCCTTGGGGAAGTCAGGCTCTGCTCCCAGAGAACAAGAGACAGGATGAGAGGAAACGGCCTCAAGCTGTGCCATGGGAGGGTCAGGTTGGACACCAGGAGGAATTTCTCTATGGAAAGGGTGGTCAGGCACTGGAATGGGCTGCCCAGGGAGGTCTGGAGTCCCCAGTCCCTGGAGGTGTCCAAGGAACACCTGGACATGGCACTCAGTGCTCTGGGCTGGTGACAAGGTTGGGCACAGTTGGACTTGATGATCTGGGAGGGCTTTTCCAACCTCAGTGATTCTGTGACCTGGGAGGCTCTCGGGGATGCTGAGCCACTTCCATCCCCTGTGCTACTGCCTTCCTTCTCCCCAGTCCCTGCACCCTCCTGGAGCCATCCTTGACTCCTCCTGGATGAGTTTCTCCTGTCTCCACCACGTCTGTGCTCTGAGCTGCAGCAGCTGCCAGGGAGGGTGAGGAGAAGGTGTAAGCTCAGGCCGAGTTCCTGCACTGCTGACAGTGGCACCACATGTGGTCCTGGGCCTCATCACAGCCTTGCTATGAATATTGCACAGTCCATGGAAAGAGGGGTGTCCTGCAGGGAGCAGGAATACAGCTTAGGGGCTCTGAATTTGAGCTCCTCTGTTTATATTGGCTGTAGAAGGGGTGTGAGGAGATGTCGTTGTCATTTAGAAGGCACACGGTCTATGCTGGGTGATGCAAAGCTCCTCAAAGGGACATGTCAGCAGCATTGTGGCACCTGAAAGGGCTCAAGCACACACCAAGCTTTGCATTCAAAACGGAGTGCAAAAATATTAATACTTAAATTCCCATCTACAGCCTTGAGAGTCAATATGCAGAGTGTATTCAATAGGTTATAAAACAAGTCTGTGTCGATGAGGGCTATATTTAAAATGTCAGGTTAGCAGAGCAGGAATATTCCAGACTCATCTCACTTGTCCTTTACATTCCTGACCTTTCATATAAACCATTTTTATGCTGATAGGAAGTATGACTAAAACTTTTAATCAGCTTCTAAATTGATTTACACCAGTTGATAATTTCTTTTAGAAACTTATTTTAAATTTAAACAACTATTCAGTGAAGATGACATTTCCAACCTTAAATGAAACTGGTTAGTGAAGATTCAGTGGCAATGAGGAAAAATATTTTCAGGACATGAAACTTTCACTGATTTAAAATATGGATTTCACTGCATACCCTGAATCCTGAAATACTGGTATTTCAGAATCAGCTCTTTTTCTACACATCCAACTCAATCCCAGGGTGTGCAGCAGCTGATTCTTTTTATATTAAGCCAAAAAACTACAGTGGCATCCCAAAACCCAACACTAAGCATCTAACCTTCAACCTGTCCTTAAACAGGGAAGGCTTTGTGCTACCAGTGGAGCCCTGGAGTACAGGAACCCTGAAAAGCTTTCCAAGTGCAACAGCACCAGGATAAATTAAGACCCAGAAATCCGCTGCAGTTTGGGATAAACTAGTAAGAGAAGGATTTCTGCTGCAGAGGAGCCAACCACTCTGAGTACGCATAATCCCTCCTGACTTTCACACTGGATCATTTTCCAGCCAGTGCTGGACTTGCACGTCGTGTTACAGTTGTTCCCATGAGAAATACAGCAACGGTAGCTAAGGCAGGCTGACGGCACAGGGCACGGGGTCACATTACCCTGTGCCACCACGAGGTCACCTCACTGGAAAGAGAGCTGGAAACCTTTGCTTTCTGAGGCAGACAGCTCCCTCAGAGAGAGTTGTTCATGTGTAAACCACTAAATTTCTGTTTTCTGACTACACCTCTGCAGTAACGTATCGTTCGCTGCTGACACTGGTTGATGAATTTGGTTTATAAGTTTTGCCCAGAGAAGCTGTGGCTGCCCCATCCCTGGAAGTGTTCCAGGCCAGGTTGGATGGGGCTTGGAACAAGCTGGGATGGTGGAAGGTGTCCCTGCCCATGGCAGGGGGTGGGAACAAGGTGATCTTTAAGGTCCCTTCCAACTCGAATGACTCTGTGTTTTTATGATGGTCTATCAATGCCCATATTGAATTTTCTCTGGAAAACACCTCTCAAATCTATCCTTACTTATCCTTCCTTACCCATCCTCCACTGAAACTGGCAGCTCCTTCAGCCAAAGAATGAGCTACACAAAGAATGAAAAAGATCCAAACTGCCCCAGCTCACAGCCTGGGTACCCCACACAGAGTGGAGTCAATAGATTTCCAACACAGTTGTTCCTCTACAACGCTGATAAAATGCCAAACCTCTGTTTGGTGCTATAAGAAAACACAGGTGAAAATTGCTTCCCTGTTCTGATCAACTCTGCATATGAGACAGGAATTTTAAGACTAAAAACGAAGGATTTGATTGTAAAGACGGTGGAGTGCTACAAATATTAAAACAAACAACCAAACCCTTTCATAACATCCAATTCAGAAATGATCACTCAGAATGTAGCTGATGTCCATGGCTGCCTGGAGCCTAAGATAAAATTCACCAGACCTCTTACAAAAGATACTGAGGCCAAAGATATCACAGAATCATTTAGGCTGGAAAAAACTTGGAAGATCATTGGGTCCAACTGTTCCCCCAGCACTGCCGTGTCCCCACGTGTCACATCCACACAGATTTTAAATGCTTCCAGGGATGGGGACTCCACCACTGCCCTGGGCAGCCTGTTCCAATGCCTGACAACCTTCTTGGTTAAAAATTTTTTTTCTAATATCGAACCCAAACCTCTGGTGGAACTTGAGACCATTCACTCTTGTCTTACCAGTTGCAAAAAAAGAGGAAGGAAAACAGTGATTTTCATGGAAGAATACCCGTAACAGGAGGAGGAATACCAGTACTGGTGATTGAACTGGAAGAGATTTTTTAACACAGTGCCTGCTATTGAAAAATCTTCCTCAGCTGAAGGAGACATACAGGGAGGTGAGGAGCTGACATCGGGATATGAACAGGTCAGCTCTAGATCTGCCCAGTCCTACACAACCCCACTGAAAAGGCAGCTCAGACCAGCATCAGGAAGTACTTTAACAGCTTTTCTGATATTGCATCAGAGAAAATGGGGGAAAACACCCAGATACAAAGAAAAGCCAATGAAATACAAGCCACAGTCTGTCTCCCACCTGTGACATCGATCCTGAAGGTCAGTTTGTGGCCAGCAGCCTCGCAGGTGTACTCCCCTGCATCTTTCTTCTCCACCTGACCCACCACCAGACGACGCGACCTGCCCTCCGACTCCACCTTGAACTTCTTGCTGGAGGTGATGAGTTTCCCATCCTTGTACCACTTCACCTCCATTTTCTCCTGGGCCACCTCGCAGCTCAGCGTGGCATTTTCTGACAGTGCAGCCTTCACCTCTTTCTTCACTTTGTCCTTGTTGATAAATGCATCCTCTGCTTCTGTGGAGTGGGAGAAGTAATTTTAAAGTCACACATAAGTTAATGCTGTCCAAAGTGATCAAACCCAAATAAAAAACATGACAGCTTCCACATCTCTGGTACTTTTTAAGGCTCAGACAGGATGTGGGCCTTTGTCATGCCTGAGGACAACACATCAGCCATTTCTGAGAAAAATGATCCTGTGCCTCAGGATTTCAGCTTCTTTCCATCTCCACAAGAAATCCATTGCTTTGTTCCATAATGTAATGGATAAATAAATACCAAATTTCATTTGCCATTGGGGCCCATATGGAAGCCTTGTTCATTCTAGGAGGACTGTTTTCCTACTTCTTCTGGGCTTATTTTTCCTACATATCTGGGAGATAACCTTACCTTTGTCCTTATAAATGATAATGGAATGGAAACTTGTCTATCTTTCCATTACTGGGAAATCAGAAAACACCAAGGAGCACTAAGGGGCATTCATCCCATGGATGAAGATGTGCAGCTGTCAGCACCAACGTGACAGTGGATGGGTGGTTGATCTCCATCACTACTCAATGAAGTCTTAGGCTGCACAGACACTGGAGCCCAAAGTGTTTCGGTATTAAGGGACATTTCTGTTATGAGAATGAGCAATCTCCCACCTGTAACTATGATCCTGAAGGTCAGTTTTTGGCCAGCAGCCTCGCAGGTGTACTCCCCTGCATCTTTCTTCTCCACCTGACCCACCACCAGACGACGCGATCTGCCCTCCGACTCCACCTTGAACTTCTTGCTGGAGGTGATGAGTTTCCCATCCTTGTACCACTTCACCTCCGTTTTCTCCTGGGCCACCTCGCAGCTCAGCGTGGCATTTTCTGACAGTGCAGCCTTCACCTCTTTCTGCACCTTCTCCTTGTTTGTAAACACAACCTCTGTCTCTGGAAGGAAACCCCAACAGTCACACGCAGCTTTTTGCAGTCATGGTCTCTGGTGTTTAACCAAGTTCCTCCTATTTCACTGTACTTGCCCCAGGTAATATCATGATGGGCCATTAGTGCAAGAAAGCACCTCCATCTCTGTCTTGCTAAGAGGTGAATAGGAATAGGAATCTGATGGGAATTCTGGGGTAATGTTAAAAACTCACAGTTTTAGGACAGATTTAAATGTAGGACCTGAAGGACCAACTTGCATTGCCCAAACCCTCCTCCCTCTTCTCTTTCTCTCCCTATGTCTCTCCAAGATCCCAGTGAAACAGAAGGGAACAGCACCTGTATCCTCATGTCCAGGAACCATTGCTCCTTTTTCTGCCTATCTGGGACAATTCCACTGTCTTCCATCTAATCATGCAGTCATGGAATGGTTTGTTGGAAGGCACCTTAAAGTTCATCACACTCCAACCCACCTGCCATGGGCAGGGACACCTCCCACTAGACCATGTTGCTCCAAGCCCCATCCAGTGTTTAAGGGGTGGGATGTAATCAGAACCCTTCCCCTTTTTCCATCCCTCTGCTATGGCCTCACACTATTTTCCTGTGGGAGTTTTTCTGTGGACACACCAGCTAATTGTGAGAGCAGAAGGGATTTTCATCCTTTTCTATAATTTTTTTTGTGGTCACAACCAGTCACAGATGCAGAACTATGTGTAAAAAATATTGTTATGAAAGTTGCCAAAAAAAATCTAGTACAATGGTTGAGATCTTTCACCCCGGGGAAATTGTGAGATCATCCTCTGGATGCAAGACACCACTCAAGATGGAATTCTCCTTTACATTTGGAATTCCTGGCATTTCCTCACCTCTGACTTTGACTTGGAATGTTGTTCTGTCGTCCTTCGTTTCACAGGTGTAGCTGCCTTGGTCTTGCTGTGTCACCTTCTTGACGATGAGCTTGCGTTGTGTCCCCTGGCTGACGATTGTTGTCCTCTGGTCCTGCTTCACCTCAGTCTGATCCTTCCTCCACACCACGGCCCCGCCCGCAGCTGACACCTCACACACCAGCTCCAGGCTTTCAGAAGGACTGACTGATACTTCTGGAGTCGTTTTGGGCTTGTTGACAAAAGTAACAGCTTCGTCTGGAGTGGAAAAGAGAAAACAGTTTATGCCTTGGTGCAGGTGTATCTGCACAAAGTTAGGATACAGTGATTATTGATCATTATTCCATTGTCACACACAGATGACGCCTCTCTGACAGATGGTGCAAACCCCTTGATCCTCAGATAATTGCTCTCAATTGCAGTGGAATCCCCTTCATCTGCCCTACATCCTCCTGGATCTTTCAAATCAAACTGAGACACCCTCAAGTTGCTCACACTTCATTTACCACTCCTTGATCCCGATGTCAAGCAAGCTCTGGGGGATATGTGTTGATGTCTGAGGGCAGAAACAACTTTGAAAAGAGCTGGGAAGTCTCAGAAAATGTAGTTAGAGGTGATGAGGAGCCTTTTAAAAATGTTTCTGAGCCCATTCCTGCAGCTCCTTGTTCATAGTATCAGTCCTACTAGACTAATTTTTCTCCAGGCCAGGGCATATATGGGATAATCTCATTGATAAAATATTCTCCAACTTCAAGTTATGAAAAAGCTCTGAACAGCCTGGTCTAGTGGAAGACATCCCTGCCCATGGCAGGGGGTTGGAAGGAGATGGTTTTTAAGGCCCTTTACAACCCAAACCATTCCATATTTCTATGAATATAGGAGTCAGTCATCTCATATCTTTTGGCTGAAACTGATCTTCCCAGCAGAGAACTCAGAACTGCTCACGCAGCTCAGCTGAGGTTCCTGCATGGATAGCTCAGCTCAAACCCTGCTGACAGCACAGATATGGGCTGTGCAAACACAGGCTGTTTGTCATGCAGGCAGCAACAGTACGACATTTTTATCAATTAAGACTCTCTGCAAGTGTCTTTGTAAAGGTAAAAGTGAAGGCAATCAAGTGAAGACAGAGACCTTGGCGTAAAATGTGAGCAAACCTCCTCAACACACCCTGTCCCTAAGCTAAGGAGCAATATTTGATGGGCATGTCAGGTATTTCAGAGCTTTTGTTCCATCAGGGAGGCCCTGGCCTGAAGAGCAGGCTGAAGGCTGTCACTTAGAGCCAACCTCAGCTCAGGATTGCATTTCTTTTAGCAGCAACTGTTGCTTTCCATCACTGAGTACCCCAAGGATAATTGCCATGCCAGGCAAATATTTAATTAAAATTTGCATTCATTAGGACTGACGTATTCTTCAACAATTAGCTGACCAAAGGAGGATGGTCCCTCCACGATCCTGCTGTTCAGGGTTATTGGGGTATCTCATTACCCTCAAAGCAGATTGATTCCCTGCCCTGAGACCATCCCCTGAGTGTGCAGTGCAGCTTCTCAGCACTCTGGAAAATTTTTATGGTGACACATGAAACAAAGGAGGAAGCTGCCCTGGCTAAGGTGTAGTTACCAGGCTGTAACTCAGTCCTTGCTCACCAAAAAGTTTGTGTGGATAGAACATAGCATAATGGCTTCCCACTGCCAGAGGGCAGGGTTAGGTGGGATATTAAGAATAAATTCTTCCCCAGGAGGGTGGGCAGGCCCTGGCACAGGGTGCCCAGAGAAGCTGGGGCTGCCCCTGGATCCCTGCAAGTGTCCAAGACCAGGCTGGACACTGGGACTTGGAGCAGCCTAGGACATGGAAGGTGTCCCTGCCCATGGCAGGGGGTGGCACTGGATGAGCTTTAAGCTCCCAACCCAAACCTTTCTGTGATTCTAGGATTTAGCAGACACCAGTTTTCTTTGCCTCAGCCATGTGACAGGAGTTACAGGTGAGATTCACCCGACCTGCCCATGGCCAGCAAAAAGTTTATACCAAGCTCAGGCAATCCTCTGTCCCTGATGCTCAGGGACACTCAAAGAACACTTCTAAAATCCATCTTTGAGAGCTCTAATCAGACAGTATAAATCAGATTGCACAAACTGCCTTTTGAGGGGTCAGTTTGGGCAGAGCCTGGTCGGCTCTTGCAGGCCAGTTTTTCAACAGGTAAAGTCAGCACTGGGAATTACACTCCAAGAGAAATTGCATCATGTTGGATTCTCAGAAGAGAACTGGAGGCGAGATGCAGAGTGAATACCTGAGCAAACACCAGCTGGAAGCTGGAAGCACTCCCTCCAGCTCACTAAGTCCTGCAGCAATCCCTCAAGACAAGTGCTGTCCTAAATTAATCAGCTTTGCTGGGTCTTTAGTTAGCTCGTGGACAGCATCACAGTAACCTGGATATTCTGTTACAGGTCACAAGCACTCAGTGTCACTTCTCTTGAATTGCATTGTACTGCAGACATGCCAGGAGAAGCTTTCAGGAGAGTTTCAATCTTAAATTTAGGACCAGGTTAAAAATTAGGCTCCAGTCACAAGCCAGAAAACTCCATTAGAAGAAAAGTTCCCACAAACATGCAACTCGAATCAGTTGAATTTCACAGATATTGAATTTCACAGATGAATTCTTGTGTCATTTTACACTCTGGCTCCATCCTGGGCTGGAATGCAGTGATGACAAGCATTTCTCTTCTAGGCTTGACCTGACAACCACGTGCTTTGTGTGATGGGCAGGTGACACGGACTAATGGAGTCGCTTCCAGTACCACAGGGAGTGATCTCTGAGATCACAGTGTCCTTTGGGACTAGCAGGAGATGTTTCACTCCCAAAATCAGGAATTAAACTTGTCAAAGGAGGGCACATGGCTTTCACAGCAAGACTTTGAACCCCTGACCGAGGTGGTCCTAAGATGATGCACACGCTGAGCTAAAAGAATAGAGGCCAGATGTGGCTGCCAGCTGTTCAGCCAGCATGGTGTTTGGGTTGTGCTCCAGCCCTAGAAAAACCTTGAGCTGACTCAAATAAATCATAACATTGTTATATTATTTGCCCGTACTCTGGACTTGCATCAGGGTCACAACAAGGGTCAGAATCTCAGAGCAAGGGTCAGAACCTCTCAAAGCGTTGTGCAACCTTGGCCCAAAAATCTGTCAATTTCGAAGGCAGAACAAGTCTAAAGAACAAAACCCTGCGTTTCCCACACAGACTCTGATCCCATACTTGCAGTACAAACCTACCTGAGACTTTTAAATCAAAAGTCAGGGTGTCATCCCCGATTTTGCAGGTGTAAGTTCCTTCATCTTCTTTCGTCACAGCCAAAGCCACAAGCTTGTGCAGTTTTCCTTTGTCTTCCATGGTGAATTTCTTGCTGGCTGTGATTTCCTTCCCATCTTTGTACCACTTCACCATGATGTTGGCCTCGGAGGTCTCAGACACAAACTCAGCTTGTTTTCCAGTGATGGCCTTGACAACTCCTCCAGTTTTCTCTTTGTTTACGAAGCTTGCAAGTGCTGAAACAAAACATGGACACAGCTCTGGTAAAGAATTCTGTGCACAGCAATAAAAATGTACATTGACATCTACTTTAGGTACTCATTTATCGTAAGACAAAATCTAGTTATTTAATTGTGGATCTAATTACTGGATTCCAAAGCAAAAGCAGACAAATTTCCAAGCATGTCCTGATTATTCCGTGTCCAAAAAGCAGAGCACATAGATGGCACAAGAGGCTCAGTCAAGGAGAAGAAGCCCCAGGAAACAAAACTTTAAAATAAGATTCTAAAGAGAGATGAGGAAAGAAATAAACTGGAGGTAAAGCCAGGAAGGTCGTTCAATCATTATATTGTAAGCACCTGGCAAACAAATTGACTCTAGAAGAGGTTAAAATACAACTTAGATAAATTAATAAAATTAATAATCTATATGGCTATCTCATAGATATCCATGTAGAATCCGAAATTAAAAGAAATTTATTCCTGGAAATTAACTGGAGCATAGAAAATAAACAATAAATCTGGCATCATATTAACATGGAGTGAAATAATTGAGTCACCAATTGCCTCAAAGCAAAAGATTCAAACCCCCACCAATACCCAAGCTGAAACCACAGTCCTGGGGGAGGGAAGTTTCAGGAAAATGAAGTTTCAGGGAAGGGAAGTTTCGGGGAAGGGAAGTTTCGGGGAAGTTTCGGGGAAGTTTCGGGGAAGTTTCAGGGAAGGGAAGTTTCAGGCAAGGCAAGGCAAGGCAAGGCAAGGCAAGGGCACTGCTAAGACATTCCTTCCCCAGCATTACTGAAACTCAGTCCACAGGTTCAAAACTGTGGGAGGAAGAAGAGGGAGATCAGTTCATTCATTCACCTTTCCTTTCCTCAGAAAACCAGAGTGAAAAATACAACTGGAGCAGCCCGAAGGAGACATCTCAGATGTCCCTTGTCACCACAGGTCACGTGTCAGAGGGTGCCTGGCACGTGGAGCAGTGCAGGGGCTGCAGTGACAAATGGCAAGTGCATTCCTGGCTGGTTCGGGCAGGAGGCCCAGGCAGTGCCACAGTGGCCATGGCTCAGCACAGTGGCCCCTTGGCAGCCACGTGATGCCCATGTGCCATTTACAGCTGACCTGCTCCTCAAATGATTCCCCTGCTCCCTGTGGCTGATAAAAGGTGTTGATGATGGATGGTAAAATGTTGATACGTCGAGATTTTCATGCATTCCAACATTGATACAGCATTTTTGAGGCTCATCCCATAAAGATGAGAGGTACCAAAGGTGATTCACCAGGAATCAAGCTGTAAACAGCAGATTTTAAATCACAGCTTGTCAAGGCAGATTTTAAAATAATAACACTGATCCCTCTTTTGATAGTCACACCACAGTGAAAAACACATGGAAACATCCATCAAGTAATTCAATTAAATGTGGGTGGAACTGTCAGCATGAAAAACGATGCTAAAGAGGCAAAGCAAGAGAGAAAAAAAAAAAACAAAATCAAGAGCGGGTGCCGATTGTAGACAGAAATTCCTCTCTATATAAATATAGTCACATTTTAAATTTTTTTTTCAGCTCTCTCAAGTTTGCTCTTTGAAATAACCAAACAAGTTGTCAAATGGGAAAAAACCCCACGATATTCTCAGGCTTTGTTGTTTCTGCAGAGACCAAGGAGGGTGAGAAGCCAGCAGAACCTGATGATCAAACACCCCAGACTTACTCCGTGCAGAAACAGTGTGATCATGGCTGGGAGGAAGGTGAGGGTGAGCTGTGGGACAAAACATGGAAATCAAATGGCTTTACAGAGTGAATTTGCCAGTTTAAAGAAAAATAGGTTCTGAAATCCCCCCGGTCTTTTTGGAAACAATACAAAGTTTAAAATTTTTTATATAATTTTAGTCAGAGGCTTTGTTCACCTTTGCCCGGGGGGAAAGGAATTGAAGTTGTTTTTCAAAGGACTGTGCCACCACTCGAGGCCTGATGAGCTGAACAACTCAACAGACTGGGGGTAGCACAGGAGATATAAAAAAGATTATGACCATTAATGAACATCAACTCCAAATATCACCCCTGGCATGGTCAGAGACACCTGGTCTTGGAAAAGATCAATAAAAGAACAAAGAATGAAAACCTAATTAGCATTGAAGGCAAAGGGATCAATAACCAATAGGAAACCAAATATTAAGAACTGCAAAATTTGGGACCAATGAACATTGAACCAACTCATTTCTCTGGGTTTTGACTGTAGAAATATGTGAAAAATCTAGTAAACATCATGTGTGATGGAATGATTTTCTCTGCAGGACCCGGGTAATGTGTGGATGAAATTATTTATGTTGCACATCCTGGCCAGAAATAAAGTAATGCCTTGATTCTCTTGTTGGAGAGTTTTTGGTTTTCCCTCACTTTTAGTGACAGCCTGACAACAGGCTGGACTGGCCTGGAGTAGGACTGTGTGCTCTGAAGCTCAGCAGACACCTGATGATCCATGTGAGGAACAATCTGGAGATAGACTGGGGGTTTTGGGCAAAATCTGGTCTCCTTCAAGGCAGTCACAGCTTTGCTCTAGTTCATAAAACCTTGCACAGATGGGAAGGCTTTGCAAGAAGGAGGCTTAATGCTGTTGGTTTCGGGGTAAAGGTAGAGACTGCCATGAAAGGAAGAATAGCCAAAAAAATAGGGCAGTTTTAAAACAGTGCTGGCTCAAGAAATATCAAAATAAAATGCCAACTTGCTGTTTTTTCTACACATCTGAACACCTTGTGAACAGGAAGGGGTTAAGCCATCTAGTGTGCCCTGGAAAAGTCTTTTCTCTTATCCACCACAGTATTGACAGGAAAGAACAAAAAAAATCCTCAAACATAATGAAAAAACAAAACCAAATCCCGCAATGCCAAGATGACCTTGTACAGCCAGAACTGAAGTCTCTCTTCAGTGACTTGTCTGATGTCACACAGCAAGCGTGGGACAGACATGGGGTCCTGTGTCATGTCCTGCCCCTGGGGCTGGATTTCTTCATCTCGAGAGCACTTTTCCCTACCCACCACTCTCCTTCCTGAAATTACACCAAATTCCCTGGAATATCAAGATGCCAATTGGAGTGAAAGCACAGCTCTTACCAGCTGGCCAGTTGCTGTATTTGCCCCCCAGCTCTGCTGTGGGACCTCGTTTTCAAGGCTGGATGTTGATGGGCAATTACCAGACTCCCTCTGGAGCCTTTGTGTGCCTTGACGGCTCCATTGCTTTGGGGCAGGAACAGCATTAGTGCAGAGCAGCCCAGGCAGTCTCTTACCTCTCACTGAGAGCTGATAAAGCATTTTATCCCCTTCACAGACACACTCATAGACCCCGGCGTCCTCCTCAGCAGCGCTGCGGATTTTCAGGATGTGCCTCTTCCCCACAGTTTGGAACTCGTATTTTTCACTGGCCTTGAGCTCCTTCCCATCTTTCATCCACTTCACAGTGGCCTCTGTGTCTGAAAGCTCAGCCTGGAGTTTGGCTTCCTCCCGCAGCCGAGCGGAGACTTTCTCTACGTCTTTGGTCTTGTTGGTGAATCTCACTGCAGCTCCTGCCAGGACAAGAGGCTTTGTTATTTGGAGTTATATCACAATAACTTATCCCTGATACAGGTCTGCTGTAGACTGTGAGATGTCTGAAGGCATTAGATCCCGTTCCTGCCCTCACACTCATCTCAATACTGTGCATTCTTTCCCAGCTCAGAAAATTGATCTGTTTTTATTGCCAGAGTCACTAAGAAAAAAAAACAACACATTTTTCTCTACTGATAAATAATACTCTAAACATGCTTCTGCAGAGATCTTCTCCCAAGCCAAACATATCCTTCCAGAATAAAGGATTCATTACAAATTCATTATGTTTTGCCTTGCAGTGTGGTAGGTACAGATGTTACTGTCCTTCCATAGAGGAAACCTTGTTCTTAAATCAAGTGCCAGCATACTAACTTGTATATCCCACACATGGTGGACTAAAAAACCTACAAGAAAAGCTTTGCTAGTAATGAATGCTCTTTTACTTTTGAAGGATTATTACAGTCAAAGAGACTGGTCAAACCTAGAGCTGAAATTACAACTTTAAGGTGAATTAGTGGCAGATTTGGTGACAGAATCCACTGACAGATGGTTGTGAATGATATAAATTTGACAGAAATTCGTGAGCTGATGTGAAGCAATCTAGTTCAGATACCACCAGCTGGCCAGATCAACTCACTCTGAGCTGTCATGTGAGGTCATTAGCAGGACACACATTAATCACATGACACAATTTCAGGTGCTTCCCACAGACCAAGGAAAGCCTCCAGCCCCAGTTTTACTCCCCAAGTCCCAGCAACCACCCCTTGACTGGGAGAAGAAGGGACAGCAATGACAATAAATACCTCTCACTCTCATCTTGGTGCTGGTCTCAATGTCATTGGCAACAAATTTCACTTCTGCCCCGTCATCTTTCTTGGTGACTTTTTTTATGAGCAGGGTGTGAGTGGTTTGGGCTCTGCTAATGATGTAGGTCTCACTTTCCTGTAAGACTTTGCCATTCAGGTACCAAGTGCCGGAACACGTCTTGGTCAGGTCAACAGTGAACAGGGCATCCCCTCCAGGTGCAACTTCAGCTGTTGTCAGGGGGTTTCTCACAGCCAGGACAGGTTCTAGGGAAGAACAAGACACACCTCTGAGAACAAGACTGTCACGCTGGAGGATGCCTCATCTTAGGAACCAAATTGTCAGGGTAAACAAGATGTGAGAATAAATTAATGCAGCCTTATACAATTCTCATGCACTGAAGGAAACGCAGGGTTAAAGGATTTGTTTCCTTCAGCTGCAGGTAACTGACCTCTCGAGTCCTGTTTTTGCAGGTCTAAAAAACCAGGCATATTTTACTGATTTATTTTATCCCTAAAATGTATAAAGGCATAGGCCAGAAACACCTAAGTCCCCTACAAGTGTGTGGTTTATTGAATAGCCAATATCACTCTTAGATTTCAGAAGGAGGGACTTCTAGATATCCCTATGAGTCAGTTCTAGATATTCTAGGACAACACAGGCATGTTCAGACAGCGAGGGACAAGGATGACACAATCACAAGACACAGTGTGATCAAAGTTTGTGTCGGTCTTCAACATCTGTACAGATATTTTCTAGTGCAGTGATTCAAAGGAAGAAGAAATCCCATTGCACCCAATGATTCTATGGGCACATTGGCACCCTAGAAGTGAAGCAAAACCCCTGGATTTCTCCTAAAAACTCTTAGATTAAAGAGAGACTGGCTAGAACATGGTTTTCATGATGGTATGATCACCCACAAATCTTATCTAGGTGCAAGATCAGTATCTCATGTCTATATATTGAAAATTGTACCATAAGGCCATCTCAATTTTTCTTTTAATTGCAGGTGCAGAAGAAGCATTTACAGGTTTAAGGT
This sequence comes from Promerops cafer, assembly GCA_013398275.1. Classification (NCBI taxonomy): domain Eukaryota; kingdom Metazoa; phylum Chordata; class Aves; order Passeriformes; family Nectariniidae; genus Promerops; species Promerops cafer. The sequence goes on along the minus strand of VZSE01007567.1, from coordinate 25,672 downwards.
CCATAGCAGGGAGCTCTGCCTCTCGACAGCCTGATGTGGGATATTGGAACATAAACACACGCACAGAAACCCAACCACCATCACTGGGGACTTTTTCCTTCCTCCCTTTGGTTAAGGTCAGTGGTTGACCTCCTGTCAGTGGAGCAGGAGAACCAGCAGTGAAGGCAAAGAGGATTTGCTGGGCTATTGCTCCATCCTCAAAGTCACAGGAAATGTTCTCACAGCACCCACGTGTCCGATCCCCCCACTTTGTGCCGGTTTCATGCTCACCGAGGCGCAAGCTCCCAGGGAATTCCAGGTAGGGGCTCTGTCCATAGGCGTTGACAGCAGACACTCTGAACTGGTAGTCAGCCTCTTCTGGCAGGTTGCTCACCGTGAGCTCGGGGCCGGGGACGTGGGACTCGTGGCACCTCACCCAGGTGAAGCCGGTGAGTTTCTTGCGCTCCACGATGTATCCATCGACTGGAACGGGCCGGTCCATCCTCGGAGGGGACCATGCCAGTGTCACTGAGGTTTCTGTTTTATTTTTCACCACAGGGTCAGCTGGGGGTTGGGTGGGAGGTTTTTTAGGAGCTGCGCAAGGGAAGGAAACAAAACAAAACAAAACAAAGCAGTAAGTAACGTCAGAATGGAAAAGCCAAAATAGCTTACGCTGGATTAAAAGTTCACCTTGCTTAATAAACCTCCATAAAACATTGATGTGAGATGGAAAAGCAAGAGAATGGATGGGAGACGCTTTGAGGCTGCTTTACACAAAGATCACAGTATCATTATCACCCCAGATCAAGTCCAAACTTTGATGTCCAATACTTGTATTGCACAGCTAAACATATGTGATTTCTACACAATATTAAAACTGCCATCACAATCAGAGTCTTCAACAAGCATTTTGTAGGCTTAAATCTTCAGTGCTGGATACAGACCCACACTTCTGCCCTTCACAGCTCCTGGGCAAAGCAGACTAACACTCAGCTTCTTATTTTCACTCAGAAGATGGGTGAAAGCATCAGCAAAGGTTGTTCAAATCTTTTAAGAATTATGGAGAGCTCAGCTTGTTACAGAGGCTTGGATGTTCCCTGCAGCCTCTTTCATCTGGGTATCTGTTCTGCTCCTGAATTTTATGCTACCCTCATTTAGAAGCTGTAACTTTCTCTCCCAAAGTGATATCGTTTGGGATCTTTGTTTTACTGATTTATGCAGAACCAGCTTTTGGGACTGGGGAATTAACTTCAAAAAGAAACGACAAAGACGTGTCCCCACCATGAGAACCTACTATTGAGGAGATGTGGCTGTTTTATGGTACCTGAGGCTACAAACGTATTCCTGCAGGTATTTGCATAATGAATATTTATTTTCATCCTTTCACTCCTCTTGAACCCTTTAGAGAAGGCTCATGTCCCATCAGGATTATTCACTATGTGCTGCCACTTATATGGTCAAGAGGAATTATCTGGTGTGCTCTAGTTACACCTCTACTGACATGGCACAGGATTCATTTCATTTAATTTTGGCTATCTGAAAGGTGTCTGGGTTAAGTCAGTCAACCAGACTCCAGCTGTGATCCCATGAACAGCACACTCAGGAGCAATTAATCCAGCTAAAAGAAGTTGTGGGAAGTGGGTGAAAACAATCACACAGTGGACATACTCAAGAATTCCTGACTGTAGGTGGAGTCTGTTGATGAGCCTAAACTAAAAACTGAGCTCTGGGACAAGTGATCTCCTTTCTGCCTCAGATTCCCCATCTTTAAAATGGGCGTGGTAACAATGCAAGATGACAAATAACACACAAACATTGCCTGCACATCATAACAGGTATCAGAACAGCCACCACCAGTCTCGCCCAGCTAATTGAAAAAGATGTGGACACAGTACACAGGATTCTCCAAGCAGTAAATCCGATATGCACAAAGTGTAAAAATAGGAAATCTCAAGGCGATACGCTTTTCCTTCCTTACATAAATAGACACAGAAGTGTTTTGGGGTGCACAGTTACCAGCCTGTCAGTAACTGCTGGTCACAGATAGATGTCAAAGGTCCCATTAGGGTAACATTAACCTGAACGCTGAGCCCTGGAATGAGATCTCTTGACCTTGCCATCAGGAATGGTAATGCAGTGTTTTCTTCAGCAATACCTGTTTGTGGGAAGGCAGCTTCTTATAATTTCTATTCCATGAATCAACACTTTCTACATAATTTAAACAGCAAATTCTGAAATCAAACTGAATGTTATTGTTCCCATCGCACAGGTGCTTGTTTGGACATTACAGCTTTACAAATACCTTAGAAAGTGTCACAAAGCCAAACGTGACACTTTCCTCATTTTTTCCTCATTTTAGTTCAATGGCTTCAGAATGCCCGAATCAAGTTTAGATAACACAGCAGTTACATATCTCTTAAATAAAAGATTCCTTTTTGCCACTGACCAATTGCAGTGGTGAGAGAAAAGAAGAATTACTCTTCCCAGATTGTGACTGGAGTGGCTGATTTGTTCATATATGAACCAGAACTGCAGCCGAGCCAGAAATCGTATGAATTTTTGTCTTAAATAAAGCAGATTTTGCCTGGGAAATGCAGTGTCATCAAAATAATGCCAAATAAAATTAGGCAACTTCACCAAAATTTCATTTCAGGTCCAGTCTTGACAACGTTGCACCTTCTGCTACTCTGTCAAGTAAGATAGGTTTGTGCCATGCTCTTTCCCCAGCACTGCTTTTACCCAGAGAAACCATGGATGCTCCACCCCTGAAGTGCTCAAGGCCAGGCTGGACAAGGCCCTGACAATCTTGGTCTAATGGAAAGTGTCCCTGTCCATGGCATGGGGTGGAACGAGATGATCCCATCCAACCCAATCCATTCTGTGACTCTACAGATAATCTCTCTGTTTGGATACTCCCAGACATCTCATAACACTCACAGTCAGGCTGTTGGCTTTTTGTGGCAGACATCAAACCTTCACCTGGTTTTGGACACCAAAATTTTCACAGTGGCACTTGAAACAACAACGGTGCCACCGGAGCAGCCGTGGGAAGACACAACATTGAGGCCAAACAAAAGAGAAGCTTACTGGTCACAGTGAACTGGGTAGAAGTCCTGCTTTCATCGGCCAGGAAGGCAATCTCACCAGCATCTTCCACCCTGCACTCCCGGATGGTCATGGTGTGCTGCTTGCCGGAGCGCGTGATGGAGATTCGGTCGCTGGGCTTCACTTCTTCCCGGTTTTTCAGCCACCGGATGTTCTGGCAGTCGTTGTCCAGCTCCACGCAGAAGGTGGCCGTGTCGTTGATGAAGACGGCAGTTTTCCGCGGAAGTTTTTTAATGATGTTCCCTTCAAGTAACACAACAATCACAGTCAGCAAAGGGCAGATGTTACAAGCTTTGGCAACACTGGGCCATCCAGACTGAAACAGGACTAGTCCACACCCGATCAAAACGTCATAGACGCCACAGGTTTTCATAAACCTGAAAATAAATTCCAAGGCTCTGAGTCACACAGAACAGATGACCCCAAGGACTCATTCTGGCCTCTAAAGAGAGAAAAGCAAATCTGTTTTGACTGCAGTCACTCGGGTTTCTTGTCTACCAAGCAGAGCAAATTGCTGGGTAAACACAAAATATACATGGCCTTGCATGAGAACAGATTTGACAGCTTTTATTGGCCATAAATGCTGGGAATTAAAATTAAAACTTTGCTGAAGTAGGTCAGTCTTAAGCCAGACAGGTCTCTCTTCTGCCTTTAGGATTTCACCTCCATCAAAGTAAGTCACACAACCAACATGGCAGACACAGAAGCTACCTGAATTAATGAGAAAGACAGTGAAAATCTCAGGCTTCTTCTTAGCATCAACACAGGAATTCACATTGAATGGATTTATGTCCTCTCCAAGTGACTGTGATAATCATCACTTACTAGGATAACCTCAAAGCTATAAGATGCGACAATTCACAGAAGAGACTGGACAAACCATAAGGAGACCACCCCAAATGACCAACGGTGACTGGCTCCAGCTCCAGAGCAGTCCCTGGGAGGTGAAAGAGGCTTCACCCAGAGCTGTTTAATGAACAGCAATGCTGAGCTCCCTCATAAAATAACAGATCAGGTACAGGTTTCACCACAAGATTCAAGACCTGATTCTCTGCTTATCCTCCTCCTTGACCTCTCTGCCCTCAGCAGTGTCCTCATCCCACAGCTCTTTACCTCCAGCCAAGCTCTCACATTGTCCCAAGCCCACCTTGCTCTCTCCAATCCCCTCCCAGGGCAGGCGCAAGGCTCCCCCAGGAAGGCTCTGCCTCCTTTCCCTCCAGAGAGCTCCACCTGGCTCAGTCACTCTCTTTTGGATGGAACATACCATTATAGCACAAACAAGTGAAAAAAATACCAGCTGTCCTACTGGGACCAAACACACTTACAGGGGTGGGCTGGTCCAGACCTAATGGGAGGTGCAATAAAAAGATGTCAGTCTGAACTCTCCCAAGTCTCTGGACTAAATTTTCCCTTCTGCATCCACCTCTGTGCACTTCCAGCTCTTTACTGGTGGTACAAAGAGGAATTTGCACAAGGATGCACATCACCCATCTGTCTTGTAGCAATTTATATATGAAAAACTCCTCCTGGTTTCACTGGGAGTAGACTCAGGTTTCAAATAAGTCAGGAAAAGATTAATACTGTAGTTGTGGCAGTCTCCAGTGCCTGCAGCTCTGGGGTTTGTGTGTACTCACTGAGAGACACCCACACGTACCCAACTACATCTACTGCCACTTCAGTCTGAACCACCAGACTCAGGACACTTGGACATGGCCATCCACACTTTGTCCTTTCCTCCTCCCCTTTCCAAACTCCAGAGAACAGCTCCAGCTGCCAGGATCTGGAGCATGGATTTGTTTTCCAATCTAAACCAGGCTGGTGTTGACTGCAGCCTGCACCACACATCTGGCCACAAACCACAGCTGCTAAATCCCCTGTCCATTGTGGTCAGCACCACTCCCGGACAAGAGTCACCACTCTGTTCGCTGGACACCAGACAAAATGTGTGTGACAGTGCCAGGGGACACATCTGATGCTTGGGGTCATGAAAAGGTAATGCCTTGGCATTCAGCTTTTGTGTTTTGCAGATCCTGTACTGCTTTAGCGTGTGGCTCTAAAACTCCACGGCCCGTCAGCTGCTGTTCTCCTGTTTTATTCAGGCAGAACAGTTCCTCTCTAGGCCTGAAACTCAAGGACGCCTGACTGTCTCAGGCCCCAAGGGATGTAAACAACAGTGAATTGGGGGGGAGAAAACTTGGAATAAATTACTTCATTAACTGAAGCTGTAATTGGAGGATTAACCCCTGGTATGCAAATGAACCAAACTTACAACTGTATGAAAAACTCGTGACCATCATCCACCCTCGGTGTAGCCCCTCTCGGAGGTTCCTGACTGACCAAGGTGAGCCTGCTGAAGGCCTTTAACAAACACTGCTTTTATTCTCTTTATCTTGCCTAGCCTCTGTTTCAGGTAGCCACTCCAAGGCATCAAAGAGAAGTCTACAGGTCCAGGCTACAGCTGAAGGAAGCTTCTTTCAGCATGGGTTCCCACTGGGTCACATTTTGTGCAACACAGCCTGTCCCTGTTGGGTGGCCCCGTGTCCAGAGACACCCTGGCAGGAGCCCCAGGGTCCCACTGACCACATTTTCACACCGTAAGGGACTCTGCTCCTCTTCATCGCCCACGTGGACGGGGTAAATCCTGCTCACAAGTCCAAATCTGTAGTCTCACGTGTGGATCCCCCGCTTTTGGCCAATCTGAAACACCAAGAGCCTTTCTTACCTTGGACAGACAGCTCTGCAATGGTCCTGCTCCCTTCCTTCATCTCGCAGATGTAAACAGCATCATCGTCCGTGGTGACGTTCTGGACCGTGAGCCGGCGGTAGGTGCCCTCCTCCTCGATGTTGTACTTCTTGCTCTGCTGGAGCTTGGTCTCCTCCTTGAACCAAGCTGTCTCTGTCCCAGGAACGGGCACTTCGCACTGGAAGGTGGCAGATTCCTTCTCCCTCACTTCAAGATCCTTCAGTTTTGCCTTGAAGGGTATGGTGGGTTCTTAAGAGGGTAAAAACAGAAAGGAGAAATAAGAGTTTATTATGAGAGTAGGTTTAGATGGGAATTTAGGAAGAAATTCTTCTCTGTGAGGGTGGTGAGGCCCTAACACAAATTGCCCAAAGAAGCTGTGGCTGGCCCATCCCTGGAAATGGTCAAGGCCGGGTTGGAGTAAAAGGCCTTAAAAGGAATCCTTCTAGAACTGGTTTAGTGACAAACAAGCTGGTCATGGGACAGGGCACAGGGCAGAAATTCCAGGTGAGAGTGAGCAGCTGAGCTGGTGCAAGAACCAATGTTTTAAGGGTCTTACAGCAGAAATAAGCTCAGCAGAGTGATCTGAAAGGGCACAGAGAGCTGTGAGGTGGCTGTGCACAGTCAGATGTGGGGAAAAGCACAAAAGGAGGAGTTTTCTGTTCTCCCCACCAGCACCAAAGGTGCTCTTGTCAGTGACAATAAAAGAAATAGAGAATGAGCCCCAGTCTCCCAGCTGCCTCAGCCCTCCTCCAGCAGTGGGGCTGCAGCGCTCTGGCTGAGGGCCAAACCCAAGCATAGATCAAACCCACAAAGCAGCTGCGTGACTGAGGGAAGTCATTTTATGAACTGAACAATGTCGAATTCCAGCGACAGCTGCGCTGTGACATCACCCTGATACCCCAGCCCTAAAGTGGAGAAAGGGGAGCTGCACTGAAGAGGACAGCAGGCAGTCAGGGCCACAGGACTGGTGCCACAGTCATGTCACACACTTGGATTAGCCAGTGCTGATCCATTGCTCATGCTTCATGAGAGATCATGCCTTGAGATGTACCTTCACCCTCCAATAATGGCTGTGCCAGCTCCCAGCTGGTTTTTGTGACTCCATCCTGCCTCACCACCCTCACAGTAAAGAATTTCTCCCTAATGTCTGATATAAACCTGCCCTCTTTCAGTCTAAATAAGGTACCAGATTCTAAAGGCTTGACAGGACACCTGGTAGCTATGGACTACCTTCATTCTTATCCTGAGGCTAAAACCTGCTGGGAACCCATACAATATATCCAGGAACAGGAAGGTGACACTAACTCACCACATCAACTTGGTCATTTATTTTAAAAATGTTATGCCTAAATACACCTCATTTTAAGGTAAGTCAAAGTCTTGCCTTGAAAAGCCTTCAGCTGTGGTTACACAGATCTGCTCTGCCCACGCTCCAGATGGTGATTATCCTTTTTTCTTTTTTTCCTGATTTTTTTTCAGGGTTAGATAAGATATTATGATGAAATTATTTATTCTGAGGGTGGTGAGGTCCTGGCACAGGTGCCCAGAGAAGCTGCGGCTGCCCCTGGATCCCTGGCAGTGTCCAAGGCCAGGCTGGACAGGGCTTGGAGCAGCCTGGGATAGTGGAAGGTGTCCCTGCCCATGGCTGGGGTTGGAAGGAGATGAGGGTTAAGGTCTCTTCCAAGCCAAACCATTCTGTGATTCTGTGAGGCCGAGCAAGCTTTGATGAGCAGGATGCAGCCCTCTGGCAGGAGGGAGGCTGGAGCTGACACTGGGACATGCAGCCCTGCACAAGGGCCAAGAAGAAACACAAGCTGCACCTGAGAAGCACACAAGTGGATTCCCATACTTGGAGCAGCTGGCCATATCATTAACCCCTCTCCCTTTACAGTCACTAAGCAGCACCTAAAGTGAAAAAAAAAAAAAAAATAAAAAAGCTATTCCAGGAAAAAGCTCTTAAACTTTCAAGCACAGAAGAGTTGGTTGACCCTTAGGAGCGTGCTTCAGTAACAGCACTGCTCTCCCAGCCAGTCCAAGGCTATCTTTGGCAGCTTGGGGGCACAGATATCCTCTGAAAACAGCTCTGCTTTCGTCCTGCTGACATGTGCACACGCCTCTTATCTCCCTCTGAATGGAGCTTCGCAGGACAGCAGCTGATAAACTGAACTGAAGCCTGGGATGAACCCAGCCCAGGGCTTTTGGAGATGTGAGAGTGGTTCCAAAACCCACCTGCCTCCTCCTCCTGAGCATATCTTTGTGCTCTTTACAAGGTCTAGAATGTGCCTGGTCAGGTAGAGAGGGTTGATTTGAGTCAGGGGACTACAGAAGGACCACAGGTCTCCTGAGAGCAGGCATCCCAAATCATCTGGCCCACGACCAGCACCACACCCAGGTCACAGAGGTGCAAATAAGAGAGAAAATAAGAGAGCTGCCAAAACCTGCCCACTGGGAAAACAAGAGAGGCACAGCAGAGCAAAACACTGAGGGAGCACAGAGCAAGAGCAGCTCATGGAATTAGCAGGAAACTGCAAGAACTTAGACCAGAGATTCATTTTGCTGCTTATCCTGAGGAGATATTTCTCCAGTCTGTCCCAGGCTTTTTTGTTTGGTCCATAGCAAGCAAACTGGCAATGAGATGATGTTATTTTTAAAAAGCAAGTCCTGCTAACACATATTTTGCTAAGCATAGGTGCAGCCTGCAAAGAAGCCCAATGTTTTCTTCACCTTATCAAGGCACATCTGTCCCCTGGACCTCACTTTTTCACTTGCCTCCATTTCCTCTTTCTTATTGCTGGAATTCTCACATTTATTATTCCAGAGGCAAGTTTTCCCTCTGCCTAATGAAAATGATCCAGGAAAGGTAAGAATATGGAAAATCCTCCCGGAAAGAGCTGGCTAAAGGTGGACTGACAAGCTTCCACCATCCTGAGCCTTTGATCTTCCCAGTTACTGTGCTTTCCAAATTTCCTTTCTACCTCCTCATTTCTCAAGTTGCAATTCTCTTTCAGATCTCCAGGGTGACTGTCATGACAGTGACCATCCAAAATCACATCTGATTAGGGGGAGAATAAAGTGGCCTCAGCACCAGGATGTTTTTCCCATCTCCATCCTCTTTGTCTTGCAACCTTTAACCTTCTCATCCAGTATCTGGTTACTTTATTCAGAGACTCCAGTGAACATGGCTTGGCCCAGGGTGGAGACCTGAATTCTGTTCTCACCAACTTTACACATGGCCTAGGGAAATCTCCAAAGCCTTCAGGAAACACAAGCTGGTTATTTATGTTCCTCCCATACTCCCCACTCCTTGATTTGTTAAAGGTTTATTCTTGGGAAGAATTTCCCAACTCCTTTTACAGCTCACATCTCAGTGCATGGATTGTGATTTTATCTCAGTTCCAGACACATTTCTGAATCTAATCAAGCTTCAGTTTTCCTTATTTAGGAGAGCGATTCTCTGCCCTTGTAGCCTTCCTTTGAGATTTAAGTCTGATTCACTAAATCTCATTTAGGAACAGCTCAAAAATGCCTTTTTTTTTCCAGCTCAGTGATCTTTAAGGCACAGGCTCAGCAAAGTGTTCACGGATGTTGGGTTCCTGGGTCCTTAGGTCCCTAGGATCCAGACTGACACAATATAGGAGGCTTTCTATGGATGCCCCATCCCTGGAAGTGTTCAAGGCCAGTGTGAACAGGGCCCTGAGCAACCTGATCCAGTGAGTGGCATCCCTGCCCATGGCAGGGGGTTGGAACCAGATGCCCTTTAAGGTCCCTCCCAGCCCAAACCATTCTGATTCTATGATTTTAGGGGTGGCTGCTTGGAGAATTCAACCTCTCCCACACGGCTGAGCAAAGAGAAGTTTGCACGGCAAGATGATCTCCCTCCCTAAGCCTGGTAGCAATGAACCAAAGGCATCACCAGTGACACAAACAACAGAATTAAAAGCTTTTTTCACTGCTGCATCATTCTGACCTGTCTTGGGAGGGCTGAGAAGAACTTCTGGTGACACACAGGAGAGTCATTTATCAGGGCCTAATTATAACCAACACACGTAGATTTTCCATGGCAGCTTTGGCCTGGACAGGGAGCCAAACGTGGCACAGCGTAAAAAAGAAACAATCCATAAACATTTCCACTTCAGCCTCCTGCCTCACAGGCAGCTCTGGACAACAGACATGGATCAATAGTCTTTTCCCATGGTGCTTGCTCCCAGATTGGCTGCTTCCCTTGCTTTCCCCACCTCCTTTGGAACAGGCTGCAGCCATGAGAGCCATAAAATAAGCACAGGCAGAGCAGGGGGTGTTTGTTTCTGCAAGGTCTTGTGCAGGGAACTGAGCTTCATCCCTCCTCAGAGTGATCACCCACCCAAGGGCCAGGATTGATCTTCAGCTCTGAGTCCCAACTCATGAGGTAATCACAGCTTTATGGAACAGGACAAATGCCCTTCCCCACGCCACTCAGCACCTCCAAGGGACAGCAATGCGTGGGACAAGTGCCAGTGAGTTCCACGGATCAAGTGTCACTGATGGACTGAGCCACTGATGGCTGAATGTAAAAGGAGATGTCCAAAAAAGGGAAAACAGAAAATAAAATAGCACCTGAGAGTCTTAAAGATGAGTATGAAACACAGATAATTCCTACTTACTTGGATTTCTAATTTATTTTGCTGCCAGTGAAAAATCATCAGTTTTACCACTTGAGTGGCAAAATCTTCTGTCTCTGACAGCTCATTTACAGGTGCTGCCTGGGTTGCAAACTGCCTGCTGTCCCCTTGCCAAATGGGAAAGCAGCTGGAAAATTTAGAGTTTCCTGGATTGTTCAAGGCCAGGTTGGACAGGGCTTGGAGCAACCTGGTTTGGTGGAAGGTGTCCCTGCCCATGGCAGGAGGTTGGAATGAGAGGATTTTTAAGATCTCTTCTAATTCAAACCATTCTGGGATTCCATAAAAACTGTGTGTCACACTTTTGTTGCCATTCTGAAGAACTTGGACTGACCTTCACAAGTGTGGGGTGACCCTTTGAAGGCAAGTTCTTCACCACTGACTATTGCAACCAAGGCATCCTGGACATGGGAGGTTTTCTGGGAGCATTCAAGGAGCACAGACTATCCAGCAACTCAAGCTGGGAAAAGGCTGAAGAGCCTGGCAAGAACAAGGCTGCTGGTGGGTCACTGTACAGGAAAACTGAGCTGGACTGTAATTAGAGTTGGAGTAGGTCCCCCAGGGGATCCAAGGCAGCCTGACACGCTCATCTTGTAGAGAGAGGTTTCCACTACTACTGCAAATGGCATGTCTGAGTAAACCCCACGGTGAACACAAACCCAGATGTGAGTAAAGCCTGCAGGGTGAGACGGGGCATTGGCAGTCACTGACCCAGAGCATGGGAATGGATCTCTTACATCACTATAAACCCAGGACTGACAGGAGCCTTAGGGATCTGGTGCATCCCAGCTGCCCCACAACCAGCCAGTTCTGCATCATCCACCCCTGCCTGGCACCTCTTCACTGCCCTTCCTAAGAACCACCAGCAATGGGACTCTGTGCCCAGGTCATCTATTCAAGGGCACAGGCCCTTTCCACCAGGACAGCTTTGTTCACATCTAAACACTCCCCTGCAGCAGTTTGGAGGCAGAAGTTTTGTTCAAACCCCCACCCCAATTCAAGGGCGTGTCCTTGCAGGCACGTCCACCCTGTTGAGAACCACCAGCACCCACCTTTGACTGTGACAAGCACAGAGCTGTAGGTCTGCCCCGCCAGGTTGGAGGCCGTGCAGGTGTACAGCCCATTGTCCGTCTGCTTGCAGAAGAGGATCTTCAGCACAAAGTTCTCCTGGTCATCCTCATAGATGACGTGCCGCCGGCCTTCCAAAATGACCTCGTTGTCCTTCTTCCACACAATCACAGGCTTGGGCTCACCCGTCACGTAGCAGCTCAGCTTGGCATGCTTGCCCTCCGTCACGCTGCACATGCGTGTCAGCGCCCCGAAAGTGGCGTTGCGGGCCCCTTTGGTCAGCCCCGCCGCCCGCTCGTAATCCCGGGACAGGCTGTAGCCGATGCCGGACAGCCCCTCCACCGCCGAGTAAGACTGGGCAGAGGCCGAGTCAAGAGTCCCGTGGGAGGTGTCCATCTTCCTGATCTCCTCCCGCCTCTTCTGCAGGTGGGACAGCAAGGAGGCCGTCTTGCCACAGCTGCTGTCGAAGTTGCTGCTGCTGCCTGGGTTGGAGGAGCCGTGCGTTTCCACCAGCAGCGCGGCTGAGGCGCTGGCGGAGCCGATGAGGTTCTCTGCCCGGCAGGTGTAGGTGCCGCTGTCCCCCAGCTGGGCACACTGGATGGTGAGAGCGTTGGACTCCCCAGCAGACTCGATCTGGAAGCGCCCAGCGTCCGCCTTGTTCCTCAGGTATCTCCCGTCCTTCTCCCAGTTCACCGAGAGGGGAGGGCTGCCCTGGACTTTGCATTTGAACATGGCGTCTTCTCCCAGGGTTACTTTGATGCTGGAAGGTTTCTGGATGAAGTAAGGAGCTGACTCTGTGACTGTGGTCTCCTCTCCCACTTTGATGCTGACAGCAGCAAAAGCCTCCCCGATGGTGTTCTTGGCCCGGCAGATGTACTGGCCACTGTCCTCCAGGTTCAGGTCGTAGATGGTTAGCCGATACAAATCCCCATCCTCTGTGGTTTTAAACCTTCCCCCAGACTGGACTGGAAGTTTATCCTTTTCCCAGCTCACCACTGGGATGGGGTTTCCAACGATCTGGCAGCTCAGGGTGGCATCCTTCCCTACAGACACCATAAACGCCTTGGGCCGGGTCAGGAAGCGCGGGACCCCGCTGAGCGAGCTGTAATCCATCCTGGCTTCCTTCCTAAAGGGGGACAGAGACAAGTGTCAGGAGAGACCAGGGCAGAGGGTGCAGCCAAAGAATCGCTGCACTCCCGTGGTATCGGGGTGTTTGTCACCTGGAGCCCCCAAGTTCTCAATGCCCTTCTCATTATGGCCTTGGAATATTACTGGTCTTGAGGATTTCTTACATTTGAGGTGAATAAACTGCTGCATAAGGTAGCTCACTTCCCCACAGAGCCTCTGGGCAAAACAGAACTCTTGGGTTGCTCATACAGAAGGAACAGGATGGCGCCCTTCATCTGCAGCACTCAGAACGTGACCTGCACTAAAGCTGTGTGACAGGTGGGCTGCTTCTGCAACCACAAGGAATAAACTGGACACTAAATTCTGAGAGATGTCTGCCCATCAAGAGACTGCCTCCATCACAGAATGGCTTGGGTTGGAAGGGACCTTGAAGATCATCTCATTCCAACCCCCTGCCATGGGTAGGGATGTCACCCCCTAGACCTGGTTTTCCAAGAAGATGTGAGTGCACCATTTCTCTTCAAGCTGCTTGATCTCTTTGGCCTCATGATGCCAGACCCCTCTGTCCTGGCAGCTCCTGTCTGAGCCAAAGGAATGGTCCTACTCCAGGTGGGCACATCCCTGCTTTTTCACCTTCAAAGTGCTGCACGCAGCAGAAGGACCAGGGCTCTGGCTGCTGTAACTCCGAAAGGAAATAAAACCCAGTCAGTGAGACAGAAATATCCTTCTTAATCCTACAGCAGTTTGGCTTCCCCGCTGGCCACACATCCACCCACTCTCTCACCCAATGGCAGGTGCTCTCCCCATCTCCCCCCAGCTCCAGCAGAAATCAACAGGAGCAGGCCAAAACCCTGCTTTAATTTCTTAAATCACCATTTCTCCATCCTTCTCCATCTCCTGTTAGTGCATTGATGTTAATGCACAAATCACTGATAGCATCAGGGAGTGAGGGTTGGATCAACTTGCTGCATGACCCTGGGAAAAATCACTTATTTTCCCAATTTCTTGTCCCCCCCCTCCCACTTCTTCATATCAAGACAGGGATGGGCTAGTATATAATTATATATAAGTATATATGTATTATACATATAATTATATAATTATGTGCACAGTGTACTTCCTGAGGTAAGTGACAAATTGTGCATGAAAATTAATAACAGATTACAAATTACATTCCATTTATGCTGCTGGGGATTGAAAAATACAAGTTACCATTAAATCTATATACTGGATAAGGGGTGGCACAAAAACACAAAATTGTATTTGTCATGAGAGCCCAAGAAACTTTTGGAAAACTGCCTCAGGCACAGGGTGGGATTCTTGGGGTTGTCCTGAGCAAGGCCAGGAGTTGGACTCAATGGTCTTTGTGGGTCCCTCAGGATATTCTATGATTTTGTGATCATTATTATCATTCAAGGTGGTATAGCTGAGCCAAACTTCAAGCTTCATCTGGGTCACAGATCTAAGGCAAAACCAAATATAATCTTTCTCCATTTAACAGAAAATATACACCCTGTCCTGTCCTATCCTGTGTGCCTCACTGCAAAGAACACACAAAATGACAAGAAGCAATCAAAGACTTTTCCTTATAGATGAGATCGATCCTTTCTAAGTTAATTCAATTTTGGTTGCTTCTGTTTCCTGGTATTGAGCAAATTTCATTATTCTGCCACAAATCTTTAGAAAATAAAGGAACAGGCTTCAAACATTAAATCTGTGAGGGGAAAAATAAAAGTAATGGGGAAAATTTACCTTTAGTAAATGCTAAGAGGGTAAAGAATGATTGACTTGCAGTCATCAGTGCGAAGACCAACTGACTTTCTGTTAAGTGGCCACCTTCAATACACAGATCTCTTTTTCTCTTGGTCTCAAACTAGTCTAGAAATCTGTGAATTAGTTTGAACTTCTCTGGACCCTCTTACTACCTCCAACCTCTGCCCTCAGCTGAGCTTTAAAACATGTTTTCCATAAATGCTTGTGCAGCTGCAAGCAGAGAAGCTGCATGAATGGTTAGAAGGGGCAGATACGAGCCTGGGGCTTGAGCCAAGGTACACTGAAGTCAGTGGAAATTTCCACTGAAGTCAATTGATTGGCAATCAGAGTCCCCTGCTCATTTGGGGAAGGACCTTTTCAATGTTCAGAAGGAGATGCTGAGGTTCAGCTCAACTCTGGAGAGCCCAGCAGAACCATTCACTGCGTTAACTAAGAGTTAACAATCAAAACAGACTCAGAGCTCAGGTCCTAATACTTCCCAGCCATTAGCTTGAATTTTAGGCTGCACTGTGCCACCAAAGCTCTTGGATTCACCTTCAGAAGACACTGCCATCTCTCACCCCTCCTGGGCTCCTGTTGTGCCTAACAGATGCATCACTCTGACTTATTTCCACCTTCATAGCGTCAAAAAGAGCAGAAAAATAGAGTTGCTTCACTTCTCCATCCAACTGGGCTCTGCATAACATGGACAAGTGCCTGGAGCACTGAGGTGGCTACAGAGACATGGGAGGAGCTGCCTGGGAACCAGCCAGGGACCTCTCAGCCACCAGGGGCTTCCCTCAACCCACCTGGGTGCTGTTTCCATCCCTGGGCCCCAGGACACGTTTCCGTGCCTCGAGGAGAGCTCTGCTCTGCTCTGCTGGAGCACGGGGAGGGCTCTCAAAGCCTGGCTCTTGCAGGAGCTGCTCACCTCCTGAAGTGCATCCTTCTCTCCCTGCCCTTCCGTGCTAAGCTGGGCCCAAAGGAACGCGCCCCAGCCGCTCCCCGGGACCTCTGATAGTCAGGAACAGCCAAAAAGCAGGGAAGCTCCTGCACCAGATGCCTGTTGGTTTTGCCTCTGAGCCAAACTGGTGCAGCAAATCCATCCAAGATGCTTCTTTCCAGTGGCCTCAAGGTCCAGCCTCCCTCTCCCATGGCTCCCAAAAACTCATCTGGTGCTGGAAGCTCCTCCCCATCCACTACAGGATCCTGTGTCCACAGACCTCCTAGTGTGGGGTGAAAACCCACATCCCCTGCCCTTACCTACACCTCCAGCAGCTTTCACCATGTGCCCTCACACTCTAAGGTTTTTACACCACTGTGAATGCCAGAAGAAAATCCAGGGATCAGTGAAAACAGTGTGTGCTCATCATTATTTTAGATATTTTTCTACCATGGAAAGAAAAAACAGGGTTTACTCCTTGCTCTGCTGCTGGCTTGCTTTTACAATTATGAGAAAGACACTCCAGTTCTCGTATCTTTAGTCCCCACCTGAAAAAGGGGGGGGAAAATTTGTTTTATGGGTGTGGAGAGCATGAAATACAGTAAGAGGCATGAAATCCTAACCTGCAGCAAGGATGAGGCTGTGTATGTATCTAACACATCTAACAAGCTAGACAGGCTGCACAAGATAAATTACATTTTGTATTTTCAAATGGGATAAAACGCATCACACTGGATTATGATGATAAATAGATTTAGGAGCCAGGAGATGACAGACTTGTGAATGTACTGAAAGGACAAGATTTAATATTTCTACTGTGTCAATCAACTTATTCAATAGTTACTCTGATTTCAGTTATTTACATGTTCATTCAAACTTCAAAAAAAGCCCAGTAACTCTGAAACTTAAAAAAAAAAAAAAAAAAACTCTCTGCAAGTGCCAGGACAGCTCCCTTGGAAGCAACAGTACCAGCAACAAAGCATGAATAAACTTAGTCAATGCAAACGTCCTTTCCAATAAATCTCAGACATTTGCCAGTGTCATATTTCCCCCTGTAATCCCTCTGTGATTAATCATTTGCAGCAGAGATCACATTCCCATCTGGGGCATTTCTGAGCACGCCAAAGGCAAACTGGCGGCACTTAGAATTTTGCTTATGTCTTTATTCATTTGGATTTTCTCTGGTTTGTGCTTGGGGAAAGAGGCAGAACTGCACGGAGCTGTCAGATAACGCAAATAAATCACTGCCCTGGAGCCAGCACGCAGCTGGTCCAGGCCTCCTGCCCACTCCTGTCCCACCTCTGCCAGTGTCTGCCCAACACCTGCTTCCCATGGACAAGGGAAGGAGGGCCTTGCAGTGGGAACCACCACAGAGCTGTCCAGTTCCTGCTGGAGTACTCGGAAGTGGAGCTCACTGGGAGGTGGACAGCCCTGATGGTGGTGCCACCAAATCCCAGAATGGTTTGGGTTGGAAGGGACACTAAAGCTCATCCCATTCCACCTCCCACTATCCCAGGGTGCTCCAAGCCCTGTCCAGCCTGGCCTTGGACACTGCCAGGGACCCAGGGGCAGCCACAGCTGCTCTGGGCACCTTGTGCCAGGGCCTCACCACCCCCCTGAGGAAGAATTTCTTCCTAATAATATTCAACCCAACCCTGCCCTGTGGCAGGGCACACCTCTGGCAGTGGGAAGCTGCTCCCCCTTATCCTGCACCCCATCCCTTGTCCCCAGTCCCTCTCCAGCTCTCCTGGAGCCCCTTCAGGCCCTGGAAGGGGCTCTGAGCTCTCCCTGGAGCCTTCTCTCCTCCAGGCTCGACACCCCCAGCTCTCCCAGCCTGGCTCCATCCCAGCCTCCTGGGATTCACTGAGCAGTGCTGGCTGATGGGTTGGTTTCACGTTGCTTCATCAATGCTGATCTGCACCTGGAAAGCCTTCAACAACCTCTGAGAAGGCAGAGGTGCCCCCCATGTTAAACTGTCCCCCAAGCTATCAGCAGCCTGTGAAAAGCTCTTTGTGTGAGAGAGGACGGGGGTACACAGGTTATTCTCTGTCCAAGCCTTTCCATTCAAGGATTGGAAAGAGACTCCTGTCCACCAGGACTTAGGGCAAAGAGCAAAAAGCACTGTGCAATCCATCTCATAAAATATTCCTGAGACAAAGGTGGCCATGAGTAGCAAAATTAGAGACTTTGGGGACATAATTAAACCTAAGGGATCACCAAGGTCCAAACACAAATCAGAAGCACAGAATTTCTCTCAACACTACATTAAGACACATCATGTCCCTGTTTGCTCGTTTCCTCAATCCTCTTTTACCCTTTCTTTGCCCAAGTCAAAAATATGTTGATTTGAGGTATTTTTCTTGCCTTTGGAGTTTATGTTTCCTGAACTTCCTCTGCAATGCTAAATTCTAATTCTCTCACTCCTTTTCCTGACAGGAAAGGCAGGATTTACAGAGAACCTCCTGTCTCTGAATCCTGAGCTTTCAAAGAACATCACTGAAACAGAAGCTCCAGATAAAAATCAAGGGCAGCACCGGTATTAGTGTCGTTTACATGACTTATCTGCTTGTATTGTTCCATCTAAAAACATCAGGAAATAGAATCTGTGGGTGGGAAGGGAAGTCGATGAGTTGTCAAATGGGAAGTTTGGGTTTCCTTTGATGTTTAAAATTCTGCTGAGGGAAAACAGCAGTAACCCGGCTGCCCTCTCGCTTCCAGCGGCCTCCCAGGGAACGGACAGCTTTGGAATAGCACAAGTGTTCGGTGTCAGCTGCAGGCTGGGTGACATCAGCCGGGCTCTGGCGGGTGCCTGAGAGCAGACAGGGAGCTCTGGGGGTGAAATGCACACCAGCACAGCCAGCGCTCCCTGCCCATGATACCCCTAAATCGGCGCTCAGCGCGGATTTGCGCCAGCGCTCTAATCCAGGGAGCCGGGATTTATCCCGTTCCACCAGAGCGGGAATGGTATCTGTGGCTGAGGAGCTGGGCTCAGGGCTTAGCTTGGGCTACTCTGAATTCCACTTCAGTGAGGGAGAACCGATTTTGGCACGCCCAAAGGTCACTGGATGAGCAGATGGGAGAGGTTTCTGTGGTGGATCCGTCACCGGAGATGTTGGACACAGAGAACCCGCAGCACACGACGCCTTTTGCAAGGAGCTCCTAACTCGACTCAGAGTAAGGCTTGTCTGCATACCCTCCCATCCACAGCCTCCATCCTAAGCCAAAATCCACAGGAGATGTTGAGGGAAAGTTCATAGTAGGTCAGGGGCTGACATAGTGCTAAACGTGGTGAGCAGCCCTCAGGGAAAAGGAGAAGCTCGAGACAATTCTGACCTTCATGGTAGGGCTAAACATGCACCAAGTGCCTCAGAGGGACCTGCATCCCCTCATATTCCTCCTGCCAATCCCTTATCAATAACCCAGATGTTCCCAATGATTGGTAGCAAACAAGGGTTCAAACATTTAGAAAATTCCAACAAGGAGCAAGAACAAATCTGTGGTTTGTGCACGTCACTGGGCAAGAGGGTCAGATACCTTCCAGCCACGTTAGCAGCACACCCCTCATAAATACGACGAGACTCAAGCCACTTAGATGATTTATATGGTTAAAACACTTACTATCTTTCCTCTCTATCTTATAAAACTCATCCCACTTTCAGCTACCTGGCCAGAAACCATTTTCCATCAACACACTAACATCTCCAAGAAACTCCATGCAGGGGAGGGATTTCATCCTCCTTGGGTTTTACTGCAACATGGGGACTTCACATTCCACCCTTGATGGAGCTACAAAACCACCCCTGAAACTTCCAGAGGTCTAAAACTGCACAGGGGAGCCTCTCAGGACTCCACAGCAGCCACTTTTCCTTCTATATTTCTGAGCCTCCCAAGGCTGCTCTGACAATAGCAAAAGGCCAAAGCACCAGGGAAGTCTGGGCACATTGTGATGCTCACTTCTGTTCTGTGGGGCTAAAAATAAAGGAGACAAATGGAGAGAAAACACACAAATTCTGGGGTTTCCACCCAGGAGACAGAAAAGGAGCGATGTAAATCTAGAAACTTCATCACAAATTTCACCCAACTGCATTTTGCTTTACACACAGCCCTGGGGAGAAGGGGCTGTGGCAGAATCCCAGGGAAAAAAAACAGACTTGCAAAGCTAGAAACACTCCTGTTTTAGCCCATGTGACTTCCTACACGAGGGAGTTGCAGGATCACAGATCCCATATGGACAAAGAATTCCCTGGGTGACAATCAGCCGCGGCTCCGACCTCAGCCCTTGTATTTTAACGAGTGGACGTCATTGTCATTGCAGTCACTCCACCCCCTTGAGCTGTCGGGCCCAAAATAGCCTCAGCTGTCGAGCTCCATCTCTCCCTATCTCCCCTCAGAACCATTTGGAGAAATGGGAGGAGGGTGGGGGGTTTGCAGAGTGAATCTGCATTGACACCAGGGAGGAGCTCAGAGGGGAAGAAAGTCCTGGCTGAAGAGAAAAGCTGCGCTGAGATTATACCCTGGAAATAAAACTTCCCGAAATGTTCCTTTCTGCCTCCTCTCCATGTGTTTTCCAGGCTCTCCATGCCCAGTGCTGTCTCAGATTTGGGGGCAAAGTGTATCAAGTTGAGTGTACAGCTCCAAACCTGATTTTTTTTCACTTTTCTCCTCTGGAGGCTGATCTTTGCTCAGAAGTAATTAAGCAGAACAATCCACATTTGGCTCAGCACAAAGGGAGGACGGATTTACTACCTGCACCTTCAGCTCCATCCCCAAATATGTTTCATAAAGCAAAACATCCTCCAGCACAGCACAAAAACAACCTCACCCCTCCCTCAGCTACCAACAACCTTCTCCACTTCCTGCTGGACATCAGCATCCCCAAATCCACCTCTCCTTAGCTGAAGGTTTTGGTCTTACCTGGAGTCTTGTGTGAGTCTGAGGAGGACAAAGCTCTGGGCAGAGGAAGAAAAAGCCGATTCCTACTGAGATGAAAGGAGGGGGAAGAGGGAAGAGGGGAACAGAGGACATGGGGAGACCATATTGGCTTGGGTTCCCCCCCACTTTCCCCTCCAGGAAAATAAAACAGAAACCCCAGCGATGGCAGGGACGTGCAGCAGAAGGTCCCCCCAAGTCCCCTGGCAGTGGCTCTGCTGCCCAGGGTTAGGCTGTGCCACCCCCCTCCGACCCTCCTCTGGGTTGTCCTCCTCCAGTCAAATCGCTGACGTGCTTCTCTTTCCCTCTGCAGCCCAGCTCCAAAATAGCCCTGGGTGTCATTTACCGGGGAGATTAAATTTCCTGCAGGACAGAGGCGAAAGGGCAGCGCTTTAGGGACTCGCTGGCACGGCCCAGCAAGAGGAGGGGGCAAAAACCCCATCAGAAGTGGGTGTTTGGGTGGCGTGGGGGACAGGCTGTGGGGACAAGGTGGGTCAGAAGCATTCCTCAAGGGTCCATGCCACAGCCAGGTGCTAAATGTGACGTGGGGACTCGGGAACGGGCGGCTGCCGACTTATCAGCGTTGCACGCTGGACAGGAATTCTTTCCCAAAGGCATCAGATCAATAGTAGGTTTATTTATAACCCCCCAGGCAGGAGCTGTCACAATGGCAAATCAACAGCAAGTTAATAATCCTAAGTGTGTCTCTGCCCCTTCACCTTGGATATAGGTTATATATTTCCCCACCTTTTTGCCTCACGAATACAAACCATGTGCAAACATCACCTGAGCTGCCAACCCCTCACATCTCAGAGGCTCAAGATCATAATTTCTATATTTACAAGTAAAATTTCTGGTTGTTTTTTTTTTAAAAATCCTGAAAGTGGCGTCCACGCCAATTCTTATTGGCAATCACAGTGCTTTAAATTTAAAACTAATTTCTGCTAATGGTCAAAGAGTTACAACAGAGCCCAGCAGGCTCTCCCACAACCACTTCAGCTCTGTGCAAGTATCAGGAGTGAACTGCAAGATACACTTATTTTTGGCAGTAAACAAAGCAGATAAGGTGCTGCATAGCCCAAGGCTCTGAAGACACGGTGATAAGTTGTGTTAAATCAGTTTTCAGGGCACAAAACCACCACCAGGGCAGCAAAAGGGAGTTTTACCTGGGATTTTGAAAGCAGGGCTTGAAGAGAATCACAGAATTCCAGAATAGTCTGCGTTGGAAGGGACCTTAAAGATCATCTTGTTTCATCCCCCAGGAATTTTCCAAGGCCAGGTTGGACAGGGCTTGGAACAACCTGGGATAGTTGGAGGTGTCCTTGCCCATGGCAGGGGGGTGGAACGAGATGAGGTTTAAGGTGCCTCACAGCCCAAACTATTCCGTGATTCTGTCAAAATTAATAATAAAATTACAGGAGATAAATAATAAAATAATAAAACTGGGGAGAAAAAAGATTTAAGGTCCTACCTGAATGCCTTGTGCACTGGCTGAGGGACCTTATCCAGTGTTTAGCTCTGTGAAAAACTCATCCTCTCCTACAGTCAGTGCCCATTGTGCTCGTTCTTCCTTCTCTTCTGAAGGTGGTTTAAAGTTTTAGCTGTAGGACTCACAGACTTCCCAAAGACACAGGGATGTGCCCAGGGTGTGTTAGCAACTGCTGGAACCCTGGTCACTGAGAATTTTGGGTTTTCTGTGCTCACAGGCACTGACCCTCAGGAAAGCACTGCACTGACCTGAGGCCGTGGAGAAGCTTCCAAAATTGAGTGATAGCACTGGGATTGTGGGTGTGGAGTTTGAATAGAAGTGTGTGATATCACAGGGTGGAAAACTTAGAGTTTAAGGTTTTAGAATACAATATATATATATAAGGCAAGATAGAGGTTTTAGGATGTAGGCCAGTCCTTTTCCACCTTCTTCTCCACGGGTTTCGGTGGTAGTTTGTAACTGGACAGGAAAGCCCACAGTGCGGGCTTTGAGTTCTTGGTTATTGGGTTGAAAATAAAATAATTTAGTTGTCACTTCTTAATTGGATCGTTTGTGCTTAAAAGACCTTGTAGAGAAAGAGATAAAGGCTATTTTTCACTTTGCTAGCTAGAACTCCCAGCTGGTGAGACTGTAACAGAGATAAGAATTAATAAACATCTGAGTCCCAACAAGAAACTCCGTCTCTCATCTTTAATCCCAACTCTAACGAGGAAAAAAGAAGATAAAACCACAACAAGCAACAGCTCTCAGCACACCTTTGAATCAGCAGGATCTGGTTTCTGACCAGGATCGTTTGCACAAACTGGACACCAGCAGACCCCAAGGTCTATCCCCAGCCGGTGCCTTGGGATAACCCAGTGCCCACCTGGAGGAGGCCAAAGCAGATTTGCTGCTCCCCGGCCCTCCAGGCACCACCCTGCTTGCATTTCCCTGCCCTACACAACTGCCAGAGGCACGAGGTACATTTTTATGGGATTAAACCAGCAGGGCCTTTCCTTTAACATCTTGGTGGCTCTGAGGAAGAGCTCAGAGACTTTATGATGTCCCCCTTGGGGTTTTTTTTGGTAAGGGACCACCTGTATGTACCAGAATTGCCAAGTGACTCCACCAATGCCCTGGGCAGCCTGTGCCAGGGCTTAGCAACACCTCCAGGGAAGAAATTTCCCCCAGTATTCAAACTAAACCTCCCCTGGCACAACTTGAAGCCATTTCCTCTCCTCCTGTTCCCTGGGAGCAGAGCCCGACCCTCACTGGCTGCCCCCTCCTGTCAGGGAGTTGTGCAGAGCCAGAAAATCCCCCCCAAAACCTCCTTTTCTCCTTTTTTTTTTTTTTCCCTAATTCTCCTGACACGAGTTGGATTGTCTGAGCTACCTCTAAAAGTCACTAAAAATTAAAAAGAGAGAAATATCTCCAGTACCAATGAGTTATTAACCTATTCAGGAACTACAACTTGTGGGTTTAAAATAAAGGAGCATCTTAAAATGATGAGCTGATAAAAGTTCCAATTTATGGAAAGAATGGTGAAAGGCTTGGAAAAAACCCTGAATTTGGATGAAGACAAATAAAATGTCATCAGGCACAGCACTCTTTGAAATAAAAACTGAGAGCTTTTCCATAAGTGTGTTTTCTCCCCACAACAAACATCAGGAAGAGGTGCCTGAAACAGAAACTTGTGCAGTGTTAAAATATGGAAAAATCTTTCCTTGCACTTGAAAACCGTGTCTTTGAGCTCCAAACCTGCTCATCCGAACACTTCAGTTGGAAATAAAAGGATGCCAAACAGAATTAACCAGAGTTTACAGCACCAAAACAAGTTGGGTTTTCTCCAAGAAATCAATTTAAATTATTTGAATTATAATAACTAGCAAGGCCTGAGGCGTTACATCTTATTTCAATATTCCTCTGAAGTATGAGGTTTTTTTGCATAAAAAGGCAGGTTTTTGTAAAAATAAAATATTATTCCTGCTTCTCTCTGTGGGAGAATTTAATTTGATTTTTGTTTTCCCCATGTGATACTGCACAAGAATTTGAAAGCTGACACCATTTATTTCTCCTCAGTATGTTTACTCAGTTTTTACAACTAAAAAATTCTGACACTTTGTCTCCCAATCTAACATTGTCAGAAAAATAAAATTAAATAAAAACCAATGCTAATAAAAACTTCACACAGAAATAAGTTACAGAAAATGAGATATTTTTTCCTACCACATTTAATTCTGATGGGGAGGAGCACCAATTCTGAGGTAAACCTCACAAGCAGTTCCCTAAGGCACTTCTAGCATGAGGGAACACATTTCCCTAAAAAGTTTACTTATACCTGGCAAAATTAATTGAGAAGGTCATGGAGGACACAGAAAATTAATATATAGAGGCAAATTAGGTATTATATTGATTTAAAAAAGAACAGAGGAACTGGGTTAATTTTTCTTCAATTCCTAACTGGATTAATTTTTCTTAAAATGCATTTTTTTTTAGGATTTCAGGACAAAAAAGTTTTGAACAAACAACAAGGCTGAAGTGACACATCTTGCCAAGGCTTCAAAAAAAAGCTTTTAAGTTTTTATTTTATGCTTTTCTGAGCTTCTCTGCTCTTAACATTAAACCGCTATCTATATTGCCAATAAAATACCCAAATTTTAAAGTTCCTGCTGTGATTTAACCCTGTATACCCCAAACATTTTGTCAGGCTGCCTGGAGATATTTGAAGAGTGGACACATTTGTGCATCTCATTTTGGATTTTTGCCCATTTCAAAATGGAGTTGCTGATCCCAAATCCACCTGTGCTTCCCAGTAATCCCCAGATCTTCACAGAGCTGCACCTGAGCAGCATTTTCCTGGCATTAAGAACTAGACTGGAAAAAAAAAAACAACCAAAAAACCACTAAATGAAAGGTTAAAAAACATTTCCTGAATTTTAGGATGGTGGAACTCTGACTGACGCCTCAAGGGACTCTGCCAAAAATCAGATTTTCAGTAAAAATATGGCTCTGATGGCAAAATCTGTTTGGTTCTGTTGTTGCATTTTAACATTAAACCTTCAATAAGTACACAGTGAATAAAGCTCTGCACCTGCTCTACACCACAACTCAAAACTGGCTACAGGTCTCTCACAGAGCCAAGTTTATTTCCTACAGGAAGGAGAAAAAAAATCCACGCTGGTAGAAACATGAATTTTACAACTTCTTTTGCACTGAGGGCAGTGCAATTGCCAGAGAAAAACACCACACTCGGTATAAAAAAAGTCTTTTTGCCCACGGAAGATCTGGAATCCCCATCCCTGGAAGGGTTCGAGGCCAGGTTGGATCNAAAACCCCCAAAAAACCAACAAAGAGCCAACAAAACCCAAACAAAAAACCAACAAAAAACCCAACAAAAACCAACAAAAAACCACCCCAAAACCAAAAACCCCCCAAAACAACCAACCAAGCAACCCAAAACAAAACAGCAAACACAAAACCCAAACAGACCATCTTGGAGTGGTCTGTATTGGAAAGGACCCTAAAACATCTTTTTTCACCCCCTCTTTCCACCCTCCGCTACCCCAGGTTGCTCCAATCCCCATGAGAAAAAAAAACACTCGGCCAACAGCAGGACACCAGGAGTCTGAAGCTGATCTTCCTTCTGAAATGTCTTCTACTCGAGAAGCTTCATCCCTGTCAGAAAGGTTCCTGCACACCATGTCCATTCCCAGGTGTTGAAGCAGCACCCTGGGTGTCACCGGGACGAGGCCCCGTGGTCACACACATCCATCTCCTCCCTGGTTCCAGCTCAGGAAGGCGTGCCAGCGTGGATAAAATGGATAAAATGGATAAACCCTCATCCCAAGCATCCCCCAGACCTGGCCCAGAGTCTCAGGGTACAAGCTGTGGCTGGGGGTGTG
>VZSE01007554.1:10168-25497 GCA_013398275.1 Promerops cafer | reverse complement strand
CCGTGGGCAGCATCCTGAGCGAGGAGGGAGTGCCCATCAACTCGGGGGGCTTTGGGCTCTCGGGGATCTCTGGCCTTGGTGGCCGCTACTGCGGCCGCAGGTGCCTGCCCTACTAGAGCCAGGCCGGACGTCCAGCGAGTGCCTCCCCCAGGAAGCCCCAAGCCAGGTGCCGGACTGAGGCTGGAGCTGCTGGCCAGCGTCTCCTGAGGCCTTGGGCCCCCCTGAGCCCTCCTGCCACGGAGGGAGGGAGGGAGGTGCTGGCTGGACACGTGGCCAACCTGTTTCTGCCTTGGAAGTCCTGCTTTTGAAGAGTTGCCTTGTCTCTGTGATTTTGCATTTCACGCTGACGTGGTTTAATGCTGTAATTGCCAACAGTCAGTGGAGGGGTTTTACTGAGGAATTAAGGAAAGGTGGAGTCTTGCTTGCTGTCTCTCAGTTGGAATGGTTTCAGTGGCTTCTTTTCCCTTCATAAATATATATTTTCCCTTTGTTTTTCCTGAATGCTACTTGACTTTTTATCATTAAACTGATGTTGCATCTGATTTTGAGTTTCGTTGTGGTTTTTCCTCTCCTTTTTACCTCCCCCTGGGGCAGAACTATGTGAAAATCTATGCAAGGATTTCACAGAGGAAAATGTGCATCCAAAAGTCACCACAACTCACCTGATAAAAATCATTTCATTGGTTTTTACACTCTTGAGAAGCGCTGAACAGGTTCACAAATATATTTATCTTTCTAGAATGTTTTCCCCCAATTTTTTTATCCCACCTATGTATTTAAAAGTACAATTGTGGTGTTTAAGCTTGAGAGATTTTAGATCTTGTCCCCTATTTTGCAACTTTAAAACTCTTGAGAATCTGAGTAAATATTAATATAGCAGAAGCAACACTTGCCATTGTGGCAACCAAAAGTAGATCCAATAAAAATAAAGCCATGAAATAAAATCTATTTGAAAATTAAATGATCCTGGAGTTGAGATATAAATATTTGAGGAGTTTGAGGGAAGGCTCCTGGCATTCCGGTGTGGAGCCAGTCCAAATGTCCACAGAACAGGCCAAAGAGGTGGGGTTCTCTTTTAAAATGTTGTATGCTTATGTTTAAAGTTTATTGAAAATTATTTACTTGCAAATTTACAAATTTGGGGGGGGGAGGAGTTTAGCAAAAAGATGGGATAGAATCCTAGAAGATCCTCATTGGAAGGGACCCTCAAGGGTCATCTAATCCAGCTCCTGGTCCTGCACAGTCACCTCAAAATCCCAAAACATCCCTGGGAGTGTTGGCAGCCCCAGGCCCTTGCCCATTCCCCGGGGAGCCTGGGCAGTGCCCAGCAGCCTCTGGGGGAAGAACTTTCCACAAATATCCAGCCCAAGCCTCCCCGGCCCCGCTCCAGCTGTTCCCTGGTCGCAGAGGTCGGAGCTGCCCCTCTCCTGCGTCCCCTTCCTGTCTGTGGCTCGAGGCAGCAACGCCAAAAAATGAAAGGTGGCAAATAAAAATGTGCCAGCCTGAGAGGAGCCTGAAAAGAGCCTTCCAGGAGCGAATTTTCCAAACAAACAATCGGAGGGGCTGGTGGGATGAGTTGTTCCCTGAGATCTGCAGGGAATCCAAGGCCGGCGGCCTTCCGCGTGGCAGAACCGCTGCAGTTATATTTATGATGAGACTGTTTCTTCTAGTTTTTTAAATATAAAAATAAATACTCGTGGTCAGCTTAAGTGACGCCCCAGATATGGCACTTGGTGATAAAAATGTTACACATAAGGTTTCTGTGCTGTAACAATTTTATTATGGTGTTAAATTGGTGCAATACCAATTAAAAAATATGGGGCTTAAAAGTCAGTTTAAATCTATTTTTATTGAAACATATGTAAGGGATTTGAAAACGTATCTGCCACCAACAGACCATTTAATCTATTTTATCTATTAATCCCGTGATGCAAATGGACACGGAGCACGAGGAGGGGAATTTGGGAGAGTGAAGAGTCTGGGTAAGGGGAAACAAACCCCAAAATTTACCCTTGCTGATCTAAAGGGGAAAAAAGGGAAAAAAGCCATGTTCCGGAACCTTCCCAGCCCAGCATGGCAGGGGGGTTGTGCAGAATGTTGAAGGTTTTATTAAATGGAGGTGCTCAGTTCTATTTCAAGCAGAATTTTGTACCTTTAAGGGTCTGATCCATCACCTGTAATGCCTGAAATCAATGGAGAGACAATTTCTGAAGAATGTGAACGTGGTTTGGAAGCCACGTCCCTTTTGGATGTTCAGGTGGAAAAATGAGTACGATAACTCTGTAGATATTTTTGACTTTATGGGGTTTTTGAAGCATCTTTTTTTTTTTTGCATTAATTAGTTCCCACACATGTTTTTGGAAGTGGAACATTTTCTTGATAAAGGAATTGTCCTGCTTTTGTTTTCCAGTCCAGGTTTGGGCTGGCATTGCGTGAGAAGCATCATCCACCCATTAAAAATTCTTTCATCTTCCCAATTTACAGGTACTTTTAATTTCTTGTACTTTTAGACAGACTCTAATAATGTCAACGTGAAATTACTTCAAGCACAGTCTAATAAAGACAATTTTTTTTCCAGCTCCTCAGCAATTTGTTCACTTGTGGCTGCCTTGGGATCCAAGATCAAATCCAAGAGGAGCCAAAACTCTTTGTGTGCCATTCCCAGTCTGACCCAGTTATAAACAACTGTCAATTAAAATGTTCACATCTCCAAAAAAAAATCTCTGAGGACCTTTCCAGGCTTGGAGAAGCTTTGGCGTGACCTAATTGTGGCCCTCCAGGACCTGAAAGAGCCAACAAGAAACATGGGGAGAGAATTTCCCAGGGCCTGGAGTGACAGGACAAGGGGAAAAGGGGTAAAACTGAAAGAGGGGAAATTTAGGTTGGATTTGGGAAGGAATTCTTCCCTGTGGGGGTGGTGAGCCCCTGGCACAGGTGATTCCATGGATTCCCCACCCCTGGAAGTGTCCCAGGCCAGGCTGGAGGAGGCTTGGAGCAACCTGGGATCATGGGAGGTGTCCCTGCACATGGATTGGCACAGGATGAGCTTTAAGGCGCCTTCCCACCCAAACCAGTCCATGATTCCATGATTCTGACTGGTATTTGTGAGCTGAGATGGTACAGAAGGGGTTTAGAGGTTCCCTTTGCCAAAGAACTGCTAAATCAGGATTAAACGTCCCCTTGTTCTTCCAGCTGTGCCTCAAACTGCGTTACCCAGATTTAATACCGTAACACCATCTGAATTCGATGTGATAAAGTGGAGATTTGTCCCTGAATTCCACAATTCTGGCACTTCCTGCCTGGGTTCTGTGGGATTTCAGGGCTGGATGTGCTCTTTAGGCAGGGCCTTCCCCAAACCCAGAACTGAGATTATTCCGACGCCCGGCTGGAGGCAGAGCCTGGTGAGCATCGGCGGAGACAGGAATTTATTAAGGATTTACACTCATACCCTTAATAAAAGAACACCTTGGAATGATGAATTATGTATTATAGGCATTCTTAGTATTTTTCTTTATGACTAAAGTCAAACATACGCCGGAGTCTGGATTTTGTTGTGACTGAAAGGTGGCCCTGGAATAAATTTGGTCCCTAATTCCTGAGATGAGAGAAACCTGCGGGACGGAATCTGTCTGTCAGAAGATAAGGAAATAAAAACAAAGTAAATAAGCAGTGAGGAAAAGACATTTAATCAGGTGGAACATTTGACATTCAGGACATACTCGTTGGGAATTAATTCCAGGTACAAAGGCTGTCTGTGGTCCCCAGGCCATCAGGGCTGAGGTATAAAAACCAACTCAACCCAACTCCTTCCTACCACTTCTTTTCCTCTTTCCTCTCTTGTGAGCAAGGTTAGTTCAAATCCACTTCTCTTCCTCTGTTTGCTGAGTTCTTGCCTTTTAATAATCTGTTTTTTTCCCCACAGTGTTCTGCTGCTTGCTGGATTCTTTGGCGGGGGGAGACTTTTTCTGTTTAAAAAGTTGGTGTTTGCTGTTGGAATCGTGGAATTTCTGGAGTCCTGACTTGGCTATAGAGATCCTTGAATTGGTGATAGAAATTTATTCAAACGTGGGATTTCAGACATGTTAAATGACATAGAAAATATTAGAACTAATAAAGATTAGCGAATTGAATGGGTGGAATAACTGTGCAAGGGGTTGGAACTCTGGGATCTTTAAAGGTCCTTCAAAACTCTAATTATTTATTAAAACAGAAAATCCAGGAGCTCAGTTATATTTCAGCAGCATTTTATATCTTGGAGGGTCTTTTCCACCCTGGAATGTCAACTGGGTCGCCAAGTGTGGAAATTTTGTTCCAGAGTGCAATGACATCTCCTGGAATGTTGGGAAGTGGGATCAGGGATTGTGGGGATAAAGGGAAAGAAGGGGAAAACCAGAGCAGAGCTGAGCACCCCCTAGAAATCCGAGAATTTTGGTTTTATTGCTGCGGTGCAGATAAAACCCAGGAGCGTGTGTGGAATTCCTGCCTTTTCTCACATCCATGGATGAGTTGGCTGGGAAAGATTTCAAAGACCTCCTCTTCAAGGCTGCTTAATGACACTGAAATTTGTCATTGAAATTTGTACCTCTTTGTAGGCAAAGCTGGAGCCTTGAAACAAATCCTCCCTTTCATTTTTCCAGCTGCCCATGGACCTCTCTCCACAGGTACATTTGTGGCTGGGTTTCACTCTGAATTGCTCCCTCAACGCTCTGGGTGCGCGGAGCTGGGTCTCTCCAGACGTGCAATCAGAATCCTACAATTAAATTAATGACACAGGATTGTTTCTTTTGTTCTGCTGCCAGTTCTTCCCCAGATCACCGACAGCCCAGAGGACGTTTCAGCCTCTGTCTCTCTTTATTTAAGAGTTTGGTTTCCTCCTCAGCTCCTGGCTCAGCTCCTAAAGGCTCCTCGGAAAGTCGCTGTCCTGATAACTGAACTGAGTAAATGTAGGTGTGACACAACTCCTACCTTGCACTCAGGTGTGCTCCTGTATTCCAGACCTCATCCCGAGCCATGTCCTGCTACGAGCGATGTCCCCCCACGTCCTGCGGCCCCACCCCGCTGGCCAACAGCTGCAACGAGCCCTGTGTCCGGCAGTGCCAGGACTCCACCGTGGTCATCCAGCCCTCGCCTGTGGTGGTCACCCTGCCCGGGCCCATCCTCAGCTCCTTCCCCCAGAACACCACCGTGGGATCCTCGGCCTCCGCGGCCGTCGGGAGCGCTCTGAGTGCCGGGGGCGTCCCCATCAACTCGGGCAGCTCCTTGGGCTTTGGGGCCTTTGGCTACCCCGGGCTGGGCAGTGGCTACAGCCGGCCCTACCGGCGCTACAACCCCTCCCGCAGCGGCTTCTACGGGCCCTGCTAAGGCGGGAGGGGAAAGCGGGAGGAGAAGACCAGGAATGCTGAATCCCGACCCGTCCCCGGAGCAGGACTGAGCTCACGGTGTCAAAAGCGATGTCAGATCCCCACAGCTCCACCTGAACGGAGCCAATCAGCCTCTGGAATGAGGCCATTGCTCCTGTTTTACTCCTGTGTGTTTCTGGTCCGGTTTGTAGCTCTGCTGCTCGGTGTATTTGGTACTACCCGGTGTAAAAGTTTAATTCTAGGAAGTAGGCAGGACGTGGTTCTCAGGGTGTGCTGGAAGAAGAGCTCTGCCTGTGGAACACGTCCTCCTGAGCTGAGCCTTTCCCCCCACACCGACCCCCCGTGCTTTGCAGGGCTTTAATCCTCTCGTTGGGATTAATAAAATGATGCTTTTAGTGTAATCTCCTGAGTCTCCTGCTGTTTTTTTCCCTCTCCTCCTGTTCTTATTTGAAAATTTTTGGGGTGGAATTTATCACTGAGTAGATCATCAAGAGTCTGGGGAGCTGGGAATGTTCAGCCTGGAGTGTGGAGAACTCAGAGCACTTCCAGGATCTGATTTAGATTTGCAACAGCCACCGAAGGCACTAAACCAGTCAATTTTGGGGGAAAAAAGGGAAGAAATTCTCTTGTTGGGAAGGTTTGGGGCACTCCAATAACTCAGTTATACAAATAATGTCTGCAGCAGGTTGAGTTGTCCCCAGGAGTTAAATTGCCCATGGTTTATGTACCAGCCTGGCGTGAGATGAAAAACCTCCCTCAAAGCTCCTTTCATCTCCGGGACCGGCGTTCATTTCAATCCTTTGTTCCATCACACCCAGGGCTCTGGAGCCAACACAATGCTACAAATTTCAGTTCACGCAGTAATTTGTCAACTCTTTGGTGCCTCACCTGTCCCGGGAGCTCCAAAGGCGTTAATTGAGTGTGGAGAGTGTGAAACTCCACAAACCGGAGTTGTTGCGTCCTGGTTCCCCATCCAAGGGCTCCCAACCTCTTGAATGAACTCTGGGTGTTAATTAGCAAACTGGAAACCCTGCCAGGCTGTTAATGAGGCTTTGCCCAAAACGGGATCTCCCCAGTGTCCAGCTCTGGAATTGTGTCCAGCTCTGGAATTGTGCCCAGTTCTGGAACTGGTCTGGATTACGGCGGGAACCTCAAATGGCTCCATAAAGTCCACACGAGCTCAGTCCAGAATTACTGAGGGAAAAGCAAAACTCAGCAGAGGAGGGAACTCAGGAGCTGCAAGAATTTTACTGAGGCTCCAAGCCTTTGAGGAACTAATTCTTCATAACAAGCTAATTAATTAAAATTCAAAACGAATTGCAGATGGCCCTCTTGCTGGGGAAATTCCCTCTGCTTCTCCATGGATTTTGGGGTCACTTCTGTGCCTGGAGACTTTACCCAGGGATGACTGAGAGTAACCTCCCAGTTCCATTTTGATTAAAAATCTCTTTTTTCAGTCACTCACAGGTGTCTCAGGACGATGTTCTCACATTATGCAAGAAGCCTTAATTATAATCTGAATATTTAGGTCTGGCCTTGATGACAAAAATCTGTGAACTCTTAATTCACTCACTTTAATTCATCTCAAAATCAGGCCATTAAGTCATTCTGAGAGTACAATAAAATAAAGGCTGGAGTTGGAACAATATTTATTGTAATTATTTACAAGGAAGTCTCCAAACAGGCTCTGAAAATGTTGCCAGATCTGTTTTTAAAGTCGCAGCTGGATTTGAAATGTGTTTTGTGTTTTCCAAGCAAAGTTTAGATGAAGGACAAATAAACAAAATGAGGAAAATTTAAAAAAAGATGAAAAGACACTCTGGATGGTGCTATGCAAATTAATTCCTTAACTAACTCCCAGAGAGGAAATATTTTTTAAATAGTGAGGAACTCACAGCTAAAAACAGCCAAGGAATTTTTTTTGAGAATCCTCCTGAAATACAAGAATGCCTCAAGCTGAACCTTGAACTTTTCTTTTTGATTCAAAATAAAGCAGCTGTAATTCCTGCAGACAGAAACAATGACATCAATTTCACAGCCCCATTACTGCCTTGCACCCCCAAATCTTCATAACATATTATTAAATAAAATACAAGAATTCGGATCTAGGTCAGGGATCTGAAATGCGCCCAGGATGGAACATTTGCATGGTGGCACTTGAATAAAGCTGCTGATAAACTTTGAAGTCCTCAGGAAGCTCTGCCCAAGCCAAACGAGTTTTTGTTCCCAGGGGATCCCCACAGAGACAGCCCTAATTTAAATGTGATTTACATGTCTCAGGAATGGATGTGCCAGGAGAGTGAGAACCTCGGGGTTAATCCCTGTATCCAGGACTGATCGTGGATTTGGGGTTGGAAAAAAGCTCCAGGATCATCAAACCCAACCTGTCATGGGTCCCCACCTGGCCACCCTAGTTGTCCCCTCGTTTCTGGGACACCTCCAGGGATGAGGACTCCAAACCTCCCTGGGCAGCCCTTTCCATGGAAAAATTCCTTCTTCCTTTCCCAGAGAGCCTCTCCATGCCTGGAGGTGTCCGAGGAGAGAACGGACGTTGGGCTGGTGACAAGGCTGGGATTGGGAACAGCTTGGACTCGATGGTCCTGCAGGTCTTTTCCAGCCTCAGGGATCCTGGGATT
Organism: Promerops cafer; assembly: GCA_013398275.1. Taxonomy (NCBI): domain Eukaryota; kingdom Metazoa; phylum Chordata; class Aves; order Passeriformes; family Nectariniidae; genus Promerops; species Promerops cafer. The sequence continues at coordinate 17,501 of VZSE01007554.1, read as the reverse complement.
CTGTGAAAAGCAGCTGGAAATACTCATGACTTCCAAAACCTGCAATTCTCCGTGAATTCCCCCAGGATTTACCTTGCAGAGGAGGGCACTGCATTATGCAAATGAGGCCTAATCTCCCTTAATGACACCAAGCAGATCCCAAAGGGGTTTGGAGGCTGAATAAATCCTCCTGAATTAATCACTGTAGTGTTCCCAGGAATGAACCTGGCCTGGAATATTTTAAGATGAAAGCACCTTGTGGTCAGATAGACAAACCACAAGATAAGGAAGTGAAGCAGTAAAAAACACAAATACTGAGGCAAAAAAGCCTGTAATCAGTCGTGGCCCATAAATCACTTCTCGCACAAAGAGTGGCCCAAGTTGTTGGGCAACTCAAAACTCGGTATAAAAACCTGAGCAACTCCAGGATCTCCCAGCCATTTCTCTCCCCTCCTTTGCCATCGTGAATACGGTGAGTTGGAAACTATTTATTCTCTTTATACAACGAACTTTTGCCTTGATTTTGTAGTTTTTCCCTCACTCCTGTTGAGGCAGTTTTTTCTCAGAGGGAGGAAGGGGTTTTATACCAAAGAGGGAGTTTTGTGTTGGTGGTGAGTTATAAAAATATTAATTAGCCACATCAGCTAAATGGTTATGGGTTATTTATTAAATGGGTTGTTTATTAAATGGGTTATTTACTCAGTTTTGGGATCCAAGGAAGTTTTAAGGTTGTGCAGCTGCACTTAAATATCAGCAGCGAATTCTTGGGCCTGTTCAGTCGCGTGACCGCGTCCCACCACAGCCCAAGCGGAGAATCCACCAAGGAGCACTAAAAATCTGATTTCCTTCTCAACTCCCAATCCTGAATGGATCCCCAGAAAGCTTCTGTTGTCCTGATAAATGTGGGTGTAACACAGCTCCTGTATTCCAGAATTCCCTCCAGCCACAGCCATGTCCTGCTATGACCTCTGTGCCCCCACGTCCTGCGGCCCCACCCCACTGGCCAACAGCTGCAACGAGCCCTGTGTCCGGCAGTGCCAGGACTCCACCGTGGTCATCCAGCCCTCGCCCGTGGTGGTCACCCTGCCCGGGCCCATCCTCAGCTCCTTCCCCCAGAACACCACCGTGGGATCCTCGGCCTCCGCGGCCGTCGGGAGCGCTCTGAGTGCCGGGGGCGTCCCCATCAACTCGGGCAGCTCCTTGGGCTTTGGGGGCTTTGGCTACCCCGGGCTGGGCAGTGGCTACAGCCGGCCCTACCGGCGCTACAACCCCTCCCGCAGCGGCTTCTACGGGCCCTGCTAAGGCGGGAGGGGAAAGCGGGAGGAGAAGACCAGGAATGCTGAATCCCGACCCGTCCCCGGAGCAGGACTGAGCTCACGGCCGCGGTTTTTGGATGCCACATGAGACACCCCCAGCCTGGCGTTAAAGGAGCTGTGGGAGTTTGGCATCTCCCCAAGCCAGGCCTTTGCTTGTCTTTTGTTGTGCTTTATTTCGTATTTCTGATCAAAGGTCTTGTCCTGCTTTTTTGTTTTGGTTTTTTTTTTGTATTTGATAATAGGCAAAATATTAATTGTTGGCAATTGTTCTGCATGGCTGGATTAGCACAGGTTATTCATCAATGAAGAAGGAAGATTTCCACTTGCTGAGTGTGTCGCAGTGAGAGGGATGAGGGGGTTCTGTCCTTACTGGACCATGGAAATGTATTCCTGACTTTTACGTTGCTTCCTTCCCTTCCTCAACTTATTAAATTCGTGCTGCATCACCCTCCGAGTCTGCCTGGCCTTCTTTGCTCCCCCAGCCCCTTTTCCAGTGCCTTTGGAAGTCCCCGCTTCCAGAAAACACGAGGCAAATAATTTCAAAGGAGAACAAGTCAGATTCCAGTGGTGGAAAAGTTAAAAATCAAGCCTGAGGCCCCTTATCAAAGGCAGAAAGGGACCCTGCAATGGGTGCCTCCTGCTGGGACATAAACAGGGAATTTTTAAAGATGTGATATTTGGGAAAAGGCTTTTAAAAGAAGGGAGCTCAGCTGAGATTCCTCAGGGAAATGTGGAGGGAGAGAAGCAGCAATTGGGGCACCCTTTGGTGCAGCCTGGAGCTGTTTGGGTGCAGCAGCTCCTGGCGGCTGAGCTCAGCCCCTGGCGAGTTCTGGGAGGGGAGGTACAGAAGGATGGGAAGTGTTTCTCCCTTTGGAATTTGCTGGGTTGGGAAGCAAGTCTGGGACAGAGAGATTAAAGGACTGAAATTTAAAGAATTTTTAGTTCTAACCCTTTCTTAGGGTGTTTTAAGCCATTGTGTCTGGCAGAGCTGAGCTTTATCAGGCACTGCTTTGTTCCTCCTGGATTGGGACAAAGGTGCTGTTTGGGCACTGGAGCTTTGCTCCCTGAAGGAAGGAGGTTTGGAAAGCTTCCCCAGAAGGCTCCAGATGACTCAGCCTCCTGTCAGCCCGTAAAACTCCTGATATCTCCAAAAAGTCTCGCTTGGAGTCTCTGTCTGCCTGTCCAGAATGAGGCTGAACTGTAATTAAAGATGCTGATGAGGTTGTACCGACAGCAGTCATTAGTGGAATGAAATTAAAGGCCGTAAATGAAAGAATTAATAATTTTAAGGAGGACGCTTCCTTAATAAACACCAGAAGACAGTGGAAAGCTGGCAGTTTGATGTTCTGTTACAGGCGGAGCTTGGTCGGGATTAAAATGTTTAATTTAATATTTTCTGCCATCTCGACTGAAGCTATTCCCTGATCAAAGGTGATGAATTCCAAAAAGTCCAATGGCTCCAAAGGGTTGTGACTGAGGCATTGCTGAGAAAGTGCTTTGGACAGGTTCAGGTTCAAAATAAAATAAAAGACAACCCTCAAGCATCACATCCCCCCTTCCTTCCTGTCCCAAACGGCCTTTTTGGGTTAAAACTTGGTGTGGCAACAAATAAAGCACAACTCTGAGGAAAAAAGAGAAATCTGGGTGGGTTTGCAGTCAGTTAGAAAGTGATTTATTCACTGCTGCAGAAAACGATTGGGAATACCGTGTTAGAATGTTTTTCACAGGGAAGGATTTCTTCTGAAGACCTGCAACAACCTGCTCCCATAGAAATAAAAAATACCACGAGGTGTTTTTGCAGAAATATTTGTTGTCAGTGAAAATCCCTTTCAGCACCAAATTCTGCAGAGCTGAAGCCAGAGCTGCAGCATCTCCTGGGTTTACAGGGAGACAGGAAGAGGCAGGAAAGCTCTGGAGAGCTTTTATGGATTTCTGGGGCTGCCTGGAGGATCCGAGACATTCCTGCATCTTTTATTACCCAGTCCCTGCAGGAATTGTGGGTTTGCTTTGCATTTGGCCGGGTTCCCAGCAGGGAAATTGGTTTGTTTACTGTTTATGTTTATTATGGGTTTATCCTGGCCGCGGATGAAACCCACGACCCGCGAGGCCGCTTTCATCTCCTTATTGGCACCCTCTAAATATTCCCGACTCCATCGCGCCGACTCCACCTTCCAAAGTGGGGATGAGTCAAAATCCGATTTGTTTAGGACTTCTGGCATTTTGGGGCACGCACCTGGGAGCAGCCCCTGCCGTGGCAGCGAGTTTTAATTGGAGTCCTGAGTGTGCAATTCCAGCCTTGATAAGTGCCCGGGAGATTCCAGATCGCTGCTCCTTGTAATATTCCCATGAGCAACTCCCAAAGCTTGCGGCTCCTGGGAGGAGAAGATGGAGCCAGCCAGACAAGCTGGACTTAGGATCACCTTTAGAAGTGGAATTTGGGCCTCTTTTTATCTTCTCTGCAGCTTTTGATGAGTTGGCTTTCAAACCACAAGCTGCTCTTAGAGTCAATAGATAGTTATTGTTATAAAGGAAAGTCAGGGAATCATGGAATGGTTTGGGTGGGAAGGGGCCTTAAAAACCATCTAAACCATGGCCAGGGACACCTTCCACTACCCAGGCTGCTCCAAGCCCCGTCCAACCTGGCCTTGGGCACTTCTAGGGATGGGGCAGCCTCAGCTTCTCTGGACAACCAATTTTTTAACACTTCTGTGTGTGCAGTGAGAACTTCGGGGAAGTCTGGTCAATCTTGAGGGACAGGAGAGTTTCCATCCATCATGCCACTGGTGGGGGTCATCCCAAACAGGGGACATCCAGCGACTCATGGCTGGGATTGTGCAAATTCTGATTTGTATTTCAAGGACAAGGTGGAAGGATTGGAGCTGGTGGGGAAGTTTGTGGGATCCATCAGGAATCTTGGCCACCCCTTTGAACCCCTGGTCATGTTCAAAGAGTCTGTCCCTGCCCAATTGCTGATCATCCCCCATTTGCATGTCTGAGTGGTCGAGGGAAATGTTTTGGGAACTTTGAAGACTTCTGCTCTTCAGAAGTCTCCAACCAGGGTTTATTTCCCAGGAGATGTTGGGGAAGATACTCCCAGTTCAGGGCTGATTTGCCTGTCTCTGCCTCGGAGATTAAACACGAGGAGAGGTCGGAATGCTCAGCCCTGCCCTCCAGTCTGCTCCAGCATTGTCTGCAATTGACTTTTTAATCTGGAAATTGCCTTTGAAAAGGAACTGGAACTGCTGCACGCTGAGGTGCTCTTTGAGACGTGCAAAATGAAAGCCAGAATTGGCTTTCAAAGAGGGAAAAAAGGAACAGGAACATTATAAACTACTCTAAATAAACTGCTATTAATTTGGGGAACAATTTTGCATAATGGTGCAAGGCCCAGCAGGGGAAAGTAATAATTTAGTGGCAGATGTAAAAGGGTTTGGCGTCTTTGATGACCCCAAAGATGAGCTTGGGCAAGGCTTTGAGTGTCTCTGAGCAGCCCCAAATTCCCAGGCATCCTCCAGCTGACCTCAATCGCTGTCCTGGTTTGATGTAGGGAGAAAACTCAACCTGGAGACTCCTGAGATGAAGGACTTGGACACTCAGCTCCCAAATTGCATCTCAGATTCCATCACGGGAGTGTGGTGGTTTAATAATAAAAGAATAGATCAGATGCTGATCCTCTTTCATGCTCTCTGCTGAGTCAAGAAAATAAAATCTGTTCCCTCAAATAATCCATTTCCCAGTACCTTTCAGAGTGGTGGAGTTTAATCAGCTCCAAATGCTTTCTAACAATTTTATTTCCTTTATTTTTGTGTCTCTCCCTCTGTTTGAGAGGAATTTGGTGAAATTCTGAGGCAGAAATAGGAATTTCTGTCCTTCTCAGAGCGAGGTGTTCCAAAAACTTGTGCCCTCCATGCAGAGGGAAAGGGATTTCACAGGGAAGTTCACTGCATCTTTCCTGATGGTTTCATTCATCTGTGTCATGGTTCCTTAGGATGCAAAATAATTTCCTGAGTAACCCAGATGAATCAGCCTCTGATCAGGAATTAACCGGGCTCGTGAGATTTGAGGATAAAAGAAACCTCTCCTGAGGAATGCATACATTACAGGGAGGAAATGAAATCCAGGCAAGAAACACAAACAGAGAGGAAAAGTAAATCCCCAGCCAGGGGTATTTTGCATATGAGGAATCGTTAGCAATTGGCTGCTAATGAGCTACAAGCACAATTTGTGTCCCAGGTCCTCGGGCTCTCTGGACCAGGGTATAAAACCAGCCCGGTCAGAGGAGCTACAACCACTCCTGCTTTATTCTCCTTGGAGAAAAGGGTAAGTCTTGATCTGCTTCCCATTTTCCTGGATTGTTGCTGTCTTTGTTATTTTATTTTTCTGCTGTTTGTCTGTACCTACCAAGAGGTTTGTGCTCTTTAAAATCGCTGGGGACACCTCGAAGCAGCTTTTTCTCCAAGGCAGGGACATTCTGTGAAGGGTGGAGGTTGTTCCTGTGCTGACCCTGGATTTCTTTTTCATTTGTGTCACCCAAATCTTTCAGTTCCAAGAAGTTCCAAGCTCTGCCTGAGCGTTGCTCAGCAGCTGGGAGTGGATGTGGGGAATCTGTGCAGAGCTTTTGGCTCTCAATGGAATCGCAAAACATTCGGGGTTGGAAGGGACCTCTGGAGATCACCCGGGGCAGGTGACACAGGAAAGCCTCCAAGCGGGTTTGGAGCGATTCTGGAGAGGGAGACTCCGGGGCACGAGGGTCTGAATGTCTCCAAGGGAGATTCCCTGAACTCCCTTGCTCAGAGCCACCTGTGCCAAGGCCTCACCACCCTCACGGTGAAATTTCTGCTCCTCATTTTCACTTGCTGAGGAATTTTTTATTTTTCCCTCTGTTTTGGGGCACAGTTTTTCCTTGCTTTTCTGACTGCCTGCTGCCTCACTTCCCCAGTTATTTCAGGGCTGCGGGAGGAGTGTGGTGGGAAAGGAGCGCTCGGGAGGAGGTGGAGCTGCCCTTTGTGGTGTGGAGAGGTCTGGGCTCCACTGAAATCTCCTTTCAAGCCGAGACCAACCCTTCACTCCATTCTCCACGCAGCCCTTGCGCTCTCCATCCCCGTAACAGCTTAATTACGCGACTAATTACAACTCTTTCCTCGCGTTCCAGAATTCCCCGCGTTCCAGACTCACACCCCACAGCCATGTCCTGCTACGACCTCTGTGCCCCCACGCCCTGCGGCCCCACCCCGCTGGCCAACAGCTGCAACGAGCCCTGTGTCCGGCAGTGCCAGGACTCCACCTACGTGATCCAGCCCTCGCCCGTGGTGGTCACCCTGCCCGGGCCCATCCTCAGCTCCTTCCCGCAGAACACCGCCGTGGGATCCTCCCCCTCCGCTGCCGTGGGCAGCATCCTGAGCGAGTCCGGGGTCCCCATCAACTCGGGGGGCTCCTCCGGGCTCGGCAGTTTGGGGTACTCCGGTTTGGGGGGGCTTTATGGGAGGTCCTACCGGCGCTCCAACCGCTGCGGGCCCTGAGGAAGCCTCGGGACGGCCGGGAAGGAATTGAGCAGGAGATGGAAAGCGCGATCCGGATGCAGGACTGAGCCCACTCGCTTGCTGACCCCCACCCGCAGCTTTGCCCTGAGCTCACGGGGCTGCAGGAGCTTGGCGTTCCCCATTTGATGCCTTTCTGTGGTATCAGGGAGGTGAAAAATGCCACTGGATTATCGCTGGGTGTCCAGCTGTAAAGCACTGCCTTGAAATGGGTGATCCATTTTAACCCGTATTCAACCCTTCTGCTTTCTTATGCTGCATTTTTTGTTTTTTTAAATTCCACTTCTTGCTCATTAAATAGATGGTGCATCACAATTTGTGGTTTGCAATTTTCCTTCTCTCTCTTCCTCTTTGGAGCCTTCTCTGGGAGAAATCTGCCTGTACATAAATTGTGAGTACCAAGCAGATCCACATTTAAGTTATACCACGCTAATCACTGAGGAGTTAATCATGGATAAATATAAACAATGAGTAATATCCTTTTTTTTTTTTTTTTTTTTT
>VZSE01007539.1:1530-46418 GCA_013398275.1 Promerops cafer | reverse complement strand
TCTTAAATCTGTTATCACAGAGCCATTTCTAATTGGCTCACCCTTGGCCAGCAGCACATCTGTCCTGGGGTCATCTGGGGTTGGATCTGTTGGACATGGGAAGCTTCTGGCAGCTTCTCACAGAAGCTACCCCTGTAGCACCCCTACTACCAAAACTTGGCCATACAAACCCAATACAGCCTTGGTGTATTGCTCATGCTTTTAACCTCTGGATTTAAAATGTACATAAATATTTTGGAGAAATCTTGTACACATCCAAAGAACATCTGCACAGTCTGGTTTCCTCCAGAAGAGGATCAGGGCACTGAAATTTTGCCTTTTCCCCAGTCAGCTACACTGATACATGCTCAGCCATGAGAGTTCATCTAATCATCTCCTCCTAAAACCTCTTGCCTTTCAGCCATTACTCTCAACTCTTCTATCACAAGTTACCATCTTACTGGGCTGAAGGAAAGGACCACATATCGTGTGCAGATTTCAGGATTCACTAGTGCTGGAGAAGGACCTCTGACTCTCTCACAACCTTTCAGCACTCCAAAATACGGTACTGTGGAACCTCTATGCATTTGCATTAGCCAGCATGAATCTTTGCTTGAAGATCTCTCTTAATGCTCACTCACAAGATTTATTATTCAATCCTCAGTTACTGAGAGCAAACACAAAAAATTGTTCCTCTGCAAGAGATACAGTTTGTGTCACAGAACAACTCTGCCTCTATTTCGTTACCTAGTGTACAGGGAAGACTTAGCTAGGGTTCTTCACCTCTGAAACATTTCCTGACCTTTTTGTGCTAGCTATGTGCACGTATCTTTATTTATTGACAATTACAGTCTAGATTTCAGCAGTTGAAATTTCTGCCAGTGACTAGTAATGTTAAGTCATCTGCTTTTGGAAAAATCCTGAGCAATCACATAAAATTGGCATACCTTTCAATTGCACCTAGTGTGGGTGAATACTAATCAAAAGTATCTTTTGCTTTCTGATAATTTAAGTACAATTTAAGCAACAGGTCCTTTAGGTCAATGGCAAAAGTTTGCTTTTCTCAGAAGTGCCTGGATAGGCGAAGACCTATACAGTTACATTTAAAAAGTCTAGAAAATTTAAAATCATATAAGGCTGGCTAAACTTAGTCTTTCAAAAGTTTTAAACACTTCATCAGTTAAACTAAAACTAACGCTGCAACAGACTTTTTTGTTTAACCACAACTTCCCTTAATGAAGATTTCTAAATAGCAAAATAGAAGAACATGCTAAGATGGTATCAGTAACCTGTGATATTCAGAAACAGAAGTATGCAAATGGTTTCTCCCCACAGCAGCTTTTTTGTAGTAAGTGAAGGTATAAAACCATACAACTGAATAATCAAAAGTGTAAAGCAGAGATGAAATAAAAAAATTAAAATCTTCCTTGAAATCAATAGGATTTGCACCCCTCCTTCCCTCACTGAAAACTTTCTCCCGTCAACAGAATATATTAAATTCTCTCCCTGGAGGTTTTCTTCAGGACTCTATTTCACTTATCCTACCAAATATATATTTGGAAAGTATTCAACTTTTCAGTAAAGTAACAAAAATGCAGAGTGAAATTAATACAACATTTAAAAAATTCAAGTAATTATAATGAATTTAAACATGACATTCACTATTTTTGCTCTCCCCAAACATTTCACAGGTCATTTAATACATTAGAAGAATCCCAGGTTTCTTTGCTATAAAGAACAAATTTCAGCAAAAAGCAATTCACAGCTTTCCAAATTAGTTTTTAATATTAGGTAGCTGTTCGGTAGGGGAAAAAAAAAAAAAAAAAAGACATTTTTGTGGGGGATGGGTAGGAAAAGAAAAAGCAAGTGGCTTTTTTTGCAGGTATGGTTTGTCAATATCAGTAACACAATCATGAACTGACCACACTCTATGGGCACTATTTTTAAACTTTTGATGTCTCCATCTATAATGAAGACCTCTACACTGTCTCGCTCTTAACATCACAGTCAGTTTTGGTTCCTGTGTTAGCTTGAGCATTTTATCAACCTTCATTAACCTCTCAAACACTTTCTCCTCTCTAGGTAGGGGGGATATTAATAGACAGTATCTCAAGCAAGTATTAAGAGGCAATAGGATACGTAGGTTTGCTTCAACGATTGACAAATGGCTGATGACAGATAAGGTGGTCTTAATGATCTTAAAAGCACAGACACCAACTAAATACACAAACTGTTATTGTTATCAGGACCAGGCTTGACCTCCCAAAAAAAAAAGCCTAAAACAAAATAAAAGCCAACTAAATTAAAAAAACCCAAACAAACAAACAAACAAACAAAAACCCAAGAAAACTCCAGAAAACAAAGACCAAAACNATTAATAGACAGTATCTCAAGCAAGTATTAAGAGGCAATAGGATACGTAGGTTTGCTTCAACGATTGACAAATGGCTGATGACAGATAAGGTGGTCTTAATGATCTTAAAAGCACAGACACCAACTAAATACACAAACTGTTATTGTTATCAGGACCAGGCTTGACCTCCCAAAAAAAAAAGCCTAAAACAAAATAAAAGCCAACTAAATTAAAAAAACCCAAACAAACAAACAAACAAACAAAAACCCAAGAAAACTCCAGAAAACAAAGACCAAAACCAACCAACCAACCAAAAAAAACCCAAACACTACTAGTAAATCCTCAAATGGATTAAAAGCCACTTTCACTCAAAGAGTTTCTTTTTAAGTCAGACATGCATGAGGGTCCTGACCTATTAAACAAGCTAGAGCTCAAATAACAGCATGGGGTGGAAAAAAAACACTTGACAGGTTGGAGAGATGGGCAGAGAAGAGCCATCTGAAATTCAGCNAGAGAAGAACCATCTGAAATTCAGCAAAGGCAAGTGCAGGGTCCTGCTCCTGGGGAAGAACAACCCCAGGCACCAGCACAGGCTGGGGCTGACCTGCTGGGGAGCAGCTCTGAGGAGAAGGACCTGGGGGTCCTGGTGGACAACAAGCTGTCCATGAGCCAGCGGAGTGTCCTGGTGGCCAAGAAGGCCAGTGGTACCCTGGGGGCATTAGGAACAGCATTGCCAGCAGGTCATGGAAGGTGATCCTGCCCTTGTACCCAGCCCTGGTGAGGCCTCACCTGGAATGCTGTGTCCAGTTCTGGGCTGCTCAGGGCAACAGAGACATGGAGCTCCTGGAGTGGGTTCAGTGGAGAGTTGCAAAGGTGTTTAGGGAACTGGAACACCTTACTAATGAGGAAAGGCTGAGAGAGCTGGGCCTTTTTATCAAGGAGCAGAGGCAACAGAGAGGGGATCTTATCAATATATACAAATACCCTAAGAGCAAGTGTCAGGAGGATGGGGCCAGACTCTTTTCTGTGGTGCCCAATGACACAGCAAGAGGTAATGAGCATAAACTGAAACACAGAAATTTCCACCTGAACATGATGAAGAACTTCTTTACTGTGAGGGTGATAGAGTACAGGAACAGATTGCCCAGGGAGGCTGGGGAGTCTTCTTATCTAGAGATACTCAAAACCTGCCTGGATGCAATCCTGTGTCACCCACTTTAGGCGAACCTGCTTTATCAGAGGATTAGAATAGATGATCTTCAGAGATCCCTTCCAATCCCAACCATTCTGTGATTCTATGACAGCCAGATATCTTAAAAATACAAACCTGAAAAGCTTCCACTCTGCTGAGAACTCTCCATGTTTAGAATTAACTAGATTTTACTGAAGTACCAGAACATGTGTAAAGTTAGCTTTGACTTCTGTTTGAAATGAAGAAGTGAGTTGAAATGCATTTCTCTCATGAAGTTAATAAGGTCTTTCTGTACTTAACGCCATAAATCTGATTCAAGCTTTCTGTTTCCCATCAGATAAAGGAGAACTTGAAGGTTTTGTGATTGGTCTTTGTTTCAGCATGGTACTTGTTCTGGTTTTTGCACCTCTCACTTGTTCTCTGGTGCTTAAAAGGTAAGAACAGAATATTGGCTGGAGTTGTTAGCAGCACTCTTGTTTTGCTTAGCACTGAGTTTCATAACACTGGGCCTTTTCTGTCATTAAAGGCAACAGAACTCAAAAAACACACAACACAAAAGCCACCACACTAATTTCACTGTAAGAGCAATTACAAGCACTATAACCTGATTAAAATGATAAAACAAGTTTGTAAAAAATTGATACTCTTTAGCTTTTGATTCCTTTATCTGACTACCTCCTGTGACAAACACGCTTAGAAAGAGCTGGGACCATTTCTCACATTGGGACATATGCTATAGATACATAGATAAAGCATGCAATTGATTATTTTTATCTAAGATGTTTCTTGCAAACACATTTGGATATTAAATCTAAAAAGTATGCATATAAGTACATAATGAGAAGGAGCAATATATAAATGAGTAGGAACAAGAGAGAATAACAAGGATGCCTGTAAGATCTGGCAGGAGTCCTCTTATTTTAGGAGAAATTGTTTTCTGCAATAATAAAGTATTCACCCCCACATAATAATCTGAAGTACAATATCAGGGGCATACACTATGACTAAAAGATTTGCATAGTAATGGGTTCTAATAATAATTTTCTGACAAACCTAATTGCATGCAACCACTCATGTTACTATTTGGTGTCCTAGAACACTACCTTCCCTTTTTCTCCTCTTCACAAAGCACCAGCCTCAGAAGCTGAAAGCACAGCTGCTAAAGGACAGATGGCACAACCTGTGGCTTGAAAGCCACACAGCATGATATAGCCTGCTTTAGCTTAAACTCCTGTCCTTGCCACTGGGAAACAGACTCCACATGAAGCCTCCTGTGCTCTTACCTTTTCAGACTGTATTTTAAGTTGCACTGTGTCTGATACAGCAGTTTTGACAGGGACTTCTGAGACCTACCTAGTTTTGACCTAGAGCAAATTTCATTGTGTTCAATGTAAGACCACACTTCATTGTCTGGGCCCAACAGGAAAGAACAGGGACAAAAAACCAAAACACAAAACAACCAGGGAGCACACAGGAGCCCAATGTAGCACTACAAAATAGTGCTTGAACTTGTACATTTGTAGTAATATTGAACACTTTAAACTGAGATGAAGGGTCCCAGTGATGCCCTCATCTCAATTGCCTTTTTGATTTGTAAGAAAGGACTCACCAGCCAGTCAAACAGCCATCTTCACAGGATCAGCAAGAGATCCAGTAACTTTACAGCCACAGTCTTTTTCTCCAACAGCAGCCTAAGCACAGGCAAAATACCCTAAAGCTAATGAAGTCAAGATTTAATTTCAAAACTGAAAAATACTGAAGCCAGCACTAAGGCAGAGTGATGGACTACTTAAACTCTCAGCCTCTCTTACAGCTTTGTTGAGGCTTTTTTTATGGAGGTGTGATGCTGTGTGTAATAGCTCCCAGAATGAGCCAAACTCAGAACAGTCAGGAAAGAGCAGAAGTTGTGTTGTCTCTTTAGAGCTTCTTCCAGATTGTCTTGGTTTGAAAAGACAGATGTCTGCTAAGGAAGTCAGGAGCCTCCCTTGAAATGGAAAATGTAATGGAAAACCCCCCATCCCTCTGAATTTCGAAATTAAGGTGCTCAGGCAAAGATAAGGGAATAGAAATAACAGTTCTTTACTGAGAAAATTAAAAATACAAACGCTATAAGAAAAGAAACCAGTGACAGAGTCAGAATACCACCTGACACCCTGTTGGTCAGGGTGTTGGTAGCAGTCCGATTAAATGGCGGCTGCAGTCCTTCTGGATGTGGTTCTGTTGAAGCAGTGATCCTGTAGAAGGATGTAGGTTTTCCTCTGAAGGTCCAGTGGTGGTGTAGATGGGCCTGGTCTTCCTCTGAGAATCCAGTGGGAGAAGACCACCTGAGGTGTTCCAGATGTCAGATTATATCCAGGAAGGAATGCTTGGCTCCTCTCCCTGGGTGGAGCATCTCACAATGATGCTCAAGGGCCCATTAACCAAAGATATTGAGGGAGGATTGGTTGTGGAAAAGATAAAGAAAACTGCCCCACCTGGTTTTATCAGGTGGCCAATTAACAGGACATAACTGCCCCACCTCTGACAGTAATAGAATACAAACTCCCAACTGAGGACACAGACTACCAGGGCTGAATCCAAGAGTATCTTGCTCTTTGTTTTCAGGGGAAAGGAAACTTAAATCCAAGCCCAGGAGCAAATAGTTACTGAAACAAACTTCATCCTATATGTCCCAAAAGAAGATGGAGGTTTTGTGGAAATGGCAACAAATTAGATGTATAGAAATATTAGATGTATAGATTAAATGTACAGAAAGAAACAACATTGCCAGCACTTTCACAGCTCCTTTGTCATTAAACAAAGATGCTAATCATCATTAACTCAGCATTCCAGTGTAGACCACCAAGTTTGGTCTTCAGCTTTTAATTAGCATTATGATTAAATGTCTCTGTAGAACAAGTTTTTTAATGGTTACAAAAATATTACTATATTATGTATGAAGTGTAATTAATTTAAATGCATAGAAAATGTCAGTCATTTAACCTGATGTTAAATGTAAAATACTTCTTTACAGGCTGAAAATATCATACTGGCCCAGTGTACCAAGCCCAAGAAACAGCAGTGCACTCCAAGATACGGCAAGTACTCTTCTGATGGCATTAAAAAAACAACAGGGGAGATCTTTGATTAATCTATAATCCTAGCTGTCTGTCCTTTCACACTTCACTCTAGAAAGTGTCTAATATCAACTGCTTGGAAGCCAGAGCAATATTCAAAATATAGAATGGGGTGTGGTTGTTATTTAGGCATAGGCTGTATACACTTTTAAATTTAATAAAGGTCTCAGACTTTCTTTGAGTCCATAGAGCATTTTTAAAGTCATGGTTCTTAAAAGAACAAATCAAAGCTGAATGGGGGTAGATGGAGTCTAAAGAGAGAAATTCAGTTTTTATATCCAGTGAGTTTTCACCAACTCAAACTGATTATTAAGTACAAGTTATTCAAAATACAAAGTAGTGAATTGTGGCCTAATTCCAGAGAAGTATTATGACACAGGCCATGTAACATGGTGTTTTCTGAAGTCTGCTCCTCACTCCTCAGTCCCTGCTTGCCTCCAAAGCAATCCAGGGGGTCTGACTGGCAGCTGGTAGCTGTCTGAGGAGCACCTAGCAGTCAACAGGCACCAAGGTTCAGTAGCATGCTCACATCTTGCCCACAGCTTTCCCATATGTTTTGGTAAGTATACCTGAATTTCAGCACTAAAGAAGCAGGGAAGTCAGCTATTAGGAAAAAATACAGCTATTAGAAGCAGCTGCTGGAGACCATATTATCCACTTTTGCCTATTAGTGGACTTATTTGTATTTTTGCCTTCTTGCCGTCCCTCTTTTAATAAGATTTCTGCTGCAGTTTTGGTGACATCTGATACTAAAAGTTCTCCTTTTAGAACACTTGTTTATCTCTTAAGTCTCAGACCACCCACGATTGTGTTTTTGTAGCAGTACTGCTTTCCTTTATAAATCTCTTTCTCTGGAAAACTTGAATGTAGTTTGGCACTTGACAATCTAGTAGTTTCTCTCCTGAGCTTTAACAAGCAGACTTCTATCTTGACAAATTTTGGGCATTGGCTAGTAGGTATCCACTATGCAGAACTGGGATACAAAGTGAAGTAATCAGAAACAACATTTCAGAAGACCCTGATAGTCTGCTGATAATCAGAAGTTTTGCTGAACATCAGCATTGCTTCCTGCAACAGAACAAGTATGGATTTTCATATTCCAGATCAGGATTTCTTGACTTGCTTTCTTCCTTTCTTCCATCTAAATGTAGATAAAGAAGTGATGAGTTCAGAGGCAGTCATCAGGTAGTCATTTTACAATGAAGAATTGCAAGTGAAATACACTGAGACTGCATGCTACAGAAAGGACACGTAGGTTTTATGAACCACAGTGACATTTTGACATAAAATGCTTAAAAGCAAAATATATTAATTTAAAATGCCTTTAACTTTTCCTGCAGAGGCAAAGCAACTGTCAAAGAGAATGAAGTCTGTATTAAACACACCTGGTAGAGAATACTGTAATGGTGATATCATGTCAGATGTACCAGATACCAGATAATGGTTTGGGAGAAAGCAGAAAAAGCACTATGTCAGGAGTCAGTACAATAAACAGCTTACCAGATATATTGTCTAGAAGTTATTTGGTATTCTGAACAATTAATGAGCTGTGGAGAAAGGTATTCCCCAAATAGGTACGGCAAAACAGGGGCAGGGAGTAAATCCTGCTATATTCTGTACATTCATTCGATTTCTAGTTATTCCAAGACTGAACCACACCAGTTTAGTTGAGCAACTTAGCAACTCTTGACAAAACCACAGAAATAATCCAAAAAAGGTGGCAAGATGACTTGTTGTCCAGACAGGGGATTACTTAACTTATACTTAAAATTACTTAAAATATAAGTCAATAATACATCTCATTGTACAGAGCAGCAGGAAGAACTGGAGACACTCTCATTACAGAGACCAGGAAAATGAATCATGGAGAGCTAAAATGTCAGTCAGTCACCCAAATCTGTCCCCTGTTCTTCACATATAGGCAAGATTCTTCGAAGATGCTTCTTCTTCTTCAGCTATTGCCTCTTTCAGACAGAATCATAGCATTGCTGTGTTGTTTAGAAAAGACCTCCATGATCATCAAGTCTAACCATTAATCAGCACCACTGTGTTCACCACTAATTCATGTTCCCAGGTGACACATGTAGACTTTTTCCAAACACTTTCAGAGATGGTGAATCCACCATATTTTCTCCCTTTTAGAGAAGAAATTCTTTCTAATATCCAGTCTACACCTTTCCTGGTGCAACTTGAGGCCATTTCCTTTCATCCTATCACTTGTTACCTAGGCAAAGAGACCAACTCCCAATCAAAGGAGGCTACATCCTCCTTTCAGGCAGTTGTAGGGTGTGATAAGGTCCCCCCTGAGCCTCCTTTTCTCCAGGCTAAACACCTCCAGCTCCCACAGCTGCCCCGCATTGGACTTGTGCTCCAGACCCTTTCCCAGCTCTGTTGCCCTTCTCTGAACTCACTCCAGCCCCTCAGTGTCCTTCCTGCACTGAGGGCCCAGAACTGGGCACAGCACTCGAGGTGTGGCCTCACCAGTGCCCAGTACGGGGGACAATCCCTGCCCTGTCCCTGATGGCCACACCATTGCTGATCCAGGCCAGGATGCCATTGGCCTTCTTGGCCACCTGGGCACACCCTGGCTCATGTTCAGCTGCTGTCACCAGCACCCCCAGGTCCTTTCCAGCCACTCTGCCCCAGCCTGTGGCACTGCCTGGGGTAGTTGTGACCCAAGGGCAGGACCCAGCACTGGGCCTTGTTGAAGCTCACACCATCGCCCTCAGCCATGGTCCAGCCTGTCCAGATCCCTCTGCAGAGCTTTCCTGCCCTCCAGCAGATCAGCACTCCCACCCAGCTCAGTGTCACCTGCAAACTGACTGAGGGTGCACTTGAGCCCCTCATTCAGATCACTGATAAAGATAATAAACAGGACTGGCCCCAGTACTGAGCCCTGGGGAACAGCACTGGTGACTGAACACCAGCTGGAGGTAACTCCCCTCACCACCACTCTCTGGGCCTGCCTGGCCATTCAGACAGTTTTTTACCCAGTGAATGGTGCACCTGTCCAATCCAGGAGAATTCTGAGGGAAATGGTATCACAGGCTTTGCTAAATTCCAGGTAGATGTAAAACCTATTTTATATTTGGTAGCTTTGGAATTTGGGCTCCTCTTCATAAAAAAATATTATAATGAAGGTACATATCATACAGATCTTTATTCAAAACAAGGCAAAAGTTAACCATGCAATGATGTCTACTTATCCCATTACAAGAGAAAAATAGAGATATTTTATTTGGTATTGCTGAGGCTTCAAAGAACAACATTCTCATTTCCCGGTCTGATCACAAATTGTATGAAGAAAGAAAATAAAAAACAATACACACTTACTTGTTTCTTGCAAAAAAACCCCAGTGTAAACAGATTTTGAGCAAGTGAGGGCAGGGAGGGAGGGGGGAAGGAAGGAAAAAAATCTAATAGCTATACCAGCCTGCCCATAATTTAAAAAACATTATGGCAAATGTGAGCAAACACAGAACAATCTTGGTGGAAAATAAGGAAGCTTGATGTTACCAACTGTTCTCCATTTAACCATCCAGAATCTGCAAAAAACTTGTTACCCCAGGTATACTCAGATAACAACATGGCATGAAGTTTAATAACAAACTGTTCGCAGCAGTTGACAGCTTAATCTTGTCTGGCTGCTGTTCAAGTTGCTGCCTTTTATAGTAATATATTTGCTAAATTTTTTGAAAGCTGTGTTCTCAGAATATCACATCATGAGGCTTACATTTTATCATCATTACTTTTGGTCCCAAACATAAAAGCAATAAAAACTTTCATTAAATACTATGGGACTGACTAAGATGGTCCTTTAAATTAGGAAAATATTTTCATTCATATTTCTAAAACCAAAGATGAGATAAAATGCATTAATTAGCATATTATTCTTTTTTCTTGCTTTGTCTCACAGACTAATTGGAAACCTGTTTCAAGGTCACTGCTTCAGGCCCTGTCAGACAATGATACCACAAGCCTTTTTGTCATAGAGCATGAGTCAAAGGCTCCTGTGACATTAGACCTCTTCACAGATGGTGGAGAAGACAGCAAGCATGACACTTGCCAGTCAGAAAAACATAGCAGTAACACAGACATGAGCCCAAGGCATGAAGAAATCCCTGCAGAAGCAGTTACAAGTGAAGAAGACACCATTTCCACTGAAGTACCACTCTTGAGTGACTATGCTAGCATGGAATTTAGTCAGAAAGCCCTGATGAGTATGGCAGTGAGCATGCCAGAAAAAAATGCTCATCCTCATCTGGAAATGGAACTAAGCAGTAAGCCAGCACAAACTGTGCATAAGGTTTTGTTTGCTTCCCAGGACTACCTCAAACAAAGCCAGGTGGTACTTTTGCCGTCTGGACCAAATTTCATGGGACAAGACATTAAGCCTGAAGTATCTTCATTATTTTCCTTACCATAAAATCAAGTTCCAAATCTTGTTATACTTCAGTGGAGCCACAAGGACCATATAGGACAGTGAGCTTGTGACAATAGTTATCTCCACTACAGTAAGTTTCCTTGGTGAAACAGATTGATTATACTATTAGATTAGCTAATTCACCACAGTCATCCAGTGGAAGGTCCCACCATCTTCACACAGGCAAAACTTTCAGGGACTTACAAAAAAAAAAAATCTGAAAAATCTTTCAGTAAAGTACCTCTTGCTTGGTATTTTGTTCCAGGGCACTCTGGAGCCATTCAAGGCTTCCACTCTAGGCACAATGTCATTGTAAATATCAGAAAAATTCTGTACTCACTATGACCAGCTTCAGATCTGATTTTCAGATCTCATAAGTTCTTCAGCAAAAAAAAAAAAAAAAAAATCCAGCAAAAGTATCTACCACTCCAAAGAAGCTCTCCAGTTGGTCAAAGCTGATCAAAGAAATTAGTGCAAATATTTCAAATTAGGAATCCAAAGTCTATTTATTGATCTATGTAAAACATCATTAGTGCTTTACATTCTAGAACTTTACAACCTTAGTCATTGTAGATAAATAGTGCTGTGTAAGTGAAGATGATAATAAGTTTCACTAACAGTATTGGAGTTGTTACTTGTACTAAATTAAGGCTATTTCCTCCTACAATTACCTACACATTCAGAAAAACCCATCCATAGTTTGTGATGAGTTGTAGCTGCAGATATGTTTTCACACTGCAATGACAGTAACTGTTAAAAATACTTCAGGAGCTGAACAGATACCTCAAGCAGCCATACCTCCAAAGATTGCCTGCAAGAGGAGCCACTGGAATACAGGGGATAAAAGGGTGTTCTCAATATGCTTTCTATGTGACTCCATCATGTATCTCCACAATGCAAGAAGTCTGAACCATTTTCTGGCTTACAAGAGTTTCTCAGTCATGAACGCTGCAGGCATTAATGGTCTGCACTTATTGTAGAAGTCCCAGTTTATTGTTGTCTCAGGCTTAAGGAGCATTTTATTAAAATTGCATTTTGGAGAAAGAAATTGATGAACTGTATCATAAGCACCAGAGAATCCATAGATGGACTTTTTAAAAATTCTCTCATTAAAAGTGAAGGATGATTGGCATTCACATGAATGTTTCCACTCATACTAGGCAGTATGAAATATAGAATAGCCATGCTTGCAAAAACTCAGAGAAATTCTATATCTCCACTTCATTGCTTTAGTGAGAATCCATAACAAAACCTAGTTTATTCATTTTCCTTATTTATATGCACTCTCTCTTTAACTCTATTTCTCTATATCTGTTAAGACTGCCAGGGACAAACCTGTATTTCACTGTAGATTATGCACTGGTTTTTTTCTTAGCACTTAAAATTCATTGTTCTCCCACAAAGCAATGTGCACTCATAGTTATTAAATCTTGTAATTGAAACAAGGGGTAAGAGAAGCATTCCCTAGAGACTGCGCAACTTTGGACAGTCTTTTAAATATCTTTCTTCTTTTTTTGAACTTTAATCTGGTGACTTCAGCTGATTTGAATTTAAGAGAATGCAAATGATCCTGCTATCAGTGGAGCTATTTTTACTTGTAATATCAAGTAGTGGTGTTAAAATGCTGTTACAGACAATGAAGTCCTGATATATAGTCTTTCTCAAGTAGTCATAATTTGTCCATTTCCAGAATATAAGAATTATCCATGCTCCTTACTTACAGTATTTCTTTAATTTCTGGTCAAAGAAACTTATTTTCCTGGTGCAGTTGGTACCTTCAATAGCTTTTCTCATCTCTGTAAACTCTGAATTCTTCTTTTCTTACTCTGCACCTACCAAACCTATACGCATTATTCTGTTATGGATAAAGTATGTACAAAGGCTTGCAAGCAGTTTCAGTATATGGAAACAACCTTGATACATGAAACTTAGCAGACAGCTTGGGCTTTTAACCTGGTGATTATCAACTCCACTGTACTAGCCATTATCTGGCATCTTGCTACAGAAAATTCATATAGCAGAACAGGAGAGTTGTACTAGAAGGACCCATGGATATTAAATAGCAGGTGTAGATGTATTCTTCTTTCAGTTATAAAGTTCACAATATATGTAATCCTTAATTGATCTCATTAGAGCAATATTTGCACAATGGCTGTAAACAGTACAATTGGGGGAGTAAGAGATACATGAAAATTCCTGGTGTGGAGATTAGATATTGTTGGGGGGTTAGAATTGCTTCCCATTTGAATTGTTAAAGAAGCGCTGATGGCTGAGTGCTTGGGACAGGCGGGGAGGGGGCAGAGTCACCGCGAGAGTGCGGCGGGGAAAAGGACGAGGGGAGAAGCAGCCTCACCCGCTCTCACTCTCGGCATCGGAGGAGAGCGGCCAGGCGGCCGCTCACTGTGAGGAGAGGTTCACCAGCATCGCTGGAGCTCAGCCCTGGGAGACCGACTGCTCGTGTTCTCCGGGAATCCTGAACTCTGCCTATCCCTGCCCTGCCGGGACACCCCGCAGTTCAGTTACTGCCAGGGAGCTTCTGATACATCTCATTCACCAGCCCCGGATTTTCCTGCCCATCCCTGCCGTTGCAGTCTGCTGCTGCTCCTGAGAGTCCTGCTAGAAGCGCCGGGCCGGCTGCCCCGGGGTTTTCGCGGAGCGGCGTTTCTCCTCCATCTTCCCTCCCGCCTCAGCGCGCCAGCAGCACCACGTGTTTGCCGAGCCCGCGCCGGAGCGCCCCCTGCAGCCACGTGGGGAGCACCGCACCTGCCCTGCACATCGGGGGCTGCCAGCGCCCCTGCCGGCTGTGGCCAGAACTGCAGCAAAGGAAAAGTGCCCCAGCCGCAAGGCTCCCACTGCTGCTGGGTGTGTCTGGTGTCAGGGCCATAGCTGCTGTTGTGTGTTTGCTTCACTGTACATGTTAGTAAAGAACTGCTATTCCTATCCCCACATCTCTGCCTAAGAGCCTCTTAATTTCACAATTCTAATAATTCGGAGGGAGGGGGTTTTGCATTCTCCAATCCAAGGGAGGCTTTCCTGCCTATCCCTAGCAGACACCTGCTAGGTGACAGATAGAAATCAAGGACTTGTCCTATCATGATGTATCCTCTGCGAGCAAAGAAAGAACCTTTTATGTAGAGAGAAATAGAAGAGTACATTTGTTAAATAGTTTCATGCAGCCAAAAAGGAGGTTTAGTTGGAATAATGTACCTACTCTGGGACACAGGATTAGGAGACATACCATGCTCAGTTCTTCAGGTTAGGGAAAAATAGATTTCTGTGGTTTGTTATTTTGGTTGGCTCTTCTGTGGAGATTTTTAGTTCAGTTAGAAGTGTCCTACAACTATCATCTAGTTGTACTCCCTGACCTCTTCAGGCTGTTTAGAAAAATGTGTGCATATACTGGTATATAGTGACTGCAGAAGCCTTCCTATACAAATAAACATGTAAGACAGTTCATTCTGTGTGCTATAGTACTGTTCAAGTGGTTTGTGTAGTGTTCTTAGCTTCAATATATGTTATGTTGAGTGAAATTGCAGATATGAAGGCTCAGGACCACAAAAGACAAGGCATTTTATAATTAATTTTTTGCTGTTTTTTCACAGTCAGCATAGCTCTTGATGACCACTGTCAGCATTAGTGAGAATTTAGACATGGTAAAAGCTTAGACAACTGTAGACCTGGAGGCACATCAGCATAGTGATTTATAGTATGGGATACTATACTGTTACAGTATTTTACTTATGTACTGTTACAGTACTTTAGCATTCTATATTTACAGAGAAAGGAAAGTAATACTCAGTCTCTAATAAAGCACAAAGCTAGGTTAGTACACATGTATTTTTCTGGTATCCAGAGCAGATGTTTTTTCTTGCATGGACATGAAGATTTTTTTATTACTTTTAATTTTTTAGAATATTTTTTATTTAGTGCCTAAAATCAGACTACAGTGCAGTAGCTAGCTCTGAAAATTAACACTTGTGTCAGAGACAAAACAAACAAGTACTCACCCTAGAAGAGGAGATTGCAGCAACCAGAATAATATAGAGGTTTATTCTGTATTAGTTAAAAAATAAATAATAGTATCAACCAAATATCAACAAATTCCCCCAGAATCTAAGCCTTTGAGGTACTGTGACAACCCTTAAAGCCACTTTTATGGCACAATAGTATCTGCACTCAAGCAGAGTTGTCTGTAAAGCAGAGAACACAGGAGCATCCTGTCAATCCAAGTCAACTGCAGTTATTGCTACAAAAATTGTCAAATAATGAAGCACTTCATGAAAGACCTCTAGTTACAGAAGATATTCTTGGCTTGGTATCACCGGCTCTTGCTTTGCCTGTTTCTCTCTCTCAATGGCACTGTGTGTCTGCTGCCTGAATGATGTTAAATGTATTCTAGTACAATGTTGATGGAATTTGTATTAACCTGGGTAATAAAACTTGTGACAGTTTACACCATTCACTTCTGAGCACTGTTTATAGAAGACTGCTAAGCCAAATCACTCCATGCCAGTGGTGTTGGGATGGGAATAATCTTATCCTCATACCTATTTCAATTCTACAGCAGAAGCACCAGTTTGATAATAAAACTAAAAACCACCTGCTGTGCTAGAAATGGTAATTCCCATTACCCATCCTCAGAGACCCCTTCAGTGCTTCACAGAATCACAGGATCACTGAGGCTGGAAAAGACCTTTAGGATTGAGTCCAACAGCAAACCTAATACTGCCAAGCCCACCACTAAACCACATCTTTAAGTGCCTCCTGGGATGATGACTTAACCAGTTCCCTGAGTAGTGTGTTCCAAGGCTTGACAACTCTTCCTGTGAAGAAGTGTTCCCAAATACTCAATCTAAACCTCCCCAGGTGCAACTTGGGACCATATCCTCTCATCCTGTCACTTGTTAGGTGTGAGAATATACCAGCCCTCATCTCACTGCAATATCCTCTCAGGCAGTTGTAGAGGGTGATAAGATCCTTTCCCTGAGCCTCCTCCTCTCCGGGCTAAACATCCCCAGCTCCCTCAGCCATCTCTTGTAAGACCTATGCTCTAACTTCCTTCCACAAAGCCTTTCCCAGGCAAACTGATGGGCTTATTACTTTACTGGAATGAACCCACAAAGGAAGTAGTCTGGATTTGTTGAAGTGGTAGACACAGGAAGGACAAAGGAAAGTCCTGAAGAATGACAGGCAAAGCTACTGCCAGCACTGACAGGGAAACAGATTAAATGGATTCAGGTCCTTTTTGGAGACAGGGGAGCCTAGGCAAGCTGGAGAGTAGTAGACATGCTATTTTACCTGAAAAATTACAGGCTAGCACAGAAGTGGATAACAGAAAAATAAAGCTCTTACAGGTATTCTCTGGCCTTTCCCAAACAGTAATTTGAGACTGGGCCTAGAGAGTGGTGCTGAAGGGTGCTGCATCCAGTGGGTTTCCAGTCACTAGCAGTGTCCCCCAGGCATCTGTGTTGGTCCCAGTCCTGTTCAGTATCTTTTCTGATGATCCGAGTGAGGGGATTGAGTCTGCCACAGCAGATTAGCAGATGACACCCAGTTGGGTGTGAGTGTTGATCTGCTGGAGGGTCGGAGGGCTCTGCAGAGAGACCTGGACAGGCTGGATAGACGGGCCAAGTCCAACAAGATGAGGTTTAACAGGACCAAGTGCCAGGTTCTGCACTTTGGCCACGGCAATCCCCTGCAGTGCTACAGGCTGGGGACAGAGTGGCTGGACAGCAGCCAGGCAGAAAGGGACCTGGGGGGGCTGGTGACAGCAGCTGAACATGAGCCAGGGTGTGCCCAGGTGGCCAAGAAGGCCAGTGGCATCCTGGCCTGGATCAGCAATAGTGTGGCCAGCAGGACCAGGGCAGGGATTGTCCCCATGTGCCACACCTTGAATCCTGTGTTCAGTTCTGGGCCCCTCAATTTAGAGAGGGTGTTGAGATACTCAAATGTGTCCAGAGATGGGCAACAGAGGAAGGGTCTGGAGCACGAGTCCTGTGAGGAGCAGCTGAGGGAGCTGGGGTTGTTCAGCCTGGAGAAAAGGAGGCTCAGGGGAGAGCTTATGACTCCCTACACCTGCCTGAAAGGAGGCTGTAGCCAGGTGGGGGTTGGAGTCTTCTCCCAGACAACCACTGACAGAATGAGAGGACACAGCCTCAAGCTGTGCCAGAGGAAGTTTAGGCTAGACACTAGGAAAAATTTCTTCACAGATTGGGCCTTGGAGTGGGCTGCTGAGGGAGGTGGTAGAGTCACCATCCCTCAAGGTGTTTAAAAAAATGCTCGATGGCACTCAGTGCCATGGTTTATTTCATAAAGTGGTGTTAGGTCATAGGTGGGACTTGATCTCCAAAGTCTTTCTCAACCTACTTGATTCTGTGATTCTGTAATTGCTACCATTAAACTTTGCTGGTAGTGGTTCAAGCCAAGGTATTCAGCAATCAGCAACCATTGCCCTTCTTCTGAGTTGTAGTTAAATAACAATTCTGGCATTCATTTCAGTGTGTGGCTAATGGGTATCACAAGAATTAGGATCTGTAAAATGCAGTAATGCCTTTTTGGCATTACAGATGTGGTTGCACATTTAGTATCTGGTGGTTTAGAGGGTTACACAGTCTTGAAATGAACTTGGCCACTGTGACTTCTGTGTATTATTTTCAAGTGCTACCTACTCACTTTTGGAAAGGAAGATACATGTGTTTCTGCAACTTTTATTTATCACAGCTGTGTCAAAGAAGCTGTGATTGCCAATGCCCACACAACATATGCAGATGACTGTATTGTAGCTTTTTCAACACAAAAAGGGTCAGAACCTCATAGTTTAAAAATAAATAGCATTTACTCATATTAAAGTTCTAACTAGTTATGCTGGGTCATATGAATGTTCTTCCAATGCTGTAAAGCATTTATGAAAAAGTTAAGAATGCACTGGCTCAATGAAAATTAACATTACTATTAAGGATCCCACTATGAAAAACAATACAAAAATTTCCACTAAGAGATTTTGTGGATGTTGAGAAAATCCCTAGCTCCAAACCCAGTTAGAATAGTCCAGTAGTATGTGATTCTATTCACTTTCTTTCAATGTTCATTTAACCTTCGTCAGAAGACCCTCTGGATTTCACAAAAATAAGTAAGAAAAACAAAGGTGTGGTAGTATACTTGAATTCACCATATATAGGCTGTATCTCCATTGGAATGCTTGAGGAGTCTTCAGTTCCAAAAAGGGTTGTGTGTGTACTCATAAATCCATTATACAATTGCTTTGAAGCCATTTGCTCTAAGAATGTTTCTTACTCCTCTCTGTTTCCATATTTGTCTGTTTGCAGCTGCAGGGTTGCAGTGAACTTTTTAAAGTCCTCAATCCACCAAATATTTTACTGAAAATAGTCAATCTGTTTAGTTTGTAATACTGTATGTGACTCATTTTCTGCTCTCCAGACCTGATGAAAAGGTATGCTGACCGTAGGACACAGAGAAATAACACTGGAGACCCAGTCACAAGCATAAAATAATATATTTTTTCAACTTCTAAGGACAGTTATGTTTTGGGTTGGTTTGTTGTTCGATTTGGTTTTTTGGGTGGGTTGTTTAGTTTGGTATTTTTTTTATAATATTGGTTGGTTATTTGAAAGCTTCAAGGAGCAAAAAGAATGGATGGAAAGAACAAGTGATGAAAGACACACTGGTTATTTCTCCTTACACCCCTACATTTGCATTGTCTGTCCTTCCAGCAGCCCAATACGTCTTGGAAATGCAACCAGCTGTGCTGCCTAGGTGGCCCAGTTTTGTACACTGGCATTTTGGTACACTGGCATTTTGGTACTCTGCCTAATGCCACGTTACAGAATCCAACCTTACAGTTCCCGTTCCTTCTCTTCGCTGGCAAAACTCTGATTGCAGTCATAAACTGCACTGCAGCAAGGACTACAGAGCTCGGATTTACTTCCTTTTCTCCTTACTTAGATTAAATAAAAGCACCTTCCTGCTGTCAGGCATTCTAATTTACCTTCCCTCCAAATGAAATATTTCAAACAAATACATTTCATCAATTAATTAAGTGTTAAAGGCAAACCTCCAACATCCATCAGCCTTAGTGCCCGAGTGTTGGTCCTAGGCACAAGGTAATGAACTGGACATAACATCAAAGTCAAAACAAACCTATTTCAGATATGACTAAAAAGGCCCTGCCATCTGTACATGGAGTATCTCCTATTAATGTGTAAGTAGGTACATAATTTTCCAGTGTATTTTGGCAGATTACTACTGTATTAGAGTACAAAATTAGCAGTGGCAGAGTACTAAAAATAGTGGTGCTTTGCAGTAGGCTTGTAACAAAGCCTGTAGCACACTCGGTATCTAAATATGCAGTATTTCAAACAGTACCTGAAATCTTACTGTGATAGGTCAGGAGAGGGTGCTCCAGCACTGAGTTTTACACTGCAGTGCAGCACAGCCTAACTTCCAGAAGATGCTCTTCCTACATCAGCTGTCACACTTATACTTTCTGAAATTCCAGGACTGATTCTGGCTTAAATATTTTTTTTTCTACACTGTAATCCCCTCAACTGTCCTTCAGGGGCTTGAAGATTTCTTGGAGGTTTCTCTCTTGGGTCAGACAGCTAGCCTGTGTTCTCAGCAATAAGGGTAACACTTTCAAAATAATGTACTGCTACAGCAAACCCCAAGCCTGTGATCTGGAAATTCTTGATAAGTGATACACAGAACCATATTTAAAAAGAAGGACTTCTGGCTTGATTTGAAGTATTGTGCTGGAAAGGGTGTCTTTTTAATAGCAGCACAATGATCCAAAAGCAAGAACAGCATGAGCTTTCTTAGAAGCTTGTGTTAAAGGTTGTAAATTCAGAGGAGTGAGGTAAATTTTACAAGCACTAAATCAGAATCCTGCCTAAGCACCCATCTAACAGCAGGGCCTTATTGCAAATTACTTTCATTCCTCTAACATTGCAACCACTACAGTCATTAATTCTTCATGATTTACATATCTGGTCTTCCAATCCGTCTCTAAGATACCTCAATTCATAGTTCATAATATACAAGTTCACACCTTCATAATACAAAAGGGAATGTCGAGACTGAACTATAAACAGTACTGACCCTGTCCCCAAACCCAAAACGCCTCCTCCACCCAAACATTGTCACAGCTTCCAAGTAGCTAAGCACCAAGCAGCAGCAAGTTTACATGGTATAAATAATCATCATATCCAGAGATGTTTGATCACTAATGTTAGGCATTTTGTATCTCAAAGGTCTGCCTACAAGTCTGAAGATGAATCAACAGAGGTACCAGCTTTTTCCTCATCTCTTTATAACAGGAGACAGATCAGGAACAAGGCCTGACTGCTTTTATGTAGCTCTGGGAAACCATGATCTGGAAGGCTGATACAGATTCTAAAATAATAATTCTTGCCTTTATGGTCTTTATAGATCTCTAGCTGTCTCTCTTGATTTCTCTCTCCATTTGCAGTTATAAGCTGCTGTTGTAATAGTTACAGATCTGACAAAAGAGCTATTTTAAAAAAGTAGGAGGATTTATATATTTTATTATCACCTACTGAATTACAACAGTTCTTACAACTATAAATAGTTTCCCATGGTAAAGAGGATCAAAAGGAATCTGATTTACTAGAATGAATTAACTTATGCAATACTTGGCTACCATTTTTCATCTAGCCATAAAAGCACCAGCAATGTCCATTTCTAACGCATTCAGTGCAATGCAATGGCCCAGGACTAACACTTCATTCATCAAAAGATTCTGAAATATACTTCCAGTTAATTAATTCAGCATTGACACACTTGGGTTGAACAGAGTAGAGTACTCCAAGTTCTGATATAAAATTAGTAGAGTGAAGAACAGAGTATTACAGTGACTTACTGTGTGTCCCACATTATCTGAGAAATGGCCCCATAAAGTGGCCTCTAGCTCCCCCAGTCTCATACCATAATACATAGCTGTCATCTATCCATCCTCTTTGGAACCAAACATAACAAAACAAATCTATCACAGTTCTGAGGATCTCAGTGAATTAAACGATCTCCTCACTGACTCAAATGGAATTTGGACAGATCAATTAAAACATTTGCATTTACAATTACCATGAGTAACCATCACCATCTTATGTAGAGGCTGGCCCCGCTCCTCTGTAATACACGGTTTTGAACCACTGCAGAGTTATCACAATGTTTCCCAGATCCGTTTTTCCCTGCTGTCACAGTGAGGAACAGCATGGTGAAATGCACTTCTCGAAACCACAGACATGGTGACTAAATCACCTGTGGTGACTAAATCACTGGGAGCTAAGCCACCCATGAGTCTCATTATAGTCATGATCAACCTCAAAAATCACAAGATCAGATCACTAGTGAGCAAGTTAGTCTGTTGAGAAGCTCAAACTTTTGCTCCCTAATCATTGCTATTTAGACTCTTACAAATTATACAAAGCAATTGAGAAGCTTCGGCATTGAGAAGTAAATTTTAGTATGAAAACATCCATGGCAATAAATTGTTACTGGCAGAAGCTCTGCTTGGACTCCTGATTCCTACCTTGGCATAGTCTTCTATACAGTCACATTTACTAATTTACTGCTTGAAAGTGAGACACCCTCTCTGGTGAAACTTTAGTAATTTCCTGTGTGAAGAAAATCCCCTCTTCAGAGATGGGATTGTGAAGGCTCCTTCTGTAACTAAACAGTGATGATATATTCAGTTACTTAACCCCTTATCACCTTTCCTGTAACACTCTTGTCAGTATCAGTACAACAGACTTAGTTTCAAAGCACTTGACTCTGCAGCAAATAAAGCCTATAAAAGAAAAGAAAAAAGAAAGAAACCAGAAGAATTGTACAGTCATGTGTTGTATCTCATCTAAATGTACTGGAAGTGAGTTTATGACACGATTAGAACTTTGGTACATGGTTTATTTATCAAAAGAACAACAATGTACTAGCATTTAACATTTCTTTACGTGTACCATTTCCATAGGTGCTTCATTAATGCAAAAATATAGTCTACCAACACAGCACAAGTTTGGCTACCTGTTAATTAAACTTAGAATACCTACATTATTAACAGAAATATCAAATTTATTGAAGGAAAATAGTATTTTTGCTGCTGTGGTGCTTAGGTTCCTCAGGTATACCTGAATCCAGACGGTGATGGGTGTGATTTGTGTGTAACAAATTAGACACAGCTCCTGTATCAGTCGGGAAAATACCAGGAAGGACCCACTGATAGGCTACATAATCTGTGAATGTTAAATTCCTCTCTTGATCTTTCTGGGCCAAATCAGTCATTCCTTTGATTGTTATGTAAATGACAGCCTTTCAAAGTAGCAATTTCTAAATGGCCCATGATTTACTCATCAGTGCAGCAGCAGTTCTAAGTCTTTGCACTAAGGAAAGAACAGAGCAACAACTTCCAAGAAAGCCAGTGAAGGACAGCCTCATTAAGGATATCAAGAACTGCATGAAAGGGAGATGAAATTATTCTTTTACTATTGCAAATAAGCCTTTCAGGCCAAAAAAGACACATACAGCCTTTTCAATGGAAAAAGAATGATTTCATTAACAACTAGTATAGAATACACTTTGTACACCAAAAGCTTCTGATCTCACATCAAATTTGGCACTAGATGAATGTAAAAAATGTAACAAATTAAATAAAAGTGTAAGCTGAAACTGTCCAGAATAGTACAAAGAGCTACAAAACTAACTTTTTTGCTGTCCATGTTCTCCTGTATTAAGCTCAGCAATCTTAAAACTGACTTGTCATGACAATAAAAAAAAAATTGCCCTCTTGGATAGTAACAGTTCACGTGTTCAGAAAACAAAAAAGCTGAAGTTGGTAGATAGCTTCTCAACTGTAGTATTTACTTAACACAGAACTGAAGTGTTAACAGCTGCATCTCCTCAAACTAGAGGGAAAGTAGCTGCCTCCACATATTGAGAAGTTTATTAAGCTGCATTACATTGAAGAGAATACAAAAGAAACCCTTGTGCTAACATGGTCACATCCTGCAATAGGACTTATCTACAAATGAGGCAGTCTTGAATTAAAAATAAACACTGCATGCTGTGACATTTTAAAGTCTAAAATTAAACAGACGAAATTGTGGTTCTCTTACATTAAAAAGAATCCTTTTGTAGAGTGTTTTTAGTTTTCAATATAATTTTAATTACACTTTTCAACATATAAAAATAAAGGTAAACTACAAGCTGAAAACTTCTGTTTATGTATTAGCAAACAAAATTAGATTTCAGATTCTCTTTAGGCACTAACACTTAATGGTATGTACATATATTCAATTCTCCACACTCCAGTCTCTGGTGAGAAAACTGCATCTTTCTGAACTAAGTGTCTACTGATTGACATGATCTTAGCCATCAGCATTTATGCCAAGTCAAATTTTCACTTTCAAAATTATGATAACATCAAAGGTGTTATTTGATTGCTATAAAATGGAAAGTACCAAGCAGCATGTGCCCCAGATAATGATTCAGAATTCACATCTTTAAGAATGTTTTACCACTATAATGCTATTATCACACTAACATTTACAAAATTCAAGATTATTTTGTCTGGAATTTTTTTTTCTCTAGCAATACATGAGCTCTGATCTTGTTTCACTACAAAAGTGATGCAGAGATGTTTCAGACCTAGAGGTAGACAACACATATACCATTATGGCATTACTGTTTGCAAGGGTCATACTCATGAATGAAAAATAACTAAATAAGGACTGACAATAAGTATATAATAATTTAAAACATACATGGCAGGCTTTACTTCTTATCTCTTTCTTAGAACAAAAAAAAAAAAAATTTCTTTAATCTAGTAACTATTACAAGATAGCAGTACAAGCTAAGGGTAGAAGAAAGAAGCTACTATGTAACAGACCTGAAGAGTTGCAATGTAACTTCAGGTATTGCCTTAGATGTAACTGGGCCAGAGAACACTACCAAGCAACGCAAAGCATGCTACAGACTATGAATTTAACTTCATTCCAGCAGCATAAATGGCACTGGAGTGTCCACACCTCATGTCCGAATCCAAGCTGTGCATAGGCTGCTGTCAATATAAGGCTAGTTCAGACACATCTATCTGAAACTGCCACCAAAAAAATTAGCAGGTGATTACTAGGCAAAACCCACATCTCACCAATTTTCTAAGCATTCTTCAGATATTTCTAGTTTCTAAGCAAGTGCTTTTATACAATCTCTAATTCCAATTCCAACATATGAAAACTAAGAATTCTTTACATACGTTACTGCTACTGGTGTTTGCAAACAAAACTCCATGCCTCACACCTGTGTAAATCCATTGACTTTAATGAAATCATCTAAGCCACAGCCACCTCTATTTTGAGCTGGATATCCTGTTTGATCTACCAAGCAGTTCTCTTCTGCTACCTTCTTCTTTCAGAATGCAAAGAAAAATCCTGTCTGCTATGCAGAACCCCTCTGGGAAATAACTATGGGCACTAATGGAAGGTTATGCTTATGCACTTTATGTGATCTTAGCAAAATGGCAATGCATAATCACTACTCTGAGCAATTTACATTTTCAAGTAGGGCTGATTAAGATGAAACAAAATGTAAAACAATACAGCTATCACGAACCACACTGTTCTCAGAACCTCTACCCAAGTTAATCCCATTTACAAAGCACAAAACCAAATGATCTGACACAGCAGCTCTAGTACACAAGCTTGTTAACAATGAAGGCAATGGACTTCCCATGGAAGGCGGACACATGGATGATGCACGCAATCCTGTAGGAGCAGGCTGGAACTTCATTACTGTGCTATGTTACCAGTCTATAAGTGAGCCACCCTCTGCAGAGATAAGCATTTTATAGAGTAATAGTTCTCCAGGAATGGCTTTTTAGGAACACCTGATAAGAAGGACAGATCGTAACTATTCCACAGCTCTGCACAGTATATAAAAAACAAAACCAGAAAATACAGTATTTGCAAGAAAATATGACTTGAGGAGGGAAGGAAACGAGTGTGTTTCGTGGCTGGTTGCTTTGGCTGGTTCTTTCCTTAACAAACCAACAAAACCAACCAAACAAAAACCTTAAAAACCCCAAGACACATTTTGTAAAGGAACCATAATTAACATACAAGATAAGAAAGTGCTGCATATAGCTTCACAGATGTGATAAGCTAGCTAGTAAGTTAAGGCTGCCATCCATAACTATTAACTTCCACAGGCATGTTTCTCAGCTAAGTGTACACAATCCTATACATATTTTATAACTGATAACATCATAGAATTATGCTATTTCAGGATAACAAGACTCAAGAAACCAAACTAATACCAGCTAAAACATGATACACTGAGAGAATTCTAGTTATTCCCAATAGAGAAATTTAGCTTTTCAAAGAAAACAAATAATACATGTATGTTTTCACTAATATCCACATTTCAAATGAAAGAAGCTCTATGAATAAGACCATATGGTCTAAAAATATTCCTTTAATAAGTATGTACCAGCAGAAACATCCCTCTAAAATACTTATTTTATTAGTGAAATGGTACCAAAGATAACAAGTATACAAACAATCTCTTTGCTCTATGCTACTTACACATCATAAATAAGACAGCTGTTGTTGCAAGACACAATCTTTCACAGTCTTCCTGTAAGCATACAGATTTTTTATTCTTTTATCAGAATTAGCTGTTTACCAGCCAACAGCATGTGGCTTAAACATCACAAAAATGGCTGTTCTATACTTTACATGGTAAAGCATTTTCTGTTGTCTTAAATGTACACAGTGGCAAGAACATTAAATCTTATAGAAAATGAGGAGTGATTAAGCAGCTTCACAATCAGATTGGATATCATTACCTTAGGAGTTGGGCAAAGTTTTCATTCCCTGTAATATGCTTCCCTTCCACTGAAAAAATTAACTATGCAGAGGAAAAGTAAAACAAGTAGAAAGCAAACAGCCAATACACTTAGTTTTTTATTTTTAACTGAAAGAAATAACACTTCCCATGAGGTAAGGCAATTAAGTAATTTGATTGCATTAAGTTGAAGTAAAAATAATCGATGCAATTTTAGGTATAATTATGTCTTAAAAGTGTAACTTATCAGAAATCTCATGTAACCAATTAAATTACTTCAGAAAACAAAAGCCATGTTTTGCCATGTCAAAAACACTTATTTTGTCATTCTTTTCTTGCATGCTTTCTCCACAAAAAATGAAAAAAAATCTCTGCTATGTAAGCCATGTGTAAATTAGAACTTTCTTTCTCAAATTATTTATCCCCCATTTCTTTGCATGCCATTCCTTTTACATTGCCCAACAGGTATCAGAGAAAATAACAGAGAGGTAACAATTAAGGCCATCCAAATGTATATTATATGTCTAAGGGCTTTCTTTGATGCAGGTGATCAGAGCACACTTTGTATTCAGCTACTACTTTTGTACAGTGGTGGTCCCCAAATTACATCTTTTCTCTTATTTATAAATCTCTTCTAAGAGTAAAAAATTAAAGTAAAATGGAGCTTCACTACTTTAACAAGTGAATCAAACAACCATTCTGGCAAGTCACTCGTATTTTTGTCTACAGTATGGTGATGGCAAAGTAGCAAGAGAGATCATATAAGATTTAGCTAAAAATGTGTAACAGCACATATACATTTCTAGAAAATACCACATTTTAAGAAGGCACTAAAGCTTCTGCTTGTGCTCCCATTTTTTTTAACAAAAAGGAAAATTTTATTTTCTTAATGGCACCTGTACTATTTTCAGCTGAACAGACACACTGCAGTACATTGCAAAACAAAGCTGTAAGTTCTGGTATCATCATATAGATGTGCTCACTTCTCTACTGACAAAGAAAACAACAAAACAAAACAACCCCAAAATAACCCTGTAAGCTAATCTAATATCTATAACACGGCAATGTTCCTTTTAGGAACAGAAAAAGCGCATGCATTGTTCCAATACTTTAAAAGAAATATTAATTTCTGGGATATTAGTAAGAAATTATTTTAAATAATAAACCCTAAGAATCTCAAGCAGTGAGCAAATGAAAAACGTACTAATCTGTGGGTATTTAACATAAGAACAGTAAAACCGTGTTTATGCTTAAACTCCCTTTCCCTACAGTTGTCATTTACAAGGAAAGAAAGTGTGTATATTTATGCACCATTTTCAAGCACATCAAACAGCACACATTAAAGTTTTTGTGGATTTTTTAACCTACAGGGTAAAACAATACAAAAGTCATCAACAAGCAGTATTTTAAACAACTTTCAATGCATATCTTCAGCTTTTTTGGGGAAGTACAGGTTTACATCTTTCAGTTTCTAGTAATTTGTAACAGCTTAGAGCAAAACTTAACATAAATCATCTTACAAGTACAGCCATCATGGAAATGCATGGATTTTTGGAGATGAATAGTTCTGATGGCATCTGCCTTTTCATGGTATTAACTACTGGTCTGTGCTCGCTTGCTTTACAGCAAGAAGACAACAAAGCTATCACAAGAATTGGAGGAGCTACTAGTACTATCAACACGTTCAGGTTGATTGCTTTGACATTTTCTTCCTCATTCTGGGAAATAAAATGCTTTGGATTTCATTCCTTAGTTGAATTAAAAGTCCATTCTTTGCTTTAAACCTCTTCCATTTTAATTGAGAGGTTTTCTTCATTTGGTTGACAGTTCCCATTCTGTTGTAGTTTGACTTCATCTGTCCTTTGTGTATCTCTATTGTCAACTTCCTTGTCAGTTTCTGAATTCTGATCTTCTTTATTGTTATCTTTGTCCTACCAAAAATAAAATTATTTGACAACAAAATAATATTCTTAGCATTATAGGCTACAACTTCCAACCAACTCTCAGTAATTTTATTGTTTCAATTTTTACTTGTGTATCTTGTCTCTGCAAATTTTAGAATAGAGGTCTGAGCTTCTTTGCCCCCCGCCTTTTTTTAAATAAGCTTTCTTTTCAGCACTTTTAACAACCTGTCAACCCAAGAAATAATGCCATAAAGTGATCTGTCTTTATTAACGATAATAAAGTCATATATAAAGTTATAGAACAAGCAGCACCATGGAATGTATGAGAAACATCTCCAGAAATGAAGATTTCACTAACATTTTTTTATATAGAACAGAACTAAATTTTTTCTTTCTTATTTTTTGTCAGGTATCTGATGCATTTTAAGAGAGTTCTTGGGTAAGATACTTCCTCAAGCATTTGAAAAGTCACCTAAACCAGCTGTTTTGTAACAGCTGAATAATTCTGAGCACAACAAACTACTCTTTAAAGGTGTGCTGCTATTCAAATTCTAAGATAAAACAATTTGAAGATATTTCTTTTCTTAACTGCAGTACCTTCTATTTTGCAGGGGAAAATCCTATACCACTCTATCACAACTCTTCAACTTTACTCCTATAGAATCCAATATACAGACCAGACCAATTCAATAAGAGTTTGAACTGCATAGTGAGAGTTTATTTAAAAAGTAATCTTTTCAGTTTGACAGTCAAGCCACCCCTGAACACTGCTTGTTAGTCAATGGTCTGCCTGCTCCTAAAAAGAGGGAGTCAGGGAAGTCCTACCATAGGGCACACACAACGAAAGAGAAACAAAGTGTTTCTGTAACCTAAGCACACAAACTCCTACAGCTCAACTGAAGTTCAAATACGTAGGTTTAAACTGGCCTACTAACCCCAACTAGCAAATACTGAACTCAAACAGCACTAATTTGATAAGGAACAGGAGAAAAAGAAGGGAGGAGTAAAACAAAGAAAGAGTAGAGAGGTAATTTCAAAAATGGCTTCACTACCATTCTGCTAATAATTTGGTCACACAAACGTACCTTCAAAGTAGTGGTGCTTTTCTCAGATTTCTCCTTTCCCTCTTTTTCTTTACTACTTTTTTTCTTGGAAGTGGAGCGTTCTCTTTCTCTTCTTTCATTATTTGTATCTCTTTCTCGTTTTTTTTCTTTCTTGTTCCTGTTTCAGAAATTTTTTATTCAAATTAGGATTTGATCCAACTACAACAAACTTCAAACCATTTGACTGCAAACTAAACACCCAGTGTTTACTTTCAAAAAAACCTCCCAAAATTTAACGAGAAAGCCCTTCTCAGAGACAATGGGATTTTTTTGGCTGAAGACAGCTAAACAGTGCATATGACCACTATACACTGTATTTGCAAAGAAAAAAAAGAAAATTAATCTGTATCAGATGAAGGCATTTTATTGAAGCAATTTGCAATGCTAATTTGCTTGAAACTATGTCATTGAAAGAATACCAGAGCTCAAATGTGTTAAAGTTTTGAGTTAGTTTTAAATTAAAACTGAATGATATCACCAACTGAAATCACTGGTGCAAAGCCAGTCAAACAGTGAAATTACTATAAATTCTTCTTTCTTTACTGATCATTAACTTCTGTGTTTACATCAAACTGACCTTCTTGGAGAAGGAGTTCGTGAAGACTTTCTTTTTGCTGTTTTTGATGTTTTAGGAGATTTGGAGGGACTTCTGCTCTTCCTTTTACGCCTTTCTCTACAGGACCAAGAAATTCAATATCATTAAAACCCAAAAATAATAAACTCAAAGGAGATAAAAAGAGAAAGCTCTTACAATGATCTAACACATTCACTGAATTTGACAGTCTATACTGCCAACAAAATACACACTGTACAAACTAAAAAAAAATTTTGTATGCTTCAGTTTAGTGGGAAAGGCAAGGCCGAAGTAAGAAAAAAAGAGCTGTGCCTTTTCAAAAAAATTTTTTTTAATCCTTATATGCTTGATAACAATGAAAGCACACTGAATTTGCTAATACTGTATCAGTTAAGAGTTTCTTCAGTCAGGAAAATAATTCAATTGAATGGAGAGACATATTAAGATATAAGGTATAACTTGAGCAATAGGCATTTCAAAATGTAACATTACAACCTGAAGATCACTGCAACTTCAGTTTAACCTGACTCAAATTTATCTCCTAAATAAATGAGCTAGAATTAGTTGGTTTAGAAGAAAACTGTGTAAAATGAAACCCAAGCTATTGTCAAAGTCAGAATAAATAAAATCTATTGTTTTTTTAGTGGTCCTTGCTTAGCAAACAGAATGTCATTGTTCTGTAACACACGGAAGAGCTTGAAGTGTTTTACAAAGCAGCTGTTTTACACAGCTAAATGGAGTTCCCTAAAGTTGCCATTATGGAGTCTGACCTTGAATACAACAAAACATGAAGTAACTGGTCATTTATACTGAGGCACACGTTAAATTAAAGCAATAACTGAGTCAGTATAACTTCATTTAACATAAATGCAGAACCCATCTGTCAAAATAAGATTATTTTTTTCCTATCAACTCTTTGTAAAGCAGGAAAAGCAGACTGGAAGAACAACTGAAGAAAGAGAGGAAAGTTTAAAACTTACTTCTAGATACAGCACAAAAGCTGCATTTATGGATAACAGCTTTTGCAGTTTGTGAATATTTATACCTTCAATATTTAGAAAAGCGAAGAAATCAACACTTACTAGATAAGTAACAAAAAGACATATTAAATTATAGCCAGTATCACTATATGGATTAATTCTCTGACAATACCATCTACTGTGACTGTCCTGATTTTGGCCAGGATAACTCTCTTCCTAGTGACTGGAATAGTGCTGTGTTTTGGATACAGTGTGAGAATGATGTTGATAATACACTGATGTTTTAGTTGTTACTTACCCTTAAATCAAGGACTTTTGTCTCCATGCTCTGCCAGCAAGCAGGTACGCAAGATACTGGGAGGGAGCGTGGCCAGGAGAGTTGACCCAACTGGCCAAAAGTCAGTGAGGGGTGAGCAATTGTGTCGTGCATCACTTGTTTCTCTTGGGCTTTATTCCTCTCTGTCCTTTCCATTACAATTATTACAGTTATATTTTGTTTCAATTACTAATGTGTTCTCTCCTCAACTCTCAAAACAGAGCCTGGCAGAGAATGACAAGGTTGAACAAGAAAGGGACCGGTGAGGAAACAAAAGAAGTCAAAAAAGAACTGTCATGGTTTAACCCCAGGTGACAACTAAATCCTGAGTGGCATTTGCTCATTCCCTGCCTTCTTCTGCCTCCTTTGTCCCTCAACCTCCATACCCCCACCCCATCAGAGGAGGAGAACAGGCAGGAAAAAAAGGAAAACTCCAGCACCATACCACCTGCTAGTAAGAAATTTAACTCTTTCAATCAAAACCAAGACAGTGACCTCCTGAAGCTGCACAAGACAAGATTCCTAAAGTATTTTTTCAGCAACTTTTGATTAATCTTTGATAAACAAGAAATATAAAATGGCCTCAAAATCATGGGGTAAATAACACAGTCACTAATCAGCTGTTCACTAGTTAACACACATTTTATTTTGAACATCTCCACACAGATCATCACCTTTATTTAATTGAAGATACCAGAAACTGTTTATTTTCTCTCAGTGCTCTCACTTCAGCTACAGTGAGTAAATTCCCACTTAATTTTGCTTTCTAGCATACATACCTGCAAACCAATTGCTTCAACAATTGTGTTCAAACTAAAACCGCTTATTCATGGAGTTTTATTTTCAGTTTCTGCTTTTCTTATTTCAAGTTGTAGAATTATAACTGTGTCTCACTGCATTTGTTCCCATCTCCATTACATTTGCACATAAAAAGATTTTTGTGCATCCATTTCATTAAATCTCTTACTACTAACACAGCAAAATTTAAGAAAAACAAGTTCTGAATACTTTAATAGTGATCCTGTGTCCCTTAATTATACACGGAAATAACATTCTGCATGTCAGGTGGTACTACTGGCGGCTCTTCTAGCCTGTAAGAGAGCTCCTTTTCCAACTGATTTCACTTCCTCTGGTCTGTCTCTTCTTTCAGCTAGGAATCACAAATAATCATCTTATTTCCAGTACTTGTGAGCAGTCTGTCAGCAAAAAAAGGTCAGCTACCATCTAGTTCTTAGAAGGTCCTTTATGTCCTATTCCACCTTCACCTCTTCTCCAAAAAGGTGACTATTGCCCAATATTTTACATTTACACTTATATTTGACATTTTACATGATCAGCAGTCAACTGCTGTACTGAAATACAGGCAACTGAAATGCGTATCTGTTGAATGATCTTGCACGCTAGAAAGGTCTGCAACCATTTCAACTATGCAATGTCCATCACCAAAGAAAGACCCCTACTGTAACCCAACCTATTCAGAATTACTTTCCAGAGAACAATGACATTACTGAGGTTGGAAGAACCCTCTGAAGATCACTTAGTCCAACCTATCCCTTCCCCACCTTACAAGAGGGGCAATCAGAGCACATTATTCAGGGCCACATCCAGTCAGATTTTTGATTGGAGGAGACAATCCCTTGACGTAACTGGTTCCAGTCTGCCCAGCAAAACCACAATTTCAACACTAGGAAAAAAACCCCTTTATTTCCCATAGGTCAATATGTGTCTGTCACCTCGTAATTGTCACAGGCCTCTGCTGGCTCTGTCTTCTTCATGGTCTTATCAGATATTCATACATATTGGTAAGATGCTCCTCAGCCTTCTCTTTTCCAGGCTAAACAATCCCAGATTCCTCAGTATTCCATTGTATGAAGGAAGCTCCAAGCCCTTTATCAGCTTCACGGCTGAGCCCTTCACTGGACTAACTCCAGTACATTTGCATGTCTCTTGTAATGGGAAGCCCAAAACAGGATTCTAAACGTGTCCTCACCAGAAGAGGGAAACAATTACCGTTCTTGACCTACTCACAAGATTGCTAGCCTTCTTGGACACAAGGACCTGCCAGCCAGCCTTCCAGCCAGTGAGTCCCCATGCTATACTGGTGTAATGGCATTATTCCTGCCCAGGTGTAGGACTTGTCCTTTCTCTTTGTTCAAGTTTTTGTTCTCTTCTTTGTTCTATTCTTTGTTCAACTCCATGAGATGACTATCAGTCCACTTCTCCCATCTGCTGAGGTTTCCCTAAATGGCAGATCAGCCTCACTCCACAGCTGGTTCTCTGTTGTTTGCAAAGCTACAGAGGATGTACTCTGTCCCACTGTCTAAGCCCCTGATAACAACATTCACCAGTACTGGCCTCTGCATTGATGCTTTAAGGATCGTTATATCTGAAGAAAAAATTG
The DNA here is from genome assembly GCA_013398275.1 of Promerops cafer. Taxonomy (NCBI): domain Eukaryota; kingdom Metazoa; phylum Chordata; class Aves; order Passeriformes; family Nectariniidae; genus Promerops; species Promerops cafer. Next base: position 13,206 of record VZSE01007539.1, on the reverse strand, counting down.
TAAATCCATAATAAAAAGTGTGTTTTCTTATCTTCCAGCTTCAAAAGGACACTGCCCTTGTTTAACAATATCTGTATCATACCAAAGTACAGTTTTGTACATTGACTGCACTAGAAGAAATGCACTAATTTTCACAAGAATTCCTTGCTCAAGTACATGACATTGGAGCCTTCCCACAGCACTTTTTTAACTAGTAAGATTCCTAAGGGGGAGCAAAATCATTGCAAACTAGACTATGAGCTTTTGGTAACACCCAGCTAACTACACTTGCTATTTGGCACTATGAACCTGGTTTTCTACCAAGGTTCCTATTTAAGCTAAGCATTGTGAAACCCTTACATATTTTTCTGCACTTATCCAATTCAGAACTCTGAGGCCTATGGACTGAAAAAAATGGTTTCAAAGCTGATAAAAGTATCTCTGTGTGGGTATTCCACTAATTTAAATAGGAAGCTGCATATGTTTAAGGAAGAAACAATATTTTTCCCATAAACCTCCTAACACAGCCAATGTTCAGAAACCACTACACCCTTTTTTGCCTTCTATGAACCCTGAACTGATGAATTTTGAGGACTAGAAGAATTCTGCTTTTGTCCAATGAAATTATTACAATAGGCAGAACTTGTCCAATTCATTCAGCATTTCATTATCTCAAGGTCACAGATACCATTGGGTATTTAGGGATAATACAATTCTACTGAACTCCCTAATTAGTGATGTAACAGAAAGGACCTTATCCACCAATGCTTCTAAACTTAAGTTAGCTGCAATGCTTTTAGAATATGCCTGAGTTTGCTTACAGAGATGGATTATTGATTATCTCACAGCCTCTTTCTGCTGTAATGAATTTATCCAGATTTCCTGCTAGTTAAGCTCCCCTCAGAGGCAAAACTAACAACTACATTAACTTTGTTTTCCTGCTTACTGTCAGCAGTGTTGAGGAATGTTACTTATAACTTACACCTGGCCATCTAGTCAGACAAACAATGTATCTGTCTCTTCCAACTGAGATACATTCCCCCTGTGAAAAGCTAGCCAGCCAAGCAACAGGCTTACTTCCTGCAGTTCAGCCATCCAGTCAGAGATGCAAATATTAGAAAACAACTGTTTGCAAGATCTACAGACCAAAACGCTGCAATATGTAAGTAATGAAAGAACTATGTAACAGTGACTCAAACTTTCATGAGGGCAAAGATGATGCATGTGATGTTGGTCACAACTTTTGACTGTCTGTAACATGCAGAAATGGCACAAGAATCATCTCATTACTATCCTCAAGGTTTATATAATACGGTTATGTGAAAGTCAAGCACCAGCAGCCCAACAAGAAACTTCTATCAGGCATTATATAGAACTTTTCATAACAGATGTTACTTTAAAGGAAAATCTACAAAAGAGAAATAATACAAATTTATTTGGTAAGAGATATGGTGATATCAATACATAATTAGGATGCTGCCTCACTGATCTGAAAAGTCAAAAAAAAACAAGCATGAAAAATTCTAAACAAACCTGCTGGAGCTACGAGATCTTCTTGAAGAGCTATAGCTTCTTGGGGGTGTTCTGGATCTCTTATCTTTCTTCTTTTTATCATCTCTCTCTTTTTCTCGCTCCTTCTCCTTATCCCCATCTTTTTCCTTCTCTTTATCTCTGTCCTTTTCTTTGTCCCCTCCTTTGTCCTTATCTCCCTCCTTGTCCTTAATCTTCTCTCTGTCCTTCTCTCCTTCTTTCTCAGTATCTTCTTTTTCTTTGTTCTGATCTACCTCTTCCTTGTCTTTTTCCTTATCTTTATCTTTTTCCTTTTCCCTGTCCCTATCTTTATCCTTGTCTCTGTCCCTGTCTTTGTCTCGGGCTCTCTCTCTATCTTTGCTTCGCTCTTTATCTCTCTCCTTGTCCTTCTCCCTATTTCTCTCTTTATCTCGCTCTCTTTCCCTGTCTTTGTCTCGATCCCTATCCTTCTCCTTGTCTCGGTCTTTATCTTTTTCTTTGGCCTTTTCCTTTTCCTTGATCTTTTCTTTGTCTCTTTTCTTGTCCCTGTGAAAAGCCAAACACAAACCCATTAATTCATCTTGGAACTTCCCAATTAAAATTACAACTAACTTTTTAATATACATCAAGATAAAGCGTGTGTCTCTTGAAAAATTGTAATTCTTCAATGTTTTAATTTTTCACCCCTGTTCACAATGAAGGAAAGCTAGATATAGTCAGGAAGTTAACAGCTATATACAGCTAGGAAAAATTTGGAAACCAAACTGGAGAAGTGGAGGCCAAAACCAAATCAAACCACTATCTTCCAAACGATGCTACTATGTTTGGAGAGAATGTGTCTTTTCACCTCACAGTTATGTAGTTAAACATATCCAAATTTTCTGTATTTTGTCGAGAGTGAGACAATCTGTAAATCCACTCTTTACTAAAAACGTATCCACATAAAATGGCCTTCAGATTAATCACTGCCAAATGAATGACAGCTGACAGAAGTCTTTATACATTCTAGTTTTCTCTCACATAGATATCCTTGAACTGTTTAAAGTCCAACAACACTTAATACATAGAAATAAAAAGAAAACATGGACAAAATGTCACCAGATTCCCTTAAAAGGCAAATGTAAGGTAAAAACTCAATCAAGACAATTCAACCATCCATATTTCACTAGAAATTTGAAAACTACAGGAAAACACTAACACAGTAAAAACAGAAGGAAAGAAAACAGCTTCTTTGGGACAGGAAGTATGATACATGTTCATAAAAAAAACCAGCGAGGAAAATTCCATCTGATGTACAAGTCATCAAGTCAAACAAAAACTAATTAGCTAACAACTTTGGTTGGAAGATTACATTTTAGTATAGGACTACTTGAAAATGCAAGACTCCATCTTTCCTCTCTAGTACAGAGACACATAATGAAAAAACAATTGTTCAGAGAGAGAAACAGGAGAAAGAGGTAGAGGAGAAATTGATTAGCAGACCTTCTTGTGTCAAGAAGAACCAGACTGACAGAAGTTACCCAGTATTGCTATCTATTCTAGATTTTTACAGATTCTAACAGAGACTCCTTCACACATGAAAGGTTCTGAGCACTCAAACTTTCCTCAAACTGAGGAGGTGTTTGGCTTTATCTTCTTCTCAACTGCAAATAAACAGCAGACTGTTGTATGCTCTATAACCTGACAACTTTGACTCCCATCAGGTTCTGTCAAGTACTTTGTTAGGAGTCTCAGAGATGGAATGTAACATCATAACAGCACACAGTCCCCACAATACCAGCCTTACAGCCTCCCAAGAAATGTCTTCTAGTTCATTTATCACACAGATTTCACTGGACTCTCCCCTTCCAGCAAGGAGATGTCTTAAGAAGCGCCAGAAAACAGAAACAGAGAATCAAAAGGATCCACCACTAAAACCCAGCTAGCTACACAGCCTAGTTTTGTTTCCACATAGGTCCACAGATCTGCAGCTCTCTTTCCCACAAAACTTATCTTACAAAACAAGAGGCAGCTGCACAACTAAGTACAAATCTCCCTTTAAATAAATCAGGGGAAATACAGAAATGAAACTAAGAACATACCAAGACTTCTATTCATGAAGCTATTTTCACAGGCACTTTTAGTTTGAGCTTATTCACTATTTCATCCCTCAAAAAATTATGCTATGATCTTGTTAAAATTTCAGTTTAAATAATTAGATGACCAGATGCAAAAATGAATAAACTAGATAAAATACACACATATTACATACTGAAATACATATATGCCATACAACCGACACATGTATTTGTTCCTGCTGTTTGACATATGAGAAGTCAAAGATGAAAATAAAAGGTCATGCACAAGAACTTTATACATGTACTCACAATACAGGATCAAGGTCAGTCTGAATTCAACTTTCTCAACAGATACACATCAAACAAGCACAATCCATTTTTCAGTGGGTCACAAGGTACACAGGATATTCCGTAACTATTGCTTGTAGTCTGACAAAATTACTTTTCAGTCAGCTTGGATGTTAGTACAAATGCAGATGAGACTATCAAAGTTCAAGTGCCTCAGAGTGATCATTTAAGCCCTGGAGGCACCATGCAGGCTATAAAAAAGATAATTAACTGTATCCTAGCCAAGATCTCTACACTCAGTATTAAAATTTACTTTCTGTGTTTTTGTCCCACAGATGAGACTCCACCCTTTATGGTCACCTAAAAGGTTTGTTCAATTTTTTTTCTGAAAATGGTGTATTGTGAGCTACCAGTACCATTTTGTGGAACAGAACTCACCGAGAACGAGAGCGACTTCTTGATTTCCGTCTTTCTGTAGATCTAGACCGTTTCTTCAGGGGGCTTCTGGATCTGCGTCTGTCCTTGTGTCTTGAGAGGGACCTGTTGCCAGATCTACTTCTAAATGAAGAATGCAGAAGAAAAACATTTTAATATTGAAACTTCATACAGATGAAGTGAACCAACAAAATGACAGTATACATGTGTTGTGTCACCACAAAGTATTATCTGACATCTTCAAGAATGACACCTTAATTACATACTGTCTGCAAAGGTTTCTGCAAATAGATACTTTATGCTCCACCATGTGTACATGCTCTACTTTGAAACCATTTTACTTATACCAGTGTTTCATAATAATCTCCATGAATCTGGAGAAATAAAAGTTAATATAATTTACAACAACTATCTTTATGAAGTGACACTGCTTAAAATCTCTGATTGACAACTTCTAGCAGATTGTAAAAATAATTAGTTACATTTTATTTCCTTTCCAGGCCCAGGCACTTACTGAAGTCTCAGTCATAAAAGAAAGAGGACTTCGGCTGCAACAATCTCTTTTCGCTCTGTTCTCCATCCTTATAATTTAAATTCATTAAAAACCCCGATGATCTGTGGTACAGCTTTTTTTTTTTACCTTTCCAAATTAAAGGATCTGTTAGCATGGATTTCAGTTGCAATTAAAGTGTAGATACTATGATTAAAAAAAAAGTCTCATGAAAATTGGATGAACATAACTTTAAATTTTTTTTTTCTAAATTACTTCCTATTTTTGGAAGACCCTTTTCCCCAGGGAAGCAAAAGTAAAAAGCTGAATTTGTACATTAAGTTTCAAAAAACCACATAATTGAATACTTGGCTTCACGAGGTACCACGAAGTTTAACTTACCTTACTCAACAAAACCTGAAGAACTGTGAGGTACAACAAGTAACAGCTGCACCTACCTTCCACAGCTCAAAACACACAGTGTAATGATGCCTTAGGATTTAGTGAGTTAGGGTGACAGCAAACTTGGGGTAAATGACTTCATTACTTGAAGCTGTAATTGAAAGATTAACCCCCAATATGCAAATGAACCACATTTTTTGGGTGTAGCCCCTGAGAGAGCTTCATCTGCCCTAAATGTACCTGAAGGCCCTTCAATAAATATAACCCATTTTTACTCCCTTAATTTTGTCTGGCCTATGTTTTTAGGTAGTCCCAAATGGCATCTGTAATATGTACCAAGAGGAGGGGAAGCCATTTTTTACCTACAGTTTTGTTCTCCTTATCAGCAGAGAAATACAAATCAACTGCAAGGCCAATTAATTACAACTGAATCAAAGCACAACCTTCAATAAATTTTACACCACAGAGATGAAAATGGTATTATAAGAAACAGTGAAACAGGGAAGCAGTAATGAGAGATTATTTTTATGGATGAAGCTGCCTTAACAGCTCAGACTGGCTTTTTTTCAGCATGTTCTCAAAACTGACAGTAGCAATATTAAACAATTTAACAAAACATAATAAAATATAATAATTAATATTTTTTAAAGACCAGGTTTTCCACACTTAAAAGAAGAAAAGCTCATCTTCTAAAATTCCACTTGGTTTGTTCCAATACAAGACAGTACTGAAATTACTGCATTGTTACACAAAAAACAGTTTGTTTTTCAGTTATGCCTTGAGTTAGGCACACAGCAGACAAACAAGCAATAAGGAAGCATCCAAAGGGTCCTTCCTGCATTAAATAGGTACCTAACATTTTGAAGTTGCTAGAAAACATGTGCTGTGGTTCCCTGCTATTGCAAAATTGAAGCCTGCACTTGTATCACATTTATTTGATAGTATAATTGATGATAACTCCTTCTCACCAGATTTTCTGTATTTAAAAATAACCTTGTTTAAAGGCAGGAATGAAAGGATGCATCAGAGCTGTTGCTGCAAAATGGACAACACTCACCTTTTAGAAGTGTAAGCAATCAAGTAACATTCCAAATTTTGGGGTTTTTTTTTGTCTTTATCCAGGTATCTTTAGATTGATTTACCTAGGTTCTCAGAATATACTCTTGACATGGAAAGAATCTGGACCATTTTGAGAAGCCTTTATTATTCTCACAGAACAAGGCTGTTTCGTTGTCAGAAAAAATCTTAATGGTTATACTTCAAGAATGATCTAATAATTTTCTGTTTCAGAACTGAACAAATTTAGCAAAGGAAACAAAACCCGAAAAAAGAGAAACTGCCCCTGAAGCATTTTTCCTATGTTTTTTGAAAACATATCTTCACATTTACAGGACAGTAAATAAAAACACTGCATTTATTAACTCAATGTTTAGAAGTTGACAATAGGAATTCTACACCAAAAACCAGCCAATCTATCTGCTCAGGGCGTTACCAGTAAATTATATGCTTTATCCACAAAATGCAAGTTTCTCTTTAAAATACAGGTCAATAAATGTTATTTGGCTACACAGCCTAATGTACAAAAACATAAAATGTACAAAAAACCCACAGAACTTATTATTTTACATGGCATAGAAAGTGCCTTCTAGAATGTTTTAACTGAAAGTAATCCTACAAACATTTAGGGTTTAGAGGAAAAGAGTATCTATTCAGAGACAAAGTGTCTGGTTACACTGATCTGTGGGGTGCAAGTTAGTAATCTCTACAGGAATATTTGTAAAACTAAAAATCATCAGTAACCAGCACCATGCAAAAAAATCCCAGTATGATCTTAGTCTGAAACAAAAAGCATACCTACCTGTGTTTTGAGTGTGATCTTTTCCTTCTAGATCGGGATTTTGAGCTAGACCTGGATTCTGAACGAGAATGGGAACGAGATCGACCGCCTTTTCTTTCACTGCTCTTTCCAGACTCTGAGAGGAAGAAAACACTGCAATGTAAGCTCAGAACATTGAAAGATCCCAGTTAACAATCTGGCACAAGTGGAATGTACCACATATATTGCAAGGGGCCTACTCTCTGCACATCTTCCTTCTTTGCAAATATCCTTCAGAAACATCCAAGAAAGTCATTGCATATACTCGTTGAGTGCAGCCATCCTGCAGCAGTACACATAAACCAGATAATTATAAACAGCTAGCTCTACTATGAATGGGATTTATGTTGCTGCCACAATGCACAAGATCATATACGTCCTCCTTTTGGTCTATTATTTAATATAATTACCTTCTTTTTTTTAATAACTTGAGAAGAATAGAGTAAGAAGAATAGAGGGCATAACTTTGAAAACAAGCATAAAATATAAATAAGTATTACTGTCTCTATTTTTAGACATTTCAAACACTGTACAAATACCGAAGTTTTATTTCTTATTGTTTTGTAGGAAGAAAGGATGAACAGAACAGGCTGAGAAGTCTGACCGAAGGCCAGAAAGTCAACAGAAGCCTTAACAGTGAGCTCATCATGGTTCAGAGTCCAATTGTATTCTGTTGCTTAACAGTGATAAAGTGCTAGTTAATTTACTTCTACCCAAGAAATACAACAGAAAATAATTCCCCCCCCAAAACCACTCAAAACTCCACATAGGTCCACGCTATCTAATCAACACAAGACAGTATCTGGGTTTGTTAGTATGAAGAATAGCAAACAGTTGCTGATGAAAAGAAGTAGGAAGTTTACTGAGATTTTTTTTTATGCTGTGGTTTTGCAATCAGTTTAATCCAGCGTAAGTCACCACTGGAATGTCCATCTAACCTTTCAACACAACCCCACCTTCCTCCTTGAGTTGGCATCTCAGTGTTAACAAGGAACAGGGAAACAATCTGGATGAAAGGAAGTCCTTTACAATATGTTAATATTTATCCCAGATTCATTCTCTGATCCTATTTGCTTTGAAGATGCATACAGCCTTGAGACACCATGAAAAAGAAACCAAATTAACCTGCTGCAGATAAGGAAAGCATAATATTACTGGTTTCAGAACCATGCTAGCTCCAATTGTGAAACTATGGCACTAATGGGTGCTAAAGGACAGCAAAAAATAGAAAGCATTTTCTTTTAAATATTTTCAAGTGCTCTTAACTTAAAAGGTGCCATCATTAAGCACCAATTTAGTATTTAATCTGCATGTTTGAAAACACTCAGTGAACAGGTATCTGAAAACAAGACATGACGAAACAAAAAGCTTCATTCCTCTACTTAGATTCATGAACAGAATTCTGATTATTTTGGTTTTTTTCCCCCACATGTACTGAATACCTCTGGATACTCTTCTCTTGTGTCTGAAAACGCTGTTAGAAATGTGTACCAAGGTAAACACAGAATGCGCCTGTTCAGTAATGAACACAATATACCTACCTGGCTCAATAGCAGCAGATATAAAAGACTGGGCTTCCCTTACTCTCTTCATCACTTCTTCTAGCTCCTTGGCAGCAGCTTGTGGTGTCATTTCAGGAGGCTTCACTATTGCATTATTGGAGTGATTTATCCTAAATTAAAGAAAAAACCTTTCATTCTTAAACATTTGAACAGGGCAAATGAAAAACAAGTAAGGAAAGCATCTCAACTTTGTGTACAATTAAAAACTTAAAAGTTGAGCAGAACTACAGATTCGTAACACTCATCTGTTTCATGTATCCAAAGTATCTTTTATTACTTTGAAATCTTACCACTTTTTAAGAAAGGCAGCACAGTATTCTTGTGTTACAATATTTTTAGTAGAAGTGTTGAAAGTTAGTTCTCTATTTCAAATCAAATCTCCACATTAATACCTACTAACTACATACACATCATACTGAAAACTTAATTAGTACTACGGACTTCAAAGATTTTTTCACTAGCTTACACTACCTCAAGATTAATATGAACGTATTTTACTCAATGCTGTATGTATTCTATTGAGAGAAATTTAAGCCAAACTGTGAAATTGGAGTTGATAATAATATTTTGGTTTGTTACCAGCAGGTCCGCATACCGAAAAAATATTAGTCGCAGCATTCTGCTACACATAAGTCATAAATGTGTGTAAAATGATACAAAGAAATCTGTCATTCGATAGTCATATGGATAATTAATTTCTTACTTCAGTGGTCGGTCTCCAAACATAACTCCATTAAAGGCAAGAGCTCGAGGTACAGAATTTTGGTCTGCAAATTCCACAAAAGCAAATCGTGTTGGTTGCGTCTCATCACCTGCCATTCGCACAAATTTGACTTCTCCAACTTGCTTAAAGAATTCAAGCAGCTGATCTGCTGTTGTAGTCTAGAAAGAGTTGAAGAGCTCAGATGAAGTAAATTATACAATGAAAACCACTTATATATTTGTAGTCTAAGAGCTACAGATTTTGGAATGACATCTCAGCATTATTACAAAGCTAACATGGATTTGGAAATGTTATATTTTAAGACTTGAAGACATGTATTTTTTCTTCCATTAATCTGAAGAATATTCTACAATTTTAAATAGTGCAGCCACAAGCCCTTAGTCCTTCACCTAGGTAAAAAAAAAGAAATTTACATGGGATTTTGCACTTTTTAGGCAACTAATCTGAAGTAACTGATAAGAAATTTCCTTATACCTGTTTCCAAGCTATTAATTATGACTTTTGATCAACTAAAATGAAAAAACCCAAACAATATTAAAGGACTTAGATTTATATGGCTTTCTACTAGCTTCCAGTTTGTTTTATTTTATCACAATCAATAGTACTTTTACACTCAGTATCTGTTTCAGAAATCAAAAACCCCAAAATGAAATACTTACATTGCTATCAGTCAAAAGCAAATATTTTTCAATTAATCTGATCACTTCTCAAAAAAACCAGGCTGCTGAAAGATATTTAGGCTAATTTTGCAACTTCCAGTAGGACACATCATTCCTTGTTACCATACCTAAGCAACTGCACTGCGCTGTGGGGGACAGCTACCATGATCTCATGACTTCTGAGGATTGCTCATCTAACAAAACCAAACTGTACATTTAGTCAACACACAGAAGTAGGTTTCTTTAATTAACCTACAGTGGATTCTCTGGTATTCTGACAAAGCCTGGTCTAATCTGACTGGCACATGAACCTTCAAAATTCAAAACACCATACGAATAAAAAATTTAGGGGGTTTTGTTTAAAATCAAGTTGTCATTAACTAATGGAAGCTCTTTTAACATGTATGATTAGAATTCATAGATAACATTTTCACACCTTCTGTTAGTATTTCCACAACACAGAAACAAAAAAAAACTACCTGGGAATTCAGGTTTCCAACATAGACTGTTCTCCTGATTTCATCAATTTTGGATGGATCCACATTTCCCATAATTGGTGGTTGTGGTATTTCTCCCAATGTTGTAATGTTAGGATCCAATGCTGCTGCTGGTATAGCTCCTAAAGTACCAAGTGAAACACCAAGCTGGAAAACACAAGCACAGAGTACACTTTGTAGCTAAGCACTGGCGAAAGATATTACATTTCTTAATACTTGTTTGCCTGGATGCATTTCTGCAAAAACAGATCTAATGAATATAAGCAATACTTTAAACTTTAAGGTTGCAACGCAGAAGGTGTTTTTAAAAAAGAAAAATCTACTCAGAAATAAGCTTCCATAGTTAAGGTATTCTGTGGGTTATCAATTAATGTCTTACCAAAGAGATCTGGATATGTATTAATCACAAAACATACAGGCTCTAAACATATAGGCTTAAAGTCAATTAAATTAAGCAAGATTCTTCCAGACACTGCTAGTATTCTTATTTCTTTGAAACAAGTATTTGGACTAGATGAAGAAAGGCTGAGATCTTGTCTAGCAAGGAAAAAAGGGAATTTCCAGCACTCAGGGTCATCAAAGGGACACAAAGCGTCTTCTGGACAAATGAATCACCCAAGGCAAGATTAAGTACCGCTGAAATGCAAAGAATATTCTAAGTTCTTCCACTCATACCTAGAGAATGAGAAAACTACAGCTCTCATATTTGAAACTGGAAATGGAAAACTCTCCTGCCAAATGTTATAAAACATGTCATGGTTTGGCGCTGGCCCAATGCCAGTGCCCCCATGAAAATGTATTTTCTTTAACTAACTGCTGTGAGATGTGACCAGGAACAGAGCAGAGCAGGCTCAAACTTAGAAAGAGAGGGGAAAAAAAAAAACTTTATTAAACTACAAACTAAAATCAGAAACACACAGGAAACAGAATGAAAACCTTTTAAACCATTCCTCCTCCTCACACCCAATTTCACCAAAGCACAGCGAGACAAAAATCCTGGAGTCCTGATCAAGTTACCAACACTCTGATAATCAATTCTCAGTCTATCAGGGGAGAGAGGAGTCTCTCTTGTACCACAGTCCTCCCCACAAAACAGGGTTGAAACTCCCCATGTTTCTTTGTCACACATGGCACCGCCCGGAGAAACTCTGCCATGGTGACATGCTCCTTCCATGTACAGTGCTCTCACCACCGTCCA